>JAGDQP010000146.1:6439-150997 GCA_022664845.1 Lepisma saccharinum
TATCAGCCTCATACAACATTCTCTGTGTTACACGAAATTCAATAACAACAGTTTTTATATTGTGTAATATTCGTCTCTGTAGGCACGAGGAAAATCAAGATGCTTTTTTTAATGAGTAGGGGGAAAATAATTTATGTGTAAGTTTTTAAGAGGAAACCTATAAGATTAATCTTTGTATTTCTTCGAAGTTTGTATTCTGTTTGTGTATGTATTCTTGATAATACACTTCTTCATGGCAAAAAACACTTGGAATTTGACATCAAGGTCATTGAAACTAAAGCTTAGCAGTTTTAAAGCACATATTGACTAAAAAGACGTCACACGACCTACGTAAAGGTTTGATATTACATAGTACTAAACGCTATTTAATTTTGTATCTATTTCTTAAATGTAATAACAATGGAAATTCTCCAGAATAGTTTTAAATTCTGAAGAAGATTCTCGTAAACTTTGCTCAATTACATTTCTTTGATACGACTTTGCTAAAGAAACATGTCGTACGTCATTTGTGAGTGATGATATAACGCTTATTTTTTGGTGTATTTAGCTCCTAAACTGGGTCTTTTAGCACACACGTGTGACAATCAGTCGTTTAGAACCCGAACACTTAATAGTAAAGTACACTCTATGAAGTGAGCTACACGCTCCCGCTGCGACACTTATTCAACTGTGAAATAGGATGCTGAATGCCTCTGTAGAAGAAATTACGGTTGTTGCTGCAGTCTTCGTTGAACAGCGTACTCCATGTTTTTACTGTGTAGATCATAAGACATATTCGGTCTTAGTACACAATATAGATTTCCAACCTTTTTTTATCTTATCCCTGCTTCGGCAGTCTCTCAGAACTCCATGCTTCCTGATTAATTAGTAACTTACAGTATTAGGTGAAGTAAGGTAATCGTTAAAAACTACAAAAAAAAAAGAGTACTTCTTCTGTGCTTTTTGTGTCGTAAAGCTGTGCTCCAAGTTTCACGACCTGTAGTTTGAGATTTAAGAACAGCTTATCTACAACCTTATGAGGATAATCTATGATAAAAAAGAGTATATCAGAAAGCAAGCTGGCGAATAAGATCGTTTGTATGGTACATTTATTTACAGAAAAATTAAATGTATTTCCTTGTTATATTTGATTTTTGTTTTTATTTCAAGCACTCTTTTATTCAGTTCTCTTTATTTAAAAAAATAAAAATAAAAGTTCTTTCCATTGTCTGCTTAGCAACACAAAACGAGACCGACAACTAAACGTGTGATTCGCAACGTGAGATTAACAGCGTCAAGCGTTTGCACAGCACTCGGAAAGGAGGGTGGAAGAGAGAGAGAGAGAATAAAAAATTGAATGCTGTCCACACTCGTAACAATTCGTTTCAATACGCCAAGTCCATCTGCAACAATGTGGGCGTTCACTCTTTGTTTCGGAAAAACAGGAAAGTAATACCTTTAAACAAAAAGGAGAGAAAAGAAGAAGAAAAGAGAGATAGAGAGAAAGAAATAAACCATAATAAGATATATTTTCAATAAATATTTCGACTTCTCTAGTTTCTGCGTAATTTGTATTTTTTAATATTACATATACAGTTCTTCGTAATGTTACTTTCAACTCGTACAAGCAAAGTTTTGTGTTACGATGTTTCTCTATTTGTTTTTATGTCTTGTTTTTCTTGTGTAATTGCTTTATTATGTTTTATTTTGTACATGCATTGTTTTGTAGTTTGATTTTCCATGTGAAAAAGAACAAAGAGAGAACGTGAAAAGTTGAAAATAAATGTGAATTTAAGTAACGCGTTTTGGCCATAGTTCAGAGCCAGAATGAAAAAGGGATGTGGAGAAAAAATGGAAGGAAATAGAGTTATCTGGGGACAGCGAAATTCCTTGACGTCATAAAAGAATGTGCGTATGCAGAACTGTTTTTCCTGTTGCGGTGTGTTGTAAATACCCTTTCAAAAAGCATTTTGTAGTAGAGTACCTCGGTGGTCTAGGCAGTAGAGTGGTTACCTAAGCGTCAGGCCCGGGTTCGATTCAACTTTCACGCAACATTAAGCTATGCTGATTGCTAATAAATGCTCCCTTTGGCTTTTATAGGCATTTTCAACATTTTATAGATGATTCACGGATATGTAATGCCCAGAGAGCGACGGCAGGTTGCTTGGTTACATTAGACTTTCTTTTGTTATAGTCAGTGATAGAAAACAGCTCACATTGAAAGATCAAACATCTCTCCTGATTTTTTAAAAATAATATATCACTTGATACTTTTTCCGCTTCCCATCAATCGTTAAAAACAAGAAAAGCAGATCTACGCATGCGCATTGTTCTGTGACATCAAGAATTTCTGCTGTCTGAAGACACACTACCCTACTTAATACGTGGCCTTCGCGAGGAATAAGGCAGTAGGAAAGAGTACACCGATAACAGTAGACATGCATTTACAATCTCACAATATTCAACATAGAAAACACCGTCGCATCCGCATGTCAGAGTTAGAAGAACGTGGCAACATTAAGTTCTGTGTTAAATAGTACAGCAGAAAACGTTCTTATGATGTGATGCGACAGGTGTATGTATTTTCTCAACGAAAGATCTTAAGGCTGCTGCGATGACAGCGCTTCATGAGGTCACCAATAATTGCTTGCACGAGTTCTTGCAACAATAGTACTATCGTTAGCATAAGTGTGTAACTGCAGATGGAGGGTACTATCAAGATAGCGTGTAGCTTAATTTCCAGTATGACTGAACTGTAATTACTTTCTCGTTACTTATTGGCAGTATTTCGTATGCTCAGTAGACTGGATGATGAGATATGTGCAGCCTAGTGTACAGATTAAGTGGGTAATGTTGACTGGAAATAGACCAACAACCTGACGATCTGGTGTATTGTAGTGTGTATATATTCCAGTTGAAATGACAAAGGAGTTAGAGAGGACTGACTTTGAGATGAGGCTGAAAAAGCTACTTACAACGGAAGTATTTCGGTTCGAACATTATTTTTTTTATAAGTCCTCGTATATATATATATATATATATATTCGTACTCTGATGCTGATAATACCTGTAAAGTAATTCGATCGTGTAAAACCGCGTTTGTCCGTTAAAATTTGGAGCAAGGGAGGAGACAGCCGCTGCAATGACTTCCGCAGTTTCTGTTTGAACACGCATTTGTTACTCAAAATATCTACATGAACATACATGACAATGTTGACAAAGACAGCAAAGTCACTCCAGCGTGTAACAAATAATTTGACAGATATAGGCCACTATTTGTCTTCACAAATGTAAGTGAGCCTTTTCCAATAAGTGACCAAATCACAAGGGAGAATCACAATAGGCACACAGGACAAAAGATATATCAGGGCAACCTTGAAAATCACACGCAAAATATGATACTAATCTCACAAAATAATCTTAATTTTGGAGGTGGGCTCCGGACCCCAAGGACACCCCTCTACGCAGTCCCTATCCGTAACTGTCAGCAACTTAAGAGCGTAAAATAAAGTGGCATTTGACACCGTGTCCATGGAGTGTGATTTTGAAGGTTGCTCTGTGGGCCTTATTTTGATTCTCCCTTCTGTTTTACTCACTTTGTAGAAAAGCCTAACTGGCATTTGTGAAGACAAGCACTGGCCTATATCTGACAAACTATTTGTTACACGGTATTGTGGCTTTGCAGTCCTTGTCAGCACTGTCAGGTATGTTCATGTAGATATTTTTAGTAATAAATGCCTGTTCAAACCAAAACTGCGGGAGCCATTGTAGCGGCTGTCTCCCCATTGCTCCAAACTTTAACGCCCTCTAGCGGACAAACGCGGCCTTACTTGGTCGAAATACTTTGCAGGCATTATCAGCATAGGGGTGCGAATATATATACAAAGTCTTATAAAACAATTCCTGCTCGAACTGAAATACTTCCCTTGGAAGTCTGGTATTTGAGTAAGCATTGAACGTTTTGTTCAAACAACAACCTATTTCAGTTGGAATGGTCGCTTTTTCCTGCAAGTTGTTCTGCTGCACGCAACAAGAGAAGATGTATCTCCTGCAGAACTGATACTGTTTGAAACAAAAAGGGCGATTAATCCTTGTTTACGAAGCTACAGAAAAGTTATCTATGTCTTTAACCAAGCGTTCGATAGCCCGTCAGGTGGTATTCTGTTACTTTTTTTTTTTTTTTTTGCATAATTATCAAATAGTAGGCGGCTACGAGGTCGTTACTGGCAAGTCAAGAAAAGTGTTACAGCGACGTACTGAGCGTATAGCTTGCTTGGATTCAGTTTGTGCGTAATTAAAAGTTTCAAGATTGCAAATTTATGTAATATAGTGTCTACATTATATGTTTGCTTATACATGAGATGAAAAGTACTGAGGTAGATTACTCGATTCTCGCAGGTCCTTGTGAACATATTTTTGAGAAACCGAAGTTTTAGTTAGGTTGAAGTAAGTACTTTTCTAACCTGTGAGTAAATTTACACAAACAAAATTAAATCAAAGTAAAAACTAATAGTTTGTTGCTAAGAAACTATTTTATATATTCACGGAGTCGGGTCTTACAAATACAAGCTGAAGTCAGACAGTACAACTTCAGCAACAGAAAATTACAATCTTTCTGTCATTAAGTCTATGTAATTTATTTAAAGTTCCTGACCTTAATGAAATTGACAATAAATCTCACATTTGCTTGTTTTGTACCAATACTTCAGGCAGGGTAAAGAAAATATGTGACATTACTTTTAGGGTTACCATACGTCCGTTTTAAAGGTCCTGCCCGTGTCCATACCGTACTTTGCAAAGATTAAATAAATGTCCGTACTTTTCACTCAATCAGTTGCTGATTGCTAATTACGTAGTTTAATTTCCATATATTTCCACAAATACATACCACGCTTTTTATAAAGGCTTTTGAGATGCACACAAATGCAAATTGTCCCCACACCATTAAACTGTAGGATGACCTAGTATTTGTTATTACCTAACAATGTTCTTATAGTGTTATAGCATAGCAATGTTTTGGAAATACAAATGAAGCATACAGAAAAAAAAGTTCATTTTTGAAAGTTGTGAGAAAACATACATTTTGAGGTGTAAACACTTGCGTTTCAATTGCTTTTTGCCCTCAAGGCGCTTTACCGCACATCGTTAATGTGCCAGAGGGCCAAAAATAAATTTAAATTCAAGTGTTTTCGACTGAAAATATGTTTTCTCACAACTTTGAAAAAATGACTTTGGTTGTTTTTTCCTCTGTACTGTTCAAATGTATTGAAACGTAATGACAAGAAGATCCTCCGACCTTGCCAGTACAGAAGATACAAATGTAAATAATTAGTATTAAGTGTGTATTTCATGTTGGTGTCGCAAGTAATTGCTCGGAATTTTTATTTTATTTAAGTAAATGACATTTAAGCTAATTTTGTCCCTATTTAGTCTGCAAATACGTATTATGATAACCCTAATTACTTTCCTACACATTGTTGCAAAGATTTGCTAGCGGACCCAAGAAATATTTGGTCCTCTTTCGGCCTAGCTTTGTCCGTACCTAACGCAGCGACCTACATGTATTTAGTCTTTTTTTTATGTCTGGTGTCTCGAAAGCGTGCGTGTTCTTTCGATATTACTTTATTTTCCATTTACAGAGTTCATGCTGGCTGCACTATACGATCCTTAGTATGTCGTCATTGGGTCAGAGATAGATGTACACTTTAAACTTATATCCACTATGTTTTTTTTTTAAGTAACTCATTCTCAATAATGATGGTCTTTAACAACACACTCCAATAAAATAGTTATACGAGCTCAGGGATACGAAATAGGTTACGATGCTTGAAAAAAAAAAGTTCCAAACGGACACGCTTATTCAGGAAACAGAACGACATGAACAAATATGGCTTTTTCACACTGAAATTTCCACATCACCCAAACCCAGATCTATTGTAACACTTCAATATTTGACCGAATCGCCTTTTTTCACGAAAAGTCACACAAAGAGAACTAGGTCTGTCGGTTTATAATAAAGAAAAGAAGTTCTTCTTATAGCTTGAAGCATTGGAAACCAATAAACTTTTCTGCCACTATAGGAAACCATCAAAGTCAGTCTTTGATAAACTGGTATTGAGGTACGCACAATCAGAAAGAATGAATTTTGTGGATAAAGTTAGAAAATCTGAACATAAGGGAAAGCTACAGTAAGTAACGCCTCTGCATCCTAACTAAAGTTACCCTTTTTTTGTGAAGGAAAAAAAAAACAGAAAATGGGGAAACTTCCCAATTTTGTTCCTTCACAGACAGCTGTCCTTCTCTTGGTACTTTGCCTTAGCAACGAGAGTTATGTTACACAAGTCAAATCCTCCACCACTCGGGAGTTGTTCGCTCGGGAGCGTGATTTTCTTCATTCCCTCGGTACTTTTAAAATTACTTTTTCCAAACCACAATACATTCGTAACAATAGTACTTTCCTTGTTGTTTAGTAAAAAATGGCACATGTATTTTCTAGTGTTAGACCACGTCAGGTAAATAATCCTTCTTTTGTGAGGATAATAAATTGTATAGAGAGACTTTTATGGCTTCGTGCGTATAGGCATGTGTTTGAAATTTAAGGTAAAACTCACTGTTGTGCACCAATTTCCAACAACAGTGGTTAAACTTCTCAAGCTAAAGAAACAAAGGGAAAGAAATGACAACTCTGGATGTAGCGAAGTTATTTCCTTTGGAGATCACTGTTATCCTCAGTTACTCTACGTTAACATAGATTCCTTGCCACGAACTCTTGCATCCCACGGAAAGTACAAAAATGCGTCTTAAGTTTCTGTTCAAGATAGACAAGAACATTGGGATTATTTACGAGAATGCAACGTTGAACAGCGGTAGAAAGTTCTTTCTTGTCTGTCTTAAAGACAGCAAGGATTTTCCTCTTTTTTTTTTTTTTTTTTTTACAACCTTGATTTTCTCAACTTTTCAGTTCCCCTACCTCCCAATAAACCACAAGTCTTTGAGCCAGGAAGACTGTCTTTGTCTTTAGGCATTCTTATTTTGAGCAAAAATGTCGCATCAAAAGGTACAGAAGGGAAAGATAGAGACAAGATGAGAAAGACAAGGAAAGTTGTAATTAAATTTTACTGTTCGAATAAACTGTAATTCACAAAATTAAATTCCTTTTTATTCCTCCTTTAATGTCTATTATGAATGATAAATTAGGTTTCTGTTTTTGGCTGTTATTAACTGATTTTTTTTTTTTTTTTCATTTTCTTCAAGACAATCTTTTCGAGGTTAGTCGTTTTTCTTCGTTAAAAAAATTTGTGGAAATTTCATTGTATTTATTTTTGTAATTTTTTATTCTTATTCTCTAACTGTTCTACTTTTAAAGCCCACACGTTAGTTTTGTTTACTTTTAGGCTTCAACAGCAAGTGTTATGCGTCCACTCGGTTCGTCTGTCGACAATTTTCAACTCAGGAACTAGTAGGGCTTGGAAGGTGGTTGAGGTGTCGTTATAAAGGTCTCGGCAAGACTATCTCAAACCCCCTATAGATGATACACATTGCAGAGGCGGTACCAGAAATAGGGGTCAATATATATCTTTGGAACTATTAGAGCTAAGAAAGTGATTGAGGTGACGTTGAATAGGTCTCGGAAAGACCAGTTCAACCCCATATCATTTATCCAGAACTTTGGAACTAGTAGGGCCACGAAGGTGGTTTAGGTATCTTTGGAAAGGTCTCGCCACAATTTTCCCAACGAAACATTTATCATATAAATAAGATGCTCGCTGCTGAAGCCAGACAGTAGGTTATATTCACAGTCCCCAGACTGGGCTCCATCTCGCTTGTTTATGTAGGTATAGAAGGAATATAAATCCTTTTATATCTGACCTATTGTTTTTCTGATCTGTTAAATCTTTGAGTGGTTGATGTTTAAGTGTATTTGTGTTAGAGAGTTTGTCCTAAATAAATACTGACACCAGTCGCCTTGTAACCAGAATGTCCTTACTCGATCCTCATTAGGAAAACACGTTTTATGATTGAGGGTGTTCAGTATAAATAAAATTCCTATGCTTGACTCTGTCCATGGTTGTAGTTAACTCGTTATCCTCGCAAAATTGCACTCCCTAAATCTATCAATTTCAATGGTCACTTTCCCCTCATTACTTCACACGATGTTACTCATTTTGTGACAATGACTTGCTGTTAGCTTTCGGTACCTCTGTTTTCAAAATCATGTATTTTTTTAATTTTTATTTCATCTTATTTGTTCCCAAAAGGACGATCATCACTGAAGAAAAAAAGAAATTTTGTTATGTTGTTTCCAGTGTAATAAAAAGTGAAAATCATAGAAATTTATTTAGCACATTTGAATTAGTGTTTCTTCGGATTCAGATTCATTGACGAAAATAATTCAATCAAAAATTCCTTGATCCATTTTCTTCTGTATTTACTTCTTTGGCTTGTTCTTTCAGCGGAGTCCAGTTCTTCTTTATTAAAGTTGGAGTAAGAATTGAAGGTGCCGTAAGTTTTCCATCAAGCACTTTCTTGCAGTTCAATGAGTTGTAATAAAAATTATTACTGTAGAAGCTACGATAAAATACGTATAAAACGCATAGCCAGCACCTTTGAAACTGTTACAATGAACCTAAACAGAGGATAAAAATCAGTCACAAACACTAGTTCTATCTAGCGGCTAAAGTTTAAATTATATGCATGAAAAGAAATTCTTTATCCGTATAATGTGTGTTTATCTTAGACTTATAGAGATGTTATTTAGTCGTTATTAACCCTCTAAATAAATGTTCTCAAAGTCGAAACCTAGCTAACTCACTTTCTTCAAGTAAAAAACGGTTCACTTATCCTATTTCATTAATATTCTTAGGACTGTTTCGAAGAAATTTACAAATATACAGGCAGTGCTTGTTCAATACTATTATACGGGATGTTTACGGTTGTGCAATCAGCCACTACCTAAGTGTGTTGTGTTACATGTTCAACATGCTCAGCATTCGGCAAAACTTTTCTTCTGAACGAATACGGAAGGTAACGCCCAGGGGCTTAGTCTAGATACCATGTGGTATTTGCCTAATTAACCTTAGGAAAACACTAAAAAATCCATCAGGATAAAAGCCAACATAATTAGGCTTGCTCATATAAACTTTTCTTGTCTGATTGCAAGTAATCACTCCTTGTGTGTTTGGTTGCAAGTAATCACTCCTTGTGTGTTTGGTTCCATGGGTTCTGATCCGTATGAATAACGTATATCTGTTGTTTTTTAAAACTTCAAAAGCTACTAATTCGTGCTGATTGAAGGTACAGAGGTCTACAAGCAAGAGCCACACCTCGCTAACGTAAAATAAATTATCTCTTCTATTTTGGAATCTTCAAGTGAGAAGCAAATTACCACTAATTATACTGAACGTGGCCAACAGATGTCTTAGGTAGTATCTGGAAATTGATGAGAGTGTGTTTTTCAACCATTAGAGGTCTACCAACAACACCATTAAGGGAAGAAACCGCACACTAACATCATCTCATCCCACTTTGAAAAGCCAAACGTTCTAATGCATTTCATGCGCCGCCGTCTACTCGATGTTCTCTTTCGCAGTGACTTGTGGTTAGTTTTCAAGGCAAGACCACAAAAACGTTTTAGCAGTTAGCTGATCGATATCTCGACTCATGCAATTGTTCACTTGAATGAAGCCAATTATTATTAGCCTTTGCAATGTTGTAATCCGATTGTGTTTTTTTTTCTTTTTAGGTAAAAGAGAAAAAGTAAGTCATCAAACGTTCTGGGTTTCACAACTATTGGGTTTCTCTTTTTTTTTTCTTCGATATTGCCCTTTTACGGGACTACCGTAAAGCGAAAATATTAACTTTGTGTGAATTACAGCTTTTTCTTTGGGAAAGAGGGCAGTGAAGTCAAAGGTTAATATGTTACCATTTTCTTTAATTAGTGGGTTTCTAAAACAAAAGAAATTGAGTTTAACTATTTATCTCTATTATTAGTTGCACTGAAACGGAAAATGAACTATATTTACGATGTTTGTTTGAAACTCCTGTACCTGAAAAACATCAAACTCTATTTTAAAGCGTAATACAGTCCATTTATGTTTTAAAAAATCGACATACATTTCAAGAGAATGTTCCTAGTTTTCGCCTTTAAAGGGTAAGTAATGCGTACGGGACGTTTTAGAAGCCTATCACATATTTATGATATTCAGGTTTGAATTAAACTCTATTTGTGGGTTTTTATCCTCATCGAGATCTTTAATTTATATAGCGAGAAAAGTGACGAAAAGTCTCACCACATCACAATTCTGGAGAACGAAATGTTCCCAAACAGCCCATCTTCTTGTGCAAATGATAGAAGCTTTATTCTAGGTTCTGTCACAGTGTTCGCTTGTAAGAACTGGCGCAACACTTCCATTAGAATAGCTATCGTGAATAGAATTCAAAAGTTCACTTAGATACATTGAAAATGGCCAATAGGAACCCAATCCGATAATAAGTTCCACAATTGGGTCATTCCATACTAAATCAACCAATAAAAAAATTATTTTAGACCGTAGGTTTTACAAAATGTGTGATATTTGGTAATTGTGTTTTGTGCTTCAATATGATCAAAAATACGAAACGTCATATTCTTGTCGCTTTTGGTTTTTTGGGTTATAAATTGTTATTTTTAAAAAAATCACCTGATTTTTACGCGTTTTGGAACCTTTGAAATCCTGAAACTCGAATTCTATTTGCCCTAGACAGATCAAACTAGAATTTCAGAATTTCACGAACAGTAATTATATCACTTGACTTTATTAGATCAATCTTTATATTTTAAAAAAATAAAACAAAACTTATTTTTGAAAAATTCAAAATCGAAATTTTTATTTTCTTTAAAAAAAATATATGTTCAATGTTCTTCTGATTAGAATGTATGTACAAAACTTCATGATGGTATTTCAATGGGATCATATTCATTTTTTTTTCTAATAGAAGTACAAAGGCACTTATACTTATGTGTATAATTAGCTTAAACGGCAGTACGCATAATGGCTTTTAGCAAAGTAAATTTAATAATTAGTTAAAATGTAATATATAATATATTCATTTTAGTTCTATTGTAGAACAAGCCGAGCCGCCCTAGCTATGTGGTTGAACACTGGCGTAGCATTCTGGAGGTCGTGGTTTCAATCCCAGCCGTCCCGACCATCCTGACTGAAGTTTTTCCAGGGCTTTTCATCAACTACACCAGGCAAATGCCGAGACGGCACCTTCAACATAGGTTCCGACCGATACCTTCCCGAATCCTCTCCCAATCTCGGTCTGAGCCTTAGATGCCTAAAGGCGATAAATAGAATCCAAATTACAAATATTGAAGAACAAAACTAGTAAACACTAATCAGTCCAGCCTGATCTCTGTATTTTAAAAAGGCAATAAGAATTATTAGTTTGAAATGATTTAGTTCTTTAGGTTTAAATAAATAAGATTTTAGACTAAAACTCTAAAAGTTAAGCTGAAACTATCAAACTAGAAAATGTACGAAATGAGCACATTACCTGCAATGGTATATAACCCCATTAACGTTTGTGTGTTGAGTGTTGCCTACCATTCGGCAAAACAGAAAATTCTGTGCAGTAGTGTTGGATGGAGACTCATGAAAAAAAAAACATGTTGAACACCTTAGAAGAAAAAATGAGCTAAGTTGAGTTATGACGGAGACCGAGAAAAGTGAATTTTAGATGCTTAAAGTCTGTATTTGTATGTATATGTGTGTATTTGTCATTTCACGTCTATGTATAATTCTATTTTGCGTTCGCAAAAAATATCTTCGATTTCTTTCAAACTCTACCTTTTCCTAAACAGAAAAGCAATACTGTTATTACATCAAACTGATATTCGAAACCGTTTAAGTTATAATAATACAATAAATTGATAGCGACCGACATCATATCAGCAATAGGGTAAAACGATCACCCTGACTGAAGTTTTATATGATAATATCTCCGTTTCACCAGATGAATGTCGAGATTGTACCTTAATGAAGTCAGCGGTCACTACATTGACCATTACTACCTCTCGAAGACCATAAGCCGAGAAACATCATTTCTTATATTTGCGTCCTTACGGCGATATTTTTTAATTTAACCTATGAAGACTTATTTTAAAAAAATAAATAAAGAGAATGACACGTAGTCAACATTTTTTACAGAGGCAGGACACTAGGTGAGCTAAGTTAGAACCGTGACAATCAAGTGCGTCCCGCTGTCAGTTTTCAGTAGAGTTTCGTCCGATGCTTTTTATAGGTCTATTCTAAGGACAATTTGAGTTGGAAGACAGTTTCATCAAAACACAGGCATTTCACTTCCCATTGCAAATATTATGATTTAAAATAATAAAAGAATAACAATTTTTATAGCTGGATGATGTATGTTATTATATATTTAAAAGTTTTCCATATTTTCATGAAACTGCACATTCATTACGAACTAGTTTATCTAGAAACATTCATTTTTAAACTAAATCCATCCGATCAAAATATGCATAAAAATTTATGATAATTTTCCATTAAAATTAAACTAACCTGATCTGTTTTGTTTGGAAAACATTTAGTTGCGTGTTATTTTACTAAATTAACTGTGTTTATGATTTTCACTTTTTTTTGTAAATAAGTAATTTCGAAGTGGAACGACATTTCGTGTGAACATGTCATGTGGTGTGTAATAATAATAGTTTTGTGTTCAATAAATGTCAGCCGTTTTAAAAGTAAAACTAGGAACCAGATTTCAGTATTAAACCAATGTAAGTATTCATTGATTAAACCACATGTCAATCAAATTGATACTTTTAAAGCCAATAATTGGTTAAATCAATTAAAAAGTAAACTATTCATGTTACATGACACCTAAATCATTTAACACAACATTGTCTTGGGACAAAGCGGGTAAATTGACATTACAATAAAGAAAGGAACTGACAGGCAACCGTTCATTAAATCTTGTCTCGATCTTGGTAACGTGGTATAGTAATCTTACTTGCTAGCTTCGAAACGGGAAGGAGGGTCATTTTTTTTCTTTAATATGTTGTTAGTTTACGACAGCTGGTTAATCAACGTGAGATTTGTTTGCATTTTCCTAATCCGTTCAGAATAGGAGGTAAAACTTTGAATGCCTTTTCTCTTCTCTAGACAAAAGGTTTGCGCTTACGTCATATAAAACTCCTCAATTGAAGTATTTAAACATGGAAAAGTACGTCTACAAAAGTTGACTGAAATGTAGATCTCTCATGAACATTTAAGAGATAAGTTTGCTGTTCCAATCAGAAAATATAAGTTCTATCGAAGAGTATATAAGAATCCTTTTCTGATGTGTGTTAACCCAAATTATTGCCTTGATCAAATATGTAATCTCGGCAATTTCTAATAGTAACCTTAAACAAATTTTATAATATTTATTTCCAATTGAGAAAAAGAAAGTAAACGCCAAGTAAATAGAGTGCGGTGACCAGTGTTGCATAGAAAACAGGTTACATCGTCTGTTTAAGGTAGGAAGGAAAATGAAAAGAGAATATTGAATAATTGAAGTAAAAACAAGAAGAATAAAATAGTGAAATATACTATCTACGTCATAGAAATGGCCAACAGAAAAATATTTGTAAGTTCAAAATATTTTTATCCCACAAAATAGTAGATCTTACTATTCGTAAGTTCTGCTTCTCGTAAATCTATCGGTTTTGTGTTTTGTAGCTATTTGGACTCAGTTTTCGATGACTTTTCATGAATATGACTTTACATGTATGTTTCAATTTCATGTAATGTATAAAGTCAAAAATGCATGTTTCAACTAAGTTCTTTCCTTCTAATATCTGTATGAAAGCTCTACACAAGTTTGTATTCCGTTGTTGCACAACTCGCTAGTTTTCTTCCCTCTCCGTTGGATAACCGCGAGGTGTATTTATTGTAAACTGACTCCCCGCGCTCACTTAATAACACTATTAGGAAATGTGATGCTTACTAACACACAAGAAACATTACCTGCCTCCAAAGCTCTTATTTCTTCTCTCGTGTTGGCCCGTCCTACTGCTCAACAACTTTTTTTTTTGTTCCAAGTAATTTGCCTTTCGTTCTGTTTCATGCATTTTACATTTTTCCTATTCAAGTTCCTTCACTATTATATCTTGTTGTGCCACGTTTCTTACACTTTCTAATGCTTTTCAGTATGTAATACAACTCTACCTACCTTCAAGGGAAACTTCTATTATTACAATAATGTTTGCAAGTTGATCGTCGTTTTGGGAACAGTGAAAGTGCAGCGCAATGAAATATATATTCGTATATTTATTTAAATTGTTCTTAGGTCTCTGTTTTATGCTCTAATTTTTTTTATTCCGTTCCTTTAGAATTCAATGATGTTTCGTCTATAACTTTCGTCGAAAAAAAAATATAATTAGTAAACTGTTCTGCAAACAACAAACAAAATAGGAATGGTATTTTCTTACAGGAAAACATACAAAACAACACCTTGTCCTTGATGTGTTACATGTGAAGAACTTCACTATTTAAGCAATGTTATTCCCTGACTTGAGACAGTTTTCGGTACAGATATGCTTAAAAGCATACTTTACTATGTCTCAGTTCCCATTCCATACTTAAAAAGTGCAATTGATCGAGCATGGGGCTAGAATCTAATTCTCGAAACAAAATTTCAACAATACCCATGCTCGTCGGACAGCAGTGAAGGTAACTCTTCTCGAAATAACTTTATAATTGAGAATGTATTATTGAAGTTTCTCAGCAAGGATTCTGCCAGGATTTCGGTTGTTATTGGGTGTAAAGACACAATTAAAGGATTCAACAGAGTTTTTGCTGGGTTTCTATCGATTTTTCGCGATCAAAATTTTAAAGTTGGAAAGATCGTAAAGAATTTGGGGACGTCTGATAGAACTCCGGATTTGTAGTCAATTCTGATTATAGTATTGGCAAGTAGAAAGTACACCGGAGTTACATTGCCTATAGATGTGACCTTCCTCTGGTAGGATCATGTTTATCTCGTATTTGGGATGTGCTAGATGACTATATACTAAAGAAAAATTTTACTGTTATGTGCCATTTGTTTTGACTGAAAGAATTGCTGTTTTCAGTTGAACTTATGTCTATTTTTTTCAACCTACTGATAAGAATCCTGGGTCTTAGAACAGTTATAATTTAGTTATGCATGTGGTTATTTCCAACCTAGCGTTACTAGGTTTTTCTAGCTACTGAACCAGTGAAAGATGGCACACATGATATATAGTCACATGAACATACCCTTTTATCTTTAATAAGTTTTGAAGATCAGTATAAAATATAAATATAACTTGGATTTAAATATGCTGATTCAGTAATGAAGATATCTGGATAAACCAGAAACTTGTAATATATTATGTGGTAATTTAAAAAACAACAACAGGTGTCAGTTTTAACTCAAAACTTACAAAACTACTTAGTTCAAAAACACTAAATGTTTTAATGCCACTTGTGTGAAATATTTTTATTATAGTTATATATAAAATTATGTTATACTTATTTTCATTTGTCTTCTTCCTTTATTTAAGTTTATTTTAAAGTATACTATAACATAATGTAAAAGAATGTTGACGTTACTGTAATGTTCATAAGTGTTACCGTGCATTCGGCCGAAATTGATTATCTTGTACTCAAATAAAATGAGAAGTTTGTCAACTTTGGGTACAAATACTAGAATAACCATCTTAATAGAAACTTGTTAACGATATCATTACAACAAATTAATGAATTCGATATCAATACATATAATTCAAGCACCATGTTTCTTCCGTGTCTGTGGAAATAAAAATAATATGAAAAACAGTTGTTAGTTTCATATTGAATTATATTACGGGAGAATAATAAATACAGTAACACATGCGACGATTTCGTGCTTTCAAGTATGGTGTGGTATCACAAATCACTACATTTCTCATTGCTTTCCCCGCAGGGCGTACCTATCGATGGGCAGCAACCTTGAGATTTCTATCAGTCTTAAACGATATAGATCACATCCACCACCTTGCTCTGATCATCCATTGATTTACTTGGGAATTATATTAGTCTTACGCCCCTTCACTCTGACAACTTTTTTGTTAAAATACAAAAACTCAAACGAAGTATTCGCAAATTCATCTTTCTTGCTATTGACTTTTGTTACCTTTCCTCTCAGTTGCTCAAAGCATTATGGGAGGAATTCGCAATTAATTCATGCGTTATTTTAATGCACGTCTTTATCTGACAGATCGAATACTCTATAAACTTTTGCGTCATGAACTAAAACAAATACTGACAATTCTATTGCCAAGATATGATTATTTATGCAGAATGATCATTTTTACGATCACGTCATCAACAAGCAAAATACTCAAATATTGTCGAATGAAATCGTGGTTCGGTAGTTATCATCGCTCATTCGGGATAAGGAATAGGGAAGCGGAGCGTGTTCAAGTCCCATGAAAACCCACATTTTCCAAAGTCCCACAAGGCGAATGTCGTCATGATATCTTCAATATAGTCCATAGCCGCTGAAGAGGGCTCGCAGATAATACGTCATCTCTCGGGACAAAAAAGAGAGCTGAGACTGTAGCTGCAACTTCAGACCATAACTATGTATAATTATACAACAAGAGATCACAGAACCTTTTTCACGACAGTGCTTTCTGTATCGGCAAATGATCATGAAGAAGAGTTATATGTTCAATAATCTGACAATGTATGGTCAGAGCTAGTACTTGAAGCTTATTGTAGTTGGTTCATTATGTTCCATATAATTTTGGAATTTTATTCTTGTTATTTTGTAAAATTTGCTCTAGTAAAAGTGTAGACACTTGGAGTTACCTGAAAATACCTGACGAGACCATGTACGAACTTCGAAATGAGCACGTTACCTGCAATGGTATATAACCCCATTAACGTTTATGTGTTGAGTGTTGCCTACTCTTCAGTAAAATAAAGAATTGGTGCAGTAGTGTTGGAGACTCGTGAAAAGAAAGCCCGTGTGGGCAACTCCTTGGCAGAAAAAAGAAAAGGAGCCGAGTTTATTTATGACGGGGACCGAGAAAAGTTAATTTTACTAGCTTAAAATCTGCATAGGTATGCGTGTGTGTGTGTGTATTTGCTTGAGTGTCAGTACACGTATAATGATGAGCATTTTACAGAAGTAAATTTAGCTCCATTGTGTGGATGTTTCCTATTCAAATACAACTAGTGAGTTCTGAATAGTGAATGTAATTCCATAGGGAACCCAATTAGAAACATGAGTTGTACTGCGTTAGGGAAACACAATGTAGTTGACTGTTATTCAAAATGAAACATTATTTATTCATTTATTTTTGCTCTTTCCACTGAAAATGATCTCCTAAGCGGGTTGTTAACTGCTTTCAAGTAATGATAATGTTATCATTTGTTGTTAGTATAAATTTATTTTGTTCCGACAATAATGTAGGTGTTTAGGACATCGATAATAATTCTGTTAAATTTCTGTTGGAAGTTGATTATGATAGAATTTAATCAGTGATTTGTGCTGTGGTCATGGATAACAACAATACTAACAACAAGACAGTCCTGTAAAAGGCTTGTAATCACATTAGAAGTTTGCCTTTCTTATCTTACTGGAGTTTAACAGTCTTCGGTGCTAATATTGTTGAGAGCCATTGTGCTCAGCGAGTGAACGAATCCAGAGTACTTCTCACTATATTTGAAGAAAATAAAATTAATTTTCTCGTGTTGTTCTCTATACGAACTAGTTCTGACTTCGATCTCGTTCATTTCCGGGTGGAACTACTAAATAGTCATTGTTTGTCAATTAGTTCAGTCACCTTATTGCAGTTTGAAGCAATAATACGTATTTGTAGACTTTATACCATAGTGAAAATTTTAACAGTTTTTTTTTTTAAACTTGCATTCTAGCGCAAAACATATAGCTATTAAACCCGTCAGCGTGAAAAGACTTTTTTTTCATATATTATTAATTAACTTTTACTTCCAAGTCGACTAATGAACGTAAGAAACATTTTGTTGTATAACAATATATTTATGAACTCTTCAGGTGAGTTGATTCATTCATCATCTTTTAATTAAGGGATCCCAAATTTGATTCATGACAGTTAATGCACGTTTGCTTGAGGTTCAAACCAATGCGTCTCGTGTTTAAATAAGTTCAGTCACACCCGATCCGTGGCCCGAGTTGGTTCCATCTGACCTATTTGAGAACTCTTAACGATGGAATCAGATTGAGTGTGATAGTTCGCAATCCACGTGAAACTGTGGGACAAGTCCACAAAATGCCATCTTCATCTGACGGGGGGGGGGGCAATGGGGCAAATCATGATCGAAGCACTTTGCTGGTAGACAAGATTTTTGTCGTTACATTACTCTTCCTCCAGCAAAGTGCTTGCCGAGTGACGTCATCCCTTAGATATGTTGTTGGCTTAGGCCATACTTTTCTGTCTTACCCATAAATGTAAATGAAATAAAAATGATTTTTTTATATAAACCGAAAATCCGTGTGGGAGGAGAAGCAATGATGGTATGTAATTTTGTTCCATTGGATGGTGATGACGTTATAACATCTTGTATCGTCACCGCGAAACAAACACGGAATCCTTTGATAATAAAGTAATAAGCGAGATCGTGCACAAACTCGGATCATTTTGGCAGTGTTAATCGACCACTAAGACCAAGAGGAAAGCAAAAGATCAGGATCACGAGGAAGATGTTAATTTATCCTGAAGGACCTGCCGCTTTCGGAACACAAATAATAACGATTATGAGAATTTTAATCATTTTTTATTTTCAAGGTTCCATGTTAATGTAAAAAAAAACAAGCAAGAAGATAGTACTATTTTTAAAAGTGTGAGCTTAATTAGAAACTAATTAAGCTTTTAAAAATAGTTTAAAATTTCAAGTTGTTCAAAGAAATTAACTTTTAAACTCACATTTACTAGAGTAGTTTGACCATTTTAAGGCTTAGTGTTTCCCTATTCTTTATATCGCATATTCATGTTGTTACCAAGGAACATAAATATACTAATTGTATTTAATTTGCTTTGCAGAGAACTACGGTCAAAGTGGAATCCAGGCTTTCCGAGAGTTGGCCGAACGCAACAATATCTGCATCGCGAAGGAGGATTCAGTGCTAAGTAACGCAGAGGATGAAACGTTTGATGACGTCATTAGGACGCTTCTGGAGGACCCTAAAGCTCGCGTCGTGGTTTGCTTCTGCGAGGGAATGACCGTCAAGGGACTCCTCGGGGCCATCCGCAGACTCAACGTAACAGGTCACTTCCTTTTATTAGGCAGGTGAGGACATCTAATGGAAAATTTTGGAAGCTTTTTAACTTAACTTTGCGTCCTGTTTTCTAAAACTTTATTATAAATGCATTTAGAATGAAATGCACGCGGGAAATTATCTGTAAGTTGACGCAAGTCATATTTGGCTTTAATATTAGCTTTATTTATCTCAACTGCACAGTTTTCACTGGATAGCTCTTCTACGGTAATGGCAAGCCGTAAACTCATCTACAAATAACAAGAAAGCGACTTTCTCTTCCTCCCGCCTTCTCTATTTCTCTTAAGAGAGAAGAAAAACTAGCTAGTGTTGTCACGAGAGTACTAGAGAAGTTTTCTTTATTATTCTGGTAAAGTGGAAGTTTACTTTGGAAGTAAGAAAACATTCGTGTTGGGACATGTCCCCCATTATACGTGTCACTTCGTAATGTACATATAACATAATTTTAGTTGAGTTTCAGAAACCAGTCATTTATTTCGATTTACAATTTATACGTTCGAAAAAACTCTTGTTATTTTTTTAATCTGGTTTCAAACTTTAAAACCCAAGCATAAAATTAAAGCTTTCCGCTGAAATCTATAAAAAGAAAGCCGATGTGTAATTTTGAAAGCTAGAAAACTTGTGACAGATGTATCCAATCCCTGGCTGGCTATCTTGACTGCAGTTTTCCAGAGTTTTGTTCATTTTCACCACATGAATGCCAAAATGGTACCTTAAGTAAGGCCCGAACCGGAATCAAATCAAATTGAACTTTTGTCAATTTAAACTTACACTCCAAATTTGTTGAAATTTGAATTTTGAGCTTGAATTAATTTATGTCCTTTAGGCATCTATAGCTCAGGCATGGATAGGGTAGCGGAAAAGATACGGAATGCAGTCGACCAGAGCCTAAGCCTAAGTTGAAGAATGGTATTTGTCTTATGGGAGTAAAGAAAAACCTTTAGCGCAAATAAGGCTTACCAAGGAAATCAACAAAAGTTTACTGATTCATAGTGATTTACTCAAAAAAAAAAAAAAAAAAAAAAAAAAAAAACACTGGCTTATGCGGTAGAAATAAAGGACTAATTATAAACGTTATTTTTGTACTCCGGCCAAAATATGACCTGGACATCTTGGTTTTGATTTATTTCATTTTCTCCCAGCTACATGAAGAATTCCGTGGACGTATCTTGACCTATCGGAAATCAAAGAAAATTCGCGAAAGACAATTAATCTACTTATTCCAGAGACGCGTTTAGGCATTAAGTTCACGCCACGGAAATTTCACAGAAAATTTGCGAATGAAACTTGTGTCCGTAACTCAGGATTTCGTAAGTTATTGTGCTGTTACCGTCCATAAAATTAATGTTATCTCCTTTCTGTTCACAGACTTTGTGCCTCGTTTACTCACAGAGACACCAAAGAAGAAAGTAAATTTAATTTCAAAAAATCGTATTATTTGTCGTGATTTGAAGATGTGAATTCTTAATGATCCGAACTTTCTTTAAAATATTGTAACTGACGACTAATTCAGGCCTACTTTCCTTATAATGTTGTTAATATTATGTGATAAAAAGCTATTTAATTGTAACACATACTATCCGTTTATCTTCTGGCTACAATTTTTAAAAGACTAAGACTATCAAAAGATATTTTCAAGATTATCATTAATGCATGAACGTTGATAGTTCTCATTTCTGAAGGTCGGAGAGAGCTCAGAGATGTATAATGTAACAAATGGAGCCTTGGAAGAATTTCAGTGGAGCTCCCAGGGGTACCAGATGGTTTAACATCTCCCTGCATAATCCATTGCGTTGGCATGGTTGCGGTTTACATTGTGGTTTACACGAATGCATATTACATATGTTGTTTAGAACATGTGTTGTTTGTGGACAGCTATCCGAGAGCGGGAAATAGCTATAAGAGACTAGTAAATGAAAATCACCAGGGACACCCAGCCAGAGAAGAGGTAACGCAGTAAACAAACACTGAAATCGTGAAACGGAAATCGTGCTCCCAACTTAGCCAGAACAACATCATCTGTGTCTCTTAGATGTGATTCTCTAAAGTTTTAGACAAAAATAAATGTTTGTACTTCCGAATTTTGGAAGTAGCAACAGAGCTTTAAAGAGTGTTCTTTGTCATTTATGCTAATATGTTTTTTAAAGGCATACTTCCTAACAGTTCAGCAACGGACTACGCAAGAGATATATTTACGAATCCTGCAATGCTGATTGACGTTAACTTTTTATATACATCACACCAAAACAATACAATCTTCAGCCGTCGATATGTTTTTACTTTTTAACAAATTATATTCTGCAATTCTCTGCGATGATTGGTTGATTTTTTATCCAATTGCCTTTTCATTTGTTAGTGTTTCTAGTTAATATTAAACCATCGATTATTAATTAAATAAAATTACAGGAGAGTGTGGTAAGATGGCATAAAAATTTTAATTTATTCATGATTCAACTCTGTATTTATAAAAATGTACAAAATATATATTTGTGGTACACTGAGACAAGAACAATTGCAGTGTGTATCTTAATTATTTTTTTTTTCAAACTAACGCGAAAATAGTCGACATGCCCGATGGGTGGGGTAAAATAGCCAACACTATCGGGCAAAATGGTGTGGTATCATTCAAACAGATTGAAGGAAACACCAGTGTATTTTGATAGTATAACATCGCAGAGTAACTTAAATTAACGCACATCACAAACAGATTTCGCTCTCTCTCTCTAGTATCCAGTACACAATTCATGACACCAACTTTTACAATTGGAACATTCTATCCAGTCTTCGTCAGATGGTGTCTTCGTAAAATAAAATCAATGTAAATTCATTACAATGAACGCAGTACCAGTCTTCTATTGTCGAGTTTTTTCACTTTTTCTTTTAGATTTTCAATTCGAGCACTGTTCATTGGTGAATATTTTCCTTCTTTTTTTCTTTTTTAATTTGTTATTTATTGAAGTTCAGTTGGTTTAAACGTTGATAACGAGAGTATTGCTGAAATTTTTACTTTTTTTATCTAACAATCAATTTAGTGTCAAATATCATTGAAGTTACAGGATACAGTTTGAGAATTTCTGGAGTATACAATGGAAGCTCCGTGTTTTGTTTTTATGAACGGAGAAACTAGATCTTTGAAATTATCAACATTTCCCAGTATTGTGTATGTGATGATAAGAAAAAGTAAGGACGATATACTAGGCTATTTTTAAAAAATAATAATATCATATGTGTATCTGCGTAAACACACTTGAAGTAAACCAGACAAAGCGTCACGAGCATTTGATAATTTCTTCAAATTTGTTTTATAACAGCAAACATATTCTTTCTTGTATTCTGCTCTGATGCTTCTACAACGCCAACTATAAACGACACAATAAGTTTAACGTTCTAGAATCTTTCACCATCCAAATATTCATTCACCCTTTCCCTCCCTATTGTTACGAGAAAGACATGGATTCCATTGTTATTTTGTTTGTCTTTCATTAAAATGGCGACTCTTCACTCCCATGGTGTGTTTCATTTAAGCGAAGCATGAATCTAGAAACTTGGCTTTTATCTGTCTGCCAGTCAGTGTTACTCCTCTTTCTACCGCCCTAAATCCTTCTCCCCCGACAATGTTGTCTTCTGTCTTTTATCTAATGTTTCATCTTAAAAAGAAACCACAAAAGTTAAATTATATTCCCTACACTCCCAGATCTGTACGCGCACTCGAGTTTCATTTGTCTGTCGGTTGACTACTCTCCCGACACGTAGTGGAACAAAATGGAAATTCTTGGAATGGTAATTATCACCAGGACTTTGCGTTCTTGGGACTTTATAGGGAAAATGTTTGCTGAGATGTCATAAAAGGAATATAATTGACGAGAGTTTATTTGAGTTAGCAAGTTAAAATATCCTTAAACTTTAAACAATTTATTTTATTTTAGATAAAAATAATGGTCTTCCTTCTCTGTTATTTTGTTCTTCGAAGTTCACATTATATTCTTCAGAAAGTGGAAAGATATATTATGTTGTCTCTATCATAATTTTTTGCAAGCAAAAAAAAACACACGAGACGAATAATGATTTATTTGGGGCACAAAAGGAGCAGGAAGATTTATCTTGATCTTCGAACTCTACGTAACAATACTGGAGTGATCGGCTAATGTTGAAAGATAAATGCCAGAGTAAACATATAACCTCAAACGTCCACTTCCAGTCTCATCGAATAGGGCTATGGAGTAAATTTTCAGTTTTCATTTTTTCAAGTTTGTTATCGCCGTGCGGCCCATTTTTTTTATTTATGTCATAATTCTTGAGATATGTACCTACCAGACTGTGCAGATAAAAGTACACGCTGTAAATAATATTTACGTTTATTCTAAGAATTAAAACATAAATAAAAACTGGCCGCACAGCGATAATAAGGGTAACAGCTGACTTAAAACTGAAAATTTGTTCATGAAATTCTTTTTGGTATCTATCAGTCCAGTATCGCTTTCAAATACAGGTAAATGATTTTGATAAGCATCCATTGGCAAATAGTATATTAAATTTGTAACCAGTATTGCCAGTAATTAAGATCAGAAGTGCCTTTTATGCGTATTGCGTGAACCTCACATGTTATACCTGACATTATAACTGTAGCTCTGTTCCTAAGCTTTCCGTTTCATTTCCGTAGGTTACAGTTTCTAGTTCTAACTTCTTTTTCATTATTCAGTCTATTGGTTTCCTTAACTTTTCATTGACGAGGGTGTGTCCAAAAAACAACCGGAATTTGAACGCAAGGCGCTTGTACGTTATAGTTACTGACAATGTCACTACGCTATCGCGAGTATACAGTTTTTGTGCAGTAGTCTGTCAAGTGGATTTGGTCGCTGTACCAATAGGTTTCCTGTTAGTGCTTACAACCAAGTTGTTCGAAAAATAAACAGGTTCCATGTGTTACTTCCAGTAGGACGGTCCTCTGTAGGACAGGTCTTATATAAAGCTCACATGTTTCAAAATTAAAACATTTTTCGCTACTGTAATACTGGTATTCTTACACATACAAATGGGTTTACGGAGAACTTAATCTCTCGCCAGTGACTACCAAAGTTCTCCTAAATACATTAATCATAATTAATCACTCTCTTTCTATTAAAAGATTCTTTACTTTCCTTTTAATATAATAAACAAATTTAATTTCACCTTTTTCGCATAATGTTTCAACATATGTATCAAATCTTTGATATTTATTATAGAAATTATGGAGAAAGAGAATTGGATGTAGTAAAAATATGTTTCTCCCCCCTTTTATATAACAGTTTTGGCTTTTTCTTTTAGTTACAATACTTTTTACTATATTCTTTAAGGTTCTAGATAGTTAATTCGTAAATAATAAACTGAAACCAGAGAATACGTAATTAAGTTTATTTTTGTATTCCTGTTTTTCGGGTAGTTTTATTTCTATACCACTCAATTTCTCTGTACTTTTATTTCTCCAATAACATATTGTAATAAATCTTTTAAAAAGCACGCAACAGATATTTGATAAACTATCTGTTAATTTAGTTCACTTTTAGATATCGGAATAGAATAAAATGGAGCATTCAGAAAATATTTTTACTATCTTCTGTTAATTTTAAACAATTTGAAACAATATTGGTTAAAATTTTATTTCTTTTTGGAAATATTTATCAATATAATTTTAACTAGTTGCTTCCAACCTTGTAATTTCATTTTCTTTAACTACATTCGATGTAAATGTTTTCATTAATATTTTATCTGGACAATTTAAAAAATTCTATAATATGTTTTCGAAGTCATTTATTTACTCCAGCATTTGTTAATTGCCATACAAATTTATTGTCAATCTTGTATCACGACTTAAATCTAATTAATAATGTTCCTTCCTAACTTCTCTTATTATAACCGGCAATTCTTTTAACGTTAACTGGGCACCACATTATTATTATAGCTTAAGGCACTGTTGGGTACAGTGAAAATTTTCTCTATAACTATTAGACTTCCCTAAATTTATTAGACTAATTGAAAAATAGACGTTAGTAATCCATTCTCTTGGAACACAATTTGCATGTAGGGACAAATCGTTTCGGCTTTGAGTGCCATCTACGATTTCCGCTTTAACACGTGATTTTTTTTGGTTTGTAACTGATGCTATCTGCTGCCTTCGGGACTGTTTGACGTTATATCTGCTGGTGCTTCTCTCCCCAACGGACAGCAACGTGAAGTGAACGATTTAATTGATCAGCCAGATTTATTGATAGACGCTGGCTGCTTTTGCGTCGAATCGGCCACTTGTATCTACGTGGCCTTTTGTAACCTTTTACTTTGGGAGGAAATGACGCATTAATTTCGAACGAAAGGTGCCGGAAGTCCTTCAGACATCACTTGTGTTCTCTCTTTCTCTCCCTCTCTCTCTCTCTCTCTCTCTCTCTCTCTCTCTCTCTGTAGTCTTTGTTCTCTGGCTTCACAGGACACCATCAATTGGTGATAATTAAAATATCTCAAAATATCACACTCTCTGCTATGAAACTGTACAGCTATATAGTTACACGATAAAAATGTGCACTTATTTTGTATTTTAAAAGCGTCGACTTTTGGTCACTTTTTGTATACGTTTTCACTTCCGATCACTGTTTGAACACTTTTATGTACAATTTGATGACATTTTCACACAACAAAGTAATGGAGGTTAGCGGGAACGTGGATAAAACCCGAGGCATTTTGGTGATTGATTTAACCAACTGATCTACGAAGAATGGAATGCATTCGTCACTATTCTCGTTATAGTCTGAAGAAATTCGGTTCAAAACTGAGTGAGTCTTATTTTACCAGGATATATTATAAATAAAATATATACAAAAAAAATCTCTTAAAAATAATCATAAGAATTGTATTCACAAGAAAAGATCAGAATTCATCTTCATTGAGACATGATAAATCTACGCATGCATGATGAACCCACTAGTTACACTTCTTGCACAAAAAGTTAAGAAGTTTTGAGAAAAGAAAATAAGCATGTTTTTGAAAATACACAGAACAATTGGTCGTTTCCGTAACAGAGACGCGAACTTTCAGATTCCGCTAGATCACCACAACACGTCCAATTTCCTGTGAATACGGAACATTCGTTACGTGTTAATTGAACCAGCTATTCACTACTGGCATCAAAATTAAGGCACTTCATATACATAATTCTTTCGTATTGGACGATTCGCAGAAGGATTCCTGAATAGATAATAAATCTCTGCATGGAGTGGAAAGCCTTATTCTTGACACCCTGGTTGAGATGAAACGCAAGGGATACTCCGTATACACATAGAATTGACCGTTATGTGATAGTATAATTGTTAAAACGTCCAACCGGGAACTAGAACAGATCTGAGTTTGAGTCCTGGACATCGCAATGACCATTTTATGTGTAATTCTCAACAGTTATTATACATAAGATCTTTCTGACAGCTGTGTAGTCCACACTTACTTGTAAAGTGTGTTTATCGAGGAACGTTATCTCTTACAGCACTTCTTGGGTCATATCTCCTCAATATCATAAACTGAAAATTTTATTGAATTATAACAATTATCTACATACAAATCACATAAACTACACAGTTCGTATAAAGCAAACGTCCATCAAAACAAACTGGAATTCGAAGTTAAAAATTTTCTTGTTTAGATACAACAGGAGTTTCAAATATCCTTATTTTAGTCACTTCCAATGTGGTCGTCCACAACTTTCAAGCTCGCGAAATTAGAGCTACTGTGAGGGAGGAAAAATTTGTGAAGCGGCTCCGTACAATAATTTAATCCATTGCTGGAAAGATCAAAGTAACACACCAGCAAATAGAATGCAGACGAAATGGGTGGGGGACGGGAATTACCCGAAAGGTCGAATTTCCGCTTGTTACAAATGGAAGTAAAAGAAAAGAATTCCGTACATGTCGCTTCGCATTTTTCCTTCTATTTCTTTTAGTGTCCGTTCAACCATTTTTAAATGCTTCCCCTTTTTTTTCCTTCAGTACATGTCTCATTTGGAACGAACAGGGAGAAACGATTTCCGAACCGATGCTCCTTTCTCACTCGTCCTTCAGCAACCTCATTTAATCTTAAAGCCAAAAATTACCACCCCTAACCCAACCCAACTCAGCTCCCCCATCTAATTACCGTTCTGTCTCCATTACAGGTTAACGATAATGGTGCCTCTAATATTGTCTATGCCAAGAGTGTTGTCGGTGTAAGTAAGTTAAGCCGTTGTCGTTGGTTGGAAATCAAGAAAATTACGGATTACTTTCTCCCCTTTTAGAAAATTACAGAAAGAGAAAAATCTTGAACGGCGCTGTTCCAGTTTAGGAAAGACTCGTTGGGTGGAATTTACTTAAATCCTCTTTTATGCTTCTTAAAGACTGTCGTTTCCCTACTAATGAATATGCTCCATGCAGGAAAGTACTTAAAGAAGTTTCAGCTGTATTTGAGGCTTATATTAAAGTTTTATAATAGCCTTAATTTGCATTTCTATGGCTAAAACTATGGAAGAAAACAGGTTGACCACAAGATATAACATTATACTTAGCAAATTTCTAGCGTAGCTGGGAAATGTTAGTTTGTCACCATGTTGTTCTCACTATTAATTGTTTTCACGAATTAATTCGCTCGTTGTTATTGCGGAATTTTAGAAGGAATAAATTTCTACCAAAGTGAATCAATTTATCTTTTGAAGCTCCACTGCAGCAAGGAGGTATTACGCGAAAGATCACCTCATCTGTAAGCACCGTTCGAGCTTTTATATTGGGCTTAACTCATTTAACTGAGACTAGCGTCATGTATGGACTGTTTTTTCAACGTTTCGTTTAATGCAAGGATGTCCTATTAGGCTTCTGTTTTCGATTTGTTTGTCCGTAACAGCAAGCTTTAACTTGATACCCAGCACGTTTAAATTGTTTCAGTGCCTCCTCGAAGAGTGGAATCTGAAGATGCAATCCAACATTCTGCACATGAATCGGCATTACCATTTTTCTTAACTCGCAAGGAGCCATCCGAGATTTCTAGTAAATTTTCTTTTTCTCATTCTAGACAAGAGACAATTCTTCAGCATCTATCTACGTTCAGTAGATACCAAACGGGTATTGTGAAAATTTATCAGGGGCGCAATGCATTGCTGTAGTCCCAGAATTTTCACAGGGTGTATACCCTGTGAATGTTTTAGTTTATGAAAGTTTCAGTGGAGACTACATTGCAAAAGAAATGGCTGTGTTAATTCAACACTTTTTGGTATCCCAGGGCGACCACAACTTTTTGTGTCAGTCAAATCAACACAAAAAGAATGTTGATTTCGGTGATTCAACACAAAGGATGTGTTGTCAATGTTAATTCAACACTATGGAGAGTGTCATACAAACACAATCATAGTGCTGAATCACTGAAAACAATACCTTTGTTGTGTTGATTTAACGAAGAATGGTGGCTTCCCTGCGACACCGAAAAGTACTGGATTAATACAGCTATTTTGTAGTGTATGTTTGCCTTCCCTTTTATTCATGTTTCCACTAAATGTGGGGCTTAGATGTAAACGCTGCAATCTTCATTCTTTGGGAAGCCCAGATTTTGATGGAATTGTGTACATTAAAGTGTGTATTAAGAGTAAATGAAAGTAAGGCACACATCTTTTAATGTATTTTGTAGTTTTTTGCGTAGAAACTACAGGGAAAACGTACCCATATGTTATTATATTTACAACCATAAATTTTTCTTTTGGCTCTCCTGTAAAATTTTCTGGAATGGAGATTGCAGCTGTTGTTTCTAAGCCCCACAAATATAGGAATGAAATAATTTTATTTCTACAAAAACAAAAATAAAATGTTTTGTTATGTCAGTAAGGCATTAACAACGAAATTATATGCGTAATTTGTTATGTTGAGGGATAGAGAAACAAGAAGATTGCTGAGATTTTCTCGCAACCTCCAAATATCTATATCAGTAAACAATCTGTTACAATTCTATATGTGTACTCCAGAAGCCAAAGGATACAAGTAATATTGATGTATAAATAAAAGTTCGAGTCAATCTTTTATATATAACCCGAAATATATGGGACATAAAATTGTCATATTTTATATATGGACACATTTAAGTTCCTGGGTCTCTTTGTACAAACAAAAATGCCACTTTTGTGTCACCACAAACATTTTTATTAGTCAGTGTCTCTTGTATACCTTGGGTTCTAGAGTCTACATATAAGACTTACTTGGTCTGCCCGTTACAAATCTATATAATAATTATGAAGGGACATACTTCATACATCGAAAAGTCAAACTTCTACCCTTTCTTTTGGAAATCTCATATTATTTAAGATCTGCACAAAGAGGCCGATGAAGCTTCCAAAAGTTCTGCTCAAATTAACTGCAGTCAAAAGATAGCAATAGGGTAGAATAAAGGGAAAAGTAGTGGCTAGGGTCTTACTTAAGGTTCCATCCCGGCATTCGCCTAGTGAAACTCAGGAAAATCTGTCAGGATGGTCGTCCGTGGGTATTCGAAACTACATGCCTACCCATTGCCAATCTAAAGTCCACGACGTTACCGCCTCGATTCCGAGAGCTGGGTCAACCATCACGAGTTAAAGTAGGAAGTATTGGTTGCAATTACAGTGTTCGTGATGTATTAGTGTCTCATTTATATAGAACGCTCGTCCTTCGTATCCTTCGGACAATGTTCGATTTTGGCGTTGAGACAGATTAAGCGTACCAGTTCGAGTACTACTTAATACTAGGTCCTTCATTTAGGACGTTACTGCATTTCTATCCATATGGGAAATAAGTATAATTTACTCTTACCCACGAATTTTTGGGTCATAAGCCTTCCTTCGGGCACACTCATCATTATCAACGATGCGGCCCCCTAGTTGGCACAATCTTATTCTTTTCACGTGGTTCGGGATTGAAATTCAGTGAGGGTCCATTAAGCGGAGTGGATTCGGTCCTGTTCTGAAACTAGATCCATTGCCATCGTGTTTCTAGTAACGACTAGTTCAAGGGCTGCAAGTTTGAAACTATTCAGTCGTTCACTCGGATACCAGTGTATTGAAGTGCTCAGAGTATAAAAGTATCAGAATGAAAAGTTGTAAAAGCAATTTACACATTCTTGTTGAACATGAAGCGGTGAAAATCCGAGTTTGATAATTATGCCCAACAGGTTTCGCTTTTTCATTAAATGTTATAAAGGGTGATTCTCTCCCTAGAGTCCCCAAATAATTGTCTATAAAAAGTGTGTTATTGAGACAATGGCTTGGACATTTGTAAACACTTAGTTTTAACAATGAAAAACATGATCTGCTCATAATCGATGCTGAAAATGATCTCTTTGCACATCCAGGCTTGCTTGGATGCGTTTCTTCAAACTCTGGAATTGTTTTCTCAAAGTGTCGACGTTAACGCTTGCAATCTCTTGGTTGAATTTGTTTTTTTTTTATTTATGTCCTCTAGGCACAGGCCGGGATAGGGAAGAGAAAAGGATTCGGGAAGGTGATGGCCAGGGCCAACGTTGAAGGTGCCATCCCGGCATTTGCCTGGTGTGACTGAGGGAAAGCTAAGGCTGGTCGGCGGCTGGGATCGAACCCAGAACCTCCCGAATGCTACGTCAACGCTCTACCACTGAGCTACGGCGACTCGGTTCCAATCTCTTGGTGTATATCGGCTTTGAGTTATTCGATTTTGAGGGGGTTATTTTTGTGCGCTTTCCGCTTCAATAGGTCCGGAAGAAAGAAGTCGGTGACATTAGATCGGGAGAGCTGAGTGACCAAAGGTTCTTTTGAGATAATTGTATGTCCACGAAAACTTTCAGAGTTTCTCGCAATTATTGGCGCTTGAAGTGTGGCAGACATGTTACACTATCTTGTTGGTAATGTCCATTATTGAGTTCATCACCTGTTAGTTGGTTGCAAGGTTTCGTCTGGCGTGCTTTAAATTAACCTGTTAGCCAATATTTACGAATGAAGAATACGCGCTTTTTTATCTTGTTGTTCACGTGATTCTCTCGTTTGATTTTCCTTTTGTTAGCCTGTATTTTTTTTCATCTCTAAATATGTGCGTTTTTACTCATTATTACGTTAAACCAACTATTCTAAATTCTACTTTGGCATAAGATTTATCCTTTCCATTTTCCCTTCAACAGACTGCGAGAATATTTTACTAAACTGAAACTTCACATAAACTACAAACCGAATAACATTACTCGATCATTCTGGAACTCCAGAGCTATCTCGAGGAAAAATTTGAAAGAATTTAGAAAAATTTAAATTACGTTACTGAAATAAATGTTATGTGCCTAGGTAACTAAGTAGTAAGCAGCGTTTCCAGTGTTTATATGAAATTCCTCAAGTTGTATGGTTTACTAAAGGTAAAAACCAAATCAGTAAAGAAATAAATACAGAATAAATTAAATCCTTTATTACGTAAACTTACGGCGTCATATTCCAAAAGTTTGAAAACTCGATCACTTTGTCAGTGTCCTAGTTTCTCGTCCTCACCAGCTCTCTGGGCTTTTGTAATATTAAATAAGTAGCAGTGGTAGTTGTCTGTTCGAGTAGCACTTACTGATATTTCTTGTAGTAGTATTAGTAACAGCAGTAGTACAAGTAGTAAGTTTTATGATTTTCATTCGGTTTTCAGAATATAATGTTTTACTAAGAATAGTGAAAAGCTCCTTGAAATATATTGAATTGGTGGTAAAATAATTATATCATGGGTGGATTAAATATCAAACCTGCAAATAATAAAAGTGACGATTATCAATATTAATCTACAATTGTAATATATATATATATACGCGCTGTGTTACATATATATATATATATATGATCGATAGCCAGGATGTGAACCCGCGACATATTTATGAACCCAACACCTGGTATTCACCATTTAATTTGTTTGCATTGCAAGAATGGGAGTTGATACAAAATTTAGTCTTTCGTTTATTATTATTCCTTTTTAATTTTTTTTCTTTAGCTTGTAATTCGATATTTACCTGTCAACACAACTACAATGTGTTTGGTAATTATTCTGTTCTACGTTTTTAACTTTGGATTAGGTTTATATATTTTTTAATGTTATGGAACTTGCTCCTACCGCGCAATTTCCCTCTGCGTGGGAAATCACCGCGAATTTAAGGGAAAAAATACACTAAAACTTCTCTCTAACTGTATGCTGTATTTGCAACACTAACTTTCAATTAAGCACAAAGAACATTATTATAATTGTAGGCAGGTTTCTTATTAGATATGCTAAAAATTTCGTATGCGGGAACAGTTAGCAATTACATAATACAAAATAAGATCAATGAACTGGGTGAAAGGCATCATTAGAAGAAACCATGGTCCGCCACGATTACTTCCGCGGGTTAACGCAGGTTCATCGCCACTGAAATTTCAATTGGTTCTTACTGACAGTTCTAGATTATACAGTTGATAATAATTGCTAACATATTTTATTTTTCATCACAGTGTTTTAAACAGAGAAGAATATTGTTTCTGGATTCATCTGCTCTCTTCGTATAGTTGTTCCCCTTGTCGTCTTACAACCTTACCTTCCGACAGCTCTCCATACCCAGAACTGAATCTCTCTTAGAAAGGAAACAACAGGTTTGTGGAAACAAGAATTGACGTTTGCTCTTGTAATCACTAGAAGAAAAACGTTAGTTCCAATTCATTTCCGTGCAAAGAGAGTTCTTGTCTTCCCCGCCTGTTTTCCCCCCGAAGAACTTTATCAAAAGTCCAGTTGACATTTTGTTCGCTTGTAACAAAATCAATTCACCCACTCCCTCTCTTCTTTTGTGTGACTTCTTCGAAGAGAAAAACACCAAAGTGTCGTAAAATACCGTGGTGTTTCTTGTGAACAATGGAAGACCGGCTTCAAAAGAAATTAGTTGTTTTTTTTTAACAAATGGTGGAACCACGCCTTCAGCCACAAAATGTAAATCTCCATGTTTTAATCTCTGCTATGCTTTATGCATCATATATTACCCCTGAGAACGCTACAGGGTTTCGTGAATATACTTCAAGTCTAACCCTAAATCCTGACATTCAGTTCTTGAAAGGTTAGTTTTCCCATGTAGGAACTTTCTCTCTTTTTTTATCATTCTCAAAGAGTGTTTGGTGGATGAGAGTTCGTTTAATATGGAGAGTATGCACTGTCAAATTAATTCTCTTGCATACAAGGCAATGTACGAAATATTACGAAAGAATATCCCTCAAGACTACCACAGAGCTACTTACTTGCTGTGTTACATATGTTCTTTGCGTATTTTATTTCTTCCAAATAGAGTTAAATCAGGTAAAGTATAATCAAGAACTCTTAGAATAAAGTGTAAGTGTAGGATCACTGGCAAAAGTACAACAGTGTTTCATTTCTTCACTGATCACAGCAACTTGTAATCCATATTCCTATGGCACGTATAGTTGTTCTCCACATTGAAGATACCTAGAAACTTGCTTTAAAAGTTGAAAGGATAACTTTTTATCCATCGCCACTTTTTCTCTTCCTCTGCGTTTAAAAATATCGCCTAAGGATGATTTGGAGTGTAACAGATTTTATGATATTTTTTTAACATTACATAAAACTCTCAAGCATATTACACATACATTATAAGATGAAGGCAAAAAATAAAAGAATAAATTTTGATACTGCTTGTAGCTTAAGTTAGAAATGTTGTTTTCTTATCACTAGTTTTTCATTTGATGCAATCGTAGGAAGTGTGTGCTTCATCAGAATCCATTATAGGATTAACCAGCAGGAGGAAAGATAAGGAAGGCATTTTTAGCTTAAAGGTTAATTATAACTAACGAATTAATTATTTATTTTATGAATAAAATTATATTTTTAGAGGAAATCACATTGTGATAGGAAGATGCACTGTTGTCTCGATTCAAACCGAGGTCTCGTACTTCCTAAGTGCCTCATCTACACTATATGGTCATTATTTACCTTCTACTCTTAAGTGTTGTGCTTACCTATATCTGGTGTGATGTCCACATAAAATAGCCACCTTTCACTGCTATCACTGCCTTCACTTTCAGGAAAACATTTTCTACAAGCCTGCAGTTAGTGTGCAGGTATTAGATTTCATTCCTCCGTTAATATGACGAACGATTGATTACAGATCTGATCTCCAACCATGGGATTATTGAGGTATGTCTTATGGGCTGGAGTATTGTTGAATACAAACTGGAATGGCCCATTTTCAAAGTTTTGCTTTATTGTCTAAAGTGGATTGATAGGCATTCGCAATCATGTATCCAGTTATAGAAGCGAGTTGTCCAAGACCATACCTTGAAATTCGATTGTTCAATAGTGACATATTGTGCACCACTAAACGCAGGCTATCGGATCAACGAAAGGAGGTAAATTATTTTTTTAAGGTTTAAGTTCAGCGACCTTATCGGCCATTTTTAGTCTACTTTTCCTTATAGTACTTTTGCTCTCACAATCAGTCTGTAACTCACGATAACTAATACAGAAAGCATGTAGGAAGAATCTGGCTTCAGATCTAAGTTCATCGACATTAATTTACTAGTTCATTCCTATTCTAGTAACACCACAACCTTTATACGCGGCATTGTTATGCAATATGCACTTCTTTGGAATTGAACGTATCCCACATTCGGCTTTTCACCATTTTCTTCAGCTTCACTTCCGATACCCGCACCAAAGTGCAAGTCGTCGCTAAAAAAAAAAAAGCTATTTTTTACTGTATGCACTTCCGTAGGTTGGCATCGGGTCCACTGTAAGATTATTCGTGCTAAGAGAAAAGGTGGGAGGTATTCTGGCTTTATTTTCAAGTACTACTCCATCATTTACTTCGTATGGTCGAATGAAATTAATAATTAAACGACCAGAGATGCCTTTCACTGATTAGGGAAATTTGAGCGTTATTGTAAAGTCCATTTATGCCTGTGTTTACTGTCTTACAGTTGCAACTATCTCAATTGATATGTAGAGAAAGTAACGAGATTTCCAAACTTTGCGGCAAAGTAACAACATTCGATCACAGATGGCGCTGAAATGTATAACTCGCTGCGTCCTTTCGTCAATACAAGAGTAATATTACCAGATAGATTATACATGAAGAGATTCTACATCTCTTGAGTTCTTTTAAAGTTTATTTATCTCAGCGAAAGAAATTACAAAGCAGGCGTACACTCAGATGTACAGAAAGTGTAAGAGGTAAAGACACTCCCTGGGCGATGCGCACTCGATGTGAACGACGCATGGGACATGTGGAGGTATTGTTTCATATATTCGCAACTTACGGCACAAAGTGAGGTTGCGTGGTCAGTCCCACGTTCGACCACCTTTACCTCCCAAGGTACCCACTAGAACCAAGGACTATGGTACTGAATTTGATTGGGGACTGAGTGCAACCCAAAGCACTGAACAAAAGTCTCCGGTGTCCTGGATGAGATTTGGACCCGGGCCACCCGATTCCTCATCAAACACGCTTCCGTCTAAGCTACGTCGACTTCTCATAGAAAGTGTGTGATGTAAGTTGTAAAAAAATTAAACTAGAATTATACAGATAGAAAATAAACCATTCACATGCTACGCTTACTGTATATAGTGTTTACCGTTGCTGCATTGTGATTGTTTATTTATTGACTTTTTGATTGGATTTTTTGATTGGCCATAAAATACGAATGTATATTAAATCAAACGTATATTTGATTAAAAGAGTTACTAAAGATGAATTATCGATACTTCCGATACCTTGTGTAACGGTTGGGTGGGTTTTTTGAAACGAATAAAATTGTTACATATGAGTAAGGATTTGCCGCAGTGACGCTATGTGCCACTGCGATGATTTTACAGTATAAATACTTGGTTAAGGTTTATACGAAAATCAAGATCGAAGAGCAATTTATGATTCAATACTGTTGGTGAGTTTATTATCAACTCTTCTCGTTACCTTTCCTTAAATGAGATCTGAATTAGGATGTCTAGGATAAAACATATATTTATAATTTTGGTATTATTCGCAAAGTAATATCTTGAACTTCTTTTATTTTCGCCACTTATACATGATCAAGAAACATCCTATTCAAAATACTTGTGCAATGTTGAAGGATATAAGCGATATTAATATATTGGCTTCTTCGTGCACTCAGTCTCTTGTACTCTTTGTAATATAATTGTTCATTACGAATGCTTGATTTACTTGACTCAAAATAATACACATTGTTCCATAATGTAGCGATATTTTGTTACACGCCTTAAAATATATGTATCGAATACGAATTCTCATGAAACAATGAAGTCCAGTATGATATGCTTTCACTTGTATGAATTCTCATTGAAGTAATACAATTTTAGTATGGTGAATACAGTATAATCATTCTGTAACTGCCCACACAAACTGTCTACTACACGTTTCTAATAGTATTGGCACGTTCTCGTAATGTTCAACCTGAAGTTCCTTCATACAGTAACTTCTGAAGACTTATTTAGCTTAACTACTAACGATGAACTTAGACTTAATAATTCCACACTATTACTTCTGAAAAGTTCTTTTAAGGCAAACGGAGAATCTCTGATACTTTCTATAGGGTAGTTCTAATGCACTCATTGGTCCTAACTCCAAAAACGTAATAATGGGAACGAAGACACTAATAATCGAATTCCCTGCGCAATGGTTCTCGAAACTAATAATGACGTCACTCTCCGGCTTCCTCAGTTCGGACGTATTACTTCATACATATAAAGAGAACCCTGATGTTAACATGCCCATGCAGTATTACTAGATCTATAAACCTATTACTAGAGCGCATATCTATATATTTTGAAATAGTTTTTTTTTTTAATTTTGCTATTCTTTTAATTTAAGTACGAGCAACTTGTTTCTATAGAAACTAAAGTTTTTTTTTTTTTGTTTTTTTTTTGCTTCACACCTGTTATACTTGATACCTTCGATGTTTGCAAGTTATCGGTTTCGTTCGTACTCAATAAAGAACTCGGTACCTTCTCCATACTTTTGGTTGACTCTAATACTATTGTTAGTGACCCGCGGCAATGGATTTTGCATTCCAAGAATCAAAGCATGTTGAGATTTCTAAAGCAAAACACTTCAAAGGGTTTCCTGGTTTCATATGTAACTGGAGAAGGTTGCAGTTGAACATGGAAGATTAAATGGTTACTTACCAAAATTGAGAATTTTTCCTTATCGCTTCCCTATCAGCAAAATTCGTCGGGCGAAAGTTGGGCCAACCGCGAAATGGTTGGGATACGGTTGGCCCTACCCCGGCCCGACGAAGCTTGCTGATAGGGTTACTTAATATTTCGTTGACATTATTCTCATGTTTCCTTCAACTGAAACAAGCCCCCCTTATTTCATGTTTCAGGCGTTGAAGTTTATTATTTTCTTGTTTAATGTCAATTACACTGTCTCTTAGCTTATAGAGTTAAACTCTTAGCTGTCAGTAAGTTGTGAAGAAGCACTTTCGATCTGGGCCCTTGAAACCATCATTAAACAAAGAAGTGATAAATCAAGTACCTGCGATCAACCTTTCAAAAGAAAATACCACAAAGCTCTGATACTATATGGTTTTCTACGAAATAAATTCATGCAGCCGTCGAAGATGAAGTGACCAAGAACCAAGATGTTCAGTGATTTCTGCTATACCGAATTTTAATGACCACAGTCCTGAAAAAGGACTGATGTCATCCAGTGGCAAAAAAGAAAAGAAAATTTTGGCTTTGGAGACCACGTTCTAGCTTTATTTGCTTCAAGTAGTGGGGTTGAAGTTTACTGGAGTTCTAATTGCACGTTCAATGTATACTCAGGAGTTGCTCTTTCATTTGGTGGTTGTTTCCTTTATCTTATATATTTCATTGCTGTGTGAAACCGAGTCGCGGTTTTAGAAGCACACTATGTACTCAAGCCCGTCGGCTCTTAAACTTTACACTTTCTATGGGAGAAGGAAAAAAGTGCGGAAAGCATTGAACCTAGCCTTATTTGTGTTTTGTAGACTTGTTTCACTGCTTCCTATCACATATTTGAATACTGTTTCTTTGGTACAATGTTTTTGCACATTGTAGGATATCGCTAAGCTATTGTGTTAACGTAGAAAAGAAGTTTTAAAAAGTAGTCAGAAGCAGGAACAGAACTCTCATCAAATAGCTTACAGACTACTAAATTTGAAATTATTATGGCCTTTAAGCAACGTTTGCTCAGGACGGGATACGGTGAGGCATAGAATGTGGAGAAGAAGTCGATCAAGACCTGGTTTGAAGGTACTACCAAACATTTTCCTGGTGTGACTTATAAGAGCTCTGGAAAACCCTCAGTCAGGATGAATGACCGCTAGGATCGTTCTCAGACAAAACTAAGTGAGCCTTAGCTTATCAGGTCAAATTGGGAACTAAATCTATACAAGAAAATTTGGAAAGTTATCCCGATAAAAATTAAATAAGCTAATAGCATTGAAAACTCACGTCCAAAATGACATAATTTTAATTTTAAATGATAGCAATTAAGATGTATACACGAAAATCTCGTTTTTTAGTTCAAGAGAGCTCTAAAATATTCTTTTGACATACCACTCAGACAATGCGTGACACAAAAAACAAAATATTAGGCACAATGTCTAGGTCAGTTACCATCTGAATAACGAAATGTCTTGCTTTTTTTAAAAAGAAAAAAGATTTAAAGGCATCAGAAAGTTACGCACGTAGTGTAATATCTCAACCAATAGCCTTTTTCTTTCGTTTAACGAGTTCCTTTTTTTTTTCTCTCTATTGCTCAACTTTCTCATCTGTCGTGGTTTTTCCTCTCTTCGCTGTTAGACCGAGAATCTACTGAGAGATTGGAAGCAACTCCCTTTTTATCTTCCCGTCCTCTTTTTTGTTTCTCCTTTTTGTATCAGCTTATCTTATTCTCTGAGAGTCGCTTCATTACTAAAACCCAAAGAAGAAACAATGAAATATTGAGAGATAACAATAATAAAATGGAATTAGTCCAACCAAAGCCTCTAAGTAATAGTGATTGCAGAATTCTTGTTAAAACTTAAATATAAAAGGAATCTTCTGGTTGGTGTTACATGCACCGCCTCGTAATCGATTTTCCACACGGTATTTATTGCATACAATACGGAAATAAACTTAATTTTAACCTACGCGTTTAAAAACACCAAGAGAATACAAGTCACCAAAAAAAATACTTTGGAACAAATCCAGTTTAGGACTTAATCTTTTGAACACAGGGTCAAATTAACCTGTGCTTACGTAATTTCTCGTATCTTAATCTACACTAAACTAACCTAAGCTAACCCAGTGTAACGAATCTAGACGCATAAAACTGAAAGACACCAAACCATAAAATTCAACAAGATAGATAATCTGGTTTATTTTTTGTTCTAGTCTACCCTAATCTGGAATATAACCACAAAAATTTTGTGTATCTTCATTCTGATAAAAAAAAAGGAGACAATTGTTAGAATGAATTTATTTACCATTTTTACATGATGATAACCAGGGTTTCCGCCAGGATTTTCAGTTTGGAGGGTAAAGTCAAAATTGGGAGGATGTAAATGGAATTTTTCACGGTTTCTATCGACTTTTCACAGCAAAACTTTCAAAGTTAGAGGGGGAAAACGGGCGGGATCACTGATGATAACCAATGGCGGATATTTATCATTACGAGTTTTTTATAATGTCAGCTGTGAGGTAGGCTATGCTTGATGCGAGTGTGCATAGTGAATTTAATAGGAATCACGTTTTTAAGAGATTTCATTATCGGATTTTCCAAGGACGTTTGAGTTCTATTCTGAAGCCATTCTTTTTGGAAATCCAAGATGCTCGAAGCTCTTAACGCCTTTATTTTGAAAAATTAATATTTTCGCCACAATCGCCTGGGAGTTCTCCAACACATCAGTGTTTACAGTTCGAGAAGTGGCTCACTAGTCAAGGTCAAATGTAAAAACTAGCAAAACCACGAAACAAGACTTTACCCTGCTTCTTTTAATTCTCGTTATATGTCGTAGCAATGGGGGTTCCAAAGAACACTGAAGGGACTATAAAATGACTATAAAATACTTAAAACTAATCAATAAAAAACACATCACTTGACCATGCGGACTAGGTTGTGGACTAATATGCTTATATTGGGTGTGCGAGTGTATCGCCTCTTTCCTGTGTTCTTTCTTCATCAATTATTGCGTGCTAGTACTTCGTCAGTTTCCAAGACATGTCAATATCTTTCTTCTAGCGCATTATCATCAAAAACTATTATCCCAAGTGCGTAATGCCTCGTTATGAGTGACTATCGAATGTTCCGTTAAATGCACAAGGAATTATCACGTAGAAATTATTTTTCTGTTTAAGGTACAGGTTGTGTTGTGCATCCAATAGAAGAACTTGTAAGAAAATGACCATACTATTGAAAAGAGTCCGTATCGTTAATCAAACGCGGTTTCCTGTCAAATAAATTTCTTAGTGTAACAGGCGGAAATTGTTTCTTTAGCCCGTTACAAATTTGAGAGATAAGATTTCTCGGGGAAGACACTCCGAGGAATGTAGGGGCAATAGCAGCGCCAAGTCCTATTTGCTAGATACTATAGGTAACCTGAATGATCGACATCAGAAGAATATGAACATACAGTAGATCCCTGCACAGGACTGCCCCGATATCGGTTACTTTTTTCCATTAGATCATTAGATTTCTGCTTACTATAGTTGAGGATCAAGACTCCCTGTGACACTACAGATATTTAGGTTAGCATGCAGAAAGGTGACAGTTCCAGTAATATATCCAGTGATTGTTCCGGTGATATTTCCAGTGGCAATCCTTTCTAAGATCAGCAGTTAAGAAAGTTCAGTATCAACTGGAAAAGGTTACATTTGCGTGGAATTCAGATATACAAAAGGTACCATTAATGAAGCAAGGCATTTAAGAATCTCCTAAATTCTGGGTCCTGTTGACATTCAACGAAAAAGTCTGGGAATTCATTAGTTTACCTTACATTATTAAAAATTCCGGTCGGTCTTCAAGAAATATTTATCTAAACTGTTTTACAGTTGTTTATTTTTAATTCAGTGATACTCACAGTTTTAATAATGTTTCTTTTCAGTGATGGTTGGGCGGACAGAGTTGATGTTGTGGATGGCTATGAAGATGTGGCGGAAGGAAGCCTTTCTATAAGAATACATTCGCCTTATGTCTCCCATTTCGATGATTATTACTTCAAGTTAAACCCTTTTAATAACTCCAGGAATCCTTGGTTTCGAGAATTTTGGCAATTTAGGTTTAATTGTTCATTGGGAAGCCCTGACAGTCAAGATTCACGGAAAGAACCTTTTTGTACAGGTAAGTGAATTGGAATATCTTGCTTGCAGCAATGCGGGATTGAATTGTGATTGATTATATTGTCTGTAGATGTCTCTCCCATCAACACATTAAATTTTGTTAAAAGGACTAGTAATTTTTCACATAAGTATCTAATTCAAATGTGACTTAAAAGTGAAAAAAAAAAGTCGTTGCGAGAATTGGTTAGAAATAGCAAAACTGATCATACTGCAGTTCTCCCTGGGCAGAATACACTGCTCGCCTTTCCAAATAGTGACACATTTCTTACATCAACGGACGATCTGTAATTGTAACCATGGATTGAAATTCTCTGTTAACCATGGTAAAAAAATATAATAAAATGCTTTACAAATTAGAACTGGTGACCTATGTAACTTAAAAAGCTGGAAACTGCATAATAATAATAATAAATACACTATGTAGTCGGTTCTGATTTAAACTTCGAAAATCTAAATATTTATTCCCAGAACTAAACCCAAAAGAAGATTTGTACGTACAAGTTAATATTGTTAAAAAAAACTTTTTTGCATACTTCAAATAATCACCCTTTTATCGTCTCTTGTATACTTTACATTTCCGATTACTATTTTTTACACTTTTTTGTACACGTTTCCACACAAGTTAAAACTAAATACTACTACACACTTTAGATACACATCCGATTCATTCAAAGTAAAATTTAAGCTAGGTTATTTTCTTTTATTTCAACTTGAATTTTATTTATGACCTTTAGGCATCTCAGACTCAAGCCGAGGTTTTATTTGATTATCTGCTTTAAGGCTATTATTAATTAGACTTAGTCATTTCAATTGATCAGAATCGATCCGAAATTGCTATTCCAAAAGAAATATGATTTCTCAGCCGGAGTATTCAAAGTTTATCCTCATTGAATTGAATTTACTTATGACTTTAGGCATCTCTGGTCCAGACCTCACATAAGTTAGAGAATGTCAGTTTTGCTAGTCTAAGAAAAGAAGTATTTCTGTTATTATTTGAAACTGCAATAGAGCTCGGATCGTCTGTTAATTTAAGAAACTAATCTACAACGGTTACATTAAGCGTATGCGCGAACAAACGTCTAAGTGACATTTTTCAAATAAAAAAATCACGAGTACATTTTTATATATAACAGGAAAAATATGGGGCATAAAATATTCATACTTTTCACAAAAGCGGACTTTAGTCTAACATATCTTCGTGCAAAGTATTAATATTGTATGCCTCATATTTTTCCTGTTATATATAAAAATGTACTCGTGATTTTTTTTATTTGAAAAATGTTACTTAGACGTTTGTTCGCGCATACGCTTCATATATTGAAGAAGTTAAATGCAAAAATGAATGACCTGGAACTACAAGAACATATGTGCAAAATGTGTATAATACGTACGTGTTTAAAAATGAACCTAAAGAAAGTAAATACCAAAAAGCATTCAAAACTCACTTTCAAATAAAAATCATGTTATTCCACCGGAGATTATGTGAGAAATACACACCTTTGCCAAAAACAGCCTGCATCTGTATTATGTAATGATAGTGTTGGCTAATTAAAGGATTGTTATAAAAAGTTAATATTAATACTTTATTTTAGCATAAATGTTTAGTTAAGTTGCATCATATCGATCATGGTATTCCGGCTATATAGCTTACTTTGTTAAAGTGTTGCTGCAGTTTTAGCCATATATTTACAAAATGAGCCAAATGCATGATTTACGTTACAACCTTCAAACGAGTCAACAGAAAACAATGGTCCATTTCTAAGAGTATGTTGTAAAATCCCATTCTCTGCAATGTGATAGTCATTTTCTGGTGAAGATGTGTTACCATACGTGGAGAGGCTTTTCAACCATACCAGAACTTGTAAATTCACCTGAAGATTGTGACGTTTAAAGCTGCTCGATGTTGGTGGAAGTGAACATGGATTAAACTGAAACGATATCCGTCTATGCTTCAAGTGATAGCGGGGCCCGTCTAAGGCTAAACATTCTGAAGTCAGCAATTTCCAGAGAACGAACGCACTGCAAATTCAAGACTGTTTACTATTTCTGACTTCAAATTTAGAGCTACAATAATTATAATTATGACTGAACAATTATTTTGTCAGTCTACGTCACATATGGGACCGTACCTTGTCGGATTATAGAAATTGTGCCGGATTAATGAGATCCATGTCGGATTATAGAGACCCGTGTCGGATTATAGAAATTCGTGTCGGATTATAGAGGCCCGTGTCGGATTATAGAGATCGTGTCGGATTACAGAGGTCCATGTCGGATTATAGATATCCGTGTCGGATTATAGATATCCGTGTCGGATTATAGAGGGCTGCGTCGGATTATAGAGATCCGTGTCGGATTATAGAGGCACGTGTCGGATTATAGAGATCCGTGTCGGATTATAGAGGCCCGTGTCGGATTATAGAGATACGTACCGGATTATAGAGTTCCATGTAGTATTATGGAGATCCGTCTCGGCTGATATATTTTCCATGTGTGCTGTATTTTCATCCTAGGTTACATACTTTTCTTACATTTTTAACTATGTAGCAAAATGGCGTGTCCATGCATCAATTTTGGTATCTGCTCCGTAATGTCTATACGTGCAAATAGACTTAATTTCATAGTTTTAAATAATCTTTACATAAAAAATATCACCGATCTTGGGTATTTTAATGTTCTTTGTGCATTACGTACGTTGGAATAAAGACAATAAAATATACCTATTTCATGTTAATATTGTCCAATCAGTTAGGAACGTTCCCTTGTAAAAAAATTTCCAGAAAGATGGATACCAGATGTAGAAAATAAACTTATTATTTTTTACATTGTAGATAAAATAATAAAATCAGCAGCTCGTTCGTTTGCTCATATCTTTTCATTGGCGCTCCATAATACTACCAAAACCGAATTGTTGTTTCCAAAACTTCATCCAAAGGCAAGTTTGTACAGTTTAATTTAGATACTTTAAACATTTATTCCAAGGTCATTTAAAAAAAAACTGGTCGTGTTTGACTGAGTAATCCATCATTATAGGTAGGGATGGCTCAGTTCTAATTCTATATTACTATACGATAGTACATGCTATGATATTACGTGGTCGTTCGAGTTTGAATTCAAGGCAGATCCGCAGACCAGCATTAGGCATTCCGTTTGTCAATACACTTTAACCAACGCTTAACCTAATATTAATAAATTAGTTTCTATAGAACAAAAACCGTTCAAAAAAAATTCTCACCCCCCTTCTGCAATTTGTATTAATTCTGAATGTAACTAAAGTTACCATTTCCCTTCGTGGTAAACGTATTTTGAACATTGAGGCAAAAGTTCACCTATTCTCATTGGGACATTGTGTGGGTCAATAATTTCCAATGAGAGAGATATATATTTCAACTTGCACGAGCAAACTTAACGAATTTACATTTGTCCAAAGCATTTAGATACCTTTTGCATTCTTTTTTTCTTCGCACGTGCAATATTACTGATTACCTACCAATGTGTACGTGCATCAACTTGAGAGAAGTTTGCTATCTCTATAATATCTCCCTGAGGAGAAATATTGGACAATTTCCATTCACTATAGGACTTCTTTCCCTGCCGTAAACTGAAACCAGCCACCACCTGATCACCAATATCAAACAATATAGTTTCACAAGAGCTTTTCTTCAACGAAGATAAAAATATAAAAACTCTAAAATTATCTAGATAAAAAGAACATTTATGCAATATGAAAGCATGCTTGGTTGAAAAACAGTATTCTGAAAATCTTTTTTTTTTCTTTTTTTTTTATCTATTTCGCCAATCACATTTGAATACCAGTTCGATTACATTTTAGCCTTTTGATTCACAGACTAAAATTATCAAGCATGCTTTAAAAGAAGAAATGCAGTTTTTTTAATGTCCTATGATAAAACTAGTCCGCAGATATTACATCTTTCCATAAACATCCGCAAACGTAGATTTTGTCATGCGCCGCAATATAAAAATGGCTGCCATAATCAATCAATATGGATAAAAATAAAAAAACTAGCCGTTTTGAACTATTCGTATGTAAGGGATATTAATATAAATATAAAAGAATGTTTCCGAGGACGACCACCACTTTTTCTGTTAACAAGACAAACGGCTGATTTATCACTGTAAAAGTGCTAGCACGACACCCTTCATTGTGTTGAATAAGCGTTGACAACACATGCCTTCTGTTGAATAGCTGAAATCAACACTGTTCCCTAACAGCATAGAATATTGAGCCAGTACTGGGCCAGTAAAGACCAATATTAATCAAGGTTTGTTCAATAAAGGTCAATATCAATGAAGATTGACCCAGTAAAGGTCAATATCAATCAAGGTTGGTCCAGTAAAGGTTAATATTAATCAAGGTTGGTCCAGTAAAGGTCAATATCAATGAAGGTTGACCCTGAAGGTTGGTCCAGTAAAGGCCAATATTAATCAAGGTTGGTCCAGTAAAGGAAAATATCAATCAAGGTTGGCCCAGTAAAGGCCAATTTCAATCAAGACTGGCCCAGTCCCAAATATTCTGTGCTGTTAGGGAACGGTATTGATTTCAGTTATTCAACAGAAGGCAAGTATTGTCAATGATGCTACGGTTTGTTGTGTTAATTTAACAAAGAAAAGAGGTGGTCGCCTTGGGACACTGAAAAATGTTGAATCAACATTGCTATTCTTTGCTGTATGGCAATGATATTGTAACACATCATGCAAGAGCGACTCAACCGATACAAGCCAAAAGTGATACTGAGGAAAACGTTCCATGGTATTTAGCAATACTGTAATCGTCACCTTATTACTGTTTCATCGGAACCAGACACTTGTTAAATATTACAGTCACACAGCACGTGAAAACAGAGAGTATTGCCCTTAACGCTTCAGATATCTGTCCGCATTTATCTGCCATGTGTGAATGGTTAAATTATTTCAAACGAAACTTGAACGGCGATATACGGTAGTGCTTTTCAGATTTTTTGATATGCATGCTAACGAGACTCATTTCTTAAATGTTATATTCGCGCTTCATCCCAGAGATCAGTTAAACCAATTATCTTCAAACTTGAAAGTATTATCATCAAAGTTTTAGCTGTAGTATAACGTTAAACTAGTTCCGTACTCGTTGTAACAAGACTCAATTATCAAATATATTATCGCGAACAACGTCCATGCGCATAGTAGCTCCTAGGAAGGATGCCTTTTTACCTCTTAAAGCAAAAGACGCTTTGTACGCGTATCAATATATTTTGAACAAAGTTAATAAAGTAATAGACTTCTTTGTATACTGTAAAAGCCCAACTCTTGATATTTAAAGTTTCCCTTGGGGATCTTTTGCACGCCATAGATATACTGTGAGTTCGGCATGTAGAAGAGTAAGATATGTGAGTGTAATCTTTTCGAAATGAACTAAAATGAGATTTTTATGCACGTGTGTTCGAGTGAAGTACTCGGATAGTGATTTGTGAACTACGTTAGTTTGTTTCTTCAAAATGTCTGTTGTAAATTATTTCGTTAGCTTAGTTTTCCAATATATCTACGTTTCTAAGCTACTTATGAACCAATGCCTCCTCGAAACAATCAACAGTTATCACCACGCGATACTTTCACCAACAAATTTTCTTTAAGATTAAAACAAGTAACTTTGGCAGCATATTCAAATGAACATTGCATATTGTTCCGAACTGTATTACATCTTCTTGCAAGAAGGAAAAAAAACTAAACTCTCAACATTTAATCCCTCTTTTGATCCATTGCTTCGAACTGGATTTCTAGTCTCTCATTAAACATAATTGAAAATAGATTACTCGTTTACTTTGTATTTATATGAACTAATAACACTCGTCCTGTGTGTGCAAATAGAAACAGATGTTCATCACGCTCTATTTGACGCACATTCGAAGCGTCTTATCGTATAGGGGGAAGGGGACAGCTGATTCGCTTTCTTTGATAACCTTGTTTTTTCTCTGGCCATATAACATTCAAGCATTAGTAGATGTTGTAATTCGGAAATTTGACAACGTATTGCCTTTAAAAAGAATGTGCTATCATTAAATCCATTTATGGCCTTTAAGCAATGTTCTGCCACATTATAAAGTAATAATATTATTTTCCATTATTTCGATAAATTTGCTGATTAATCAAAATTACTATTATTTTACAGACAAAACTAGGTCACTGGGTTAATATTAGCCCACCGGATAAATTGGGTCAAGATTGGATCATCGGGTCACCGAATGGTCACGATTGGGCCCCGGATTATTTGAGTTCGGATCATTCAGGTCAAGTTGCGAACCGGGACGGTCACCAATGTTCGAGTCAGACCAGTTCACTAAAAGTGACCCGGTTTGAGCTCTGGCAGAGATTGCAATATCAATTAACAAGACGTTGCAAGTGCTAAGAATCAATATTTGGATACCTTAATAAATAGATGCACATCATCAGTAGAAGATTCGGTAATCACGTCTTAAAAAATCATCCTGACTCATGCTCCTCCTTCCCATCCGCAGCGGAGCGAATTCTGGGAAACCATATTTTAAAGAAATAATAATGAAACTTTTTGAAAACATACTTTTCTTAAACAATTCGTACTAATAAGTAAAAAATAATTTAGTTTACGCATGTCTAAAAAGAAAAGCATGGGTCACCTTATAGGTTCTTCAATTTTCGGAATGAAGAAAAATATGTTTTAAATGTTTTTTTTTTTTTTCGAGTTATCTCGGTGTTTGGATACATTTTCTGAATCGGATGATTTGTCACCGAAATCGTAAAGTATTTATTTCAAGATGAAGAAGTTTTTACTAACAAAATAAATATGCTTATATATTAAAGTAACAATGAAATATTGTATTGACACCCAACTTACGCCGCTGTACAATTTTCGTCATTGTATGACATCGGGGAGTGAATTGCATTAACGTTGCAATCTTTGAGGACACGATGAACCTTTGTGAATTAAAGAAAAATATGTAAAAATAGTCCATATGACTATTTGCTTCTGTTTCCACGTATCAAAACTAATACTGTAGTCGCCATTTTGGAACTGTTGAAAATATCCAGCAGGCAGTGACGGGATAGTTGTCAGTAATGTCAGTTTTGAAGAAGATAAAGTTAAGTTATAATTATATTTATAATAAATATATTGCACGTAATTCATGTCATTACTTTGAAGTCGTTCAAATATTACGTAAGCACATTTTTAGACATTTTACACTCCTCCCCTTGTAAGAAAAACTAAGATGGTAGCCTCCACCTCGTCATTTGCTTACGTAACACATTTTTGTCGTTACGTCGTAGCCCAGAAAATTGTCTAATTCTTTTCATATACACTGATATGGTTTTAAAGCATATCTTATGTAAACATTGCTCTGATCCCCATTTTCCCATTGCCAATTAAAATAAGCAATGTTTGAACCTCCCGAAAGCTCACGTAATACATGAACGTCCCCTTTATAGACAGGTTTCCCTGCATATAAACAATAGCGAAGCAAATAGCACCTCAGCTTCAGCTAGTGGGTTTTGATGCACGACTAGATTTACCAGTATAGATGCATGGCAATCAACAGTTTTATGAAAATTTATTGCTTTTTAATTTGTTCGTACGCTGTTATTACTAAAAGGAAAATAAAGCATCGGACACCAGAACAAATGACACTTCATTTATTGCTTATTTTATAGTAGAAGGTCAGAAAGAAAGAGGAAAAAGAAACACGAGCACTCAGTGCTTGCATATCGTATCCCTAAGGACAGTTTTAAACTTTTCTCATCTTCGTATAAAACATCACGGAAAATCTCGACGTGATATTAATCCCCATTACATCTCTCATATCTATATGAAAATCGACAATATTTTGTTTTTTCCTTCATTCCGTCATCATCATTATTGTTTTGTGGTTAGTTTCACCACAGAAATTACTCTCTCTCGTCAGAGCTAGCAAATAACTCCCCCCCTCCCTCTCTCTCTTCAATCATTTGGAGGGCGAGAGATAGGGGAAGTAAACGCCATATTGTCCTTTTTATAGCTTCTGGTGGTCTTGTAGCAATTCATGTAATTTATATCCTAATGGTTTTTTTGTATACATATATGTGTGTGTAGTGTTACAGAATTCCATATTCATAAAGTATATTATACTCATATATCTAGTTCAGTTCATGAATATTAACGATAACATACCCTTTATTGATTTTACATTTATTTTCAAGAGTATGTCATAGTTTACTCGATTTTTTAAAAAAATCTCTTTTGTTGTTGTTGTTGTTGTTGTTGTACATTCTGTTATCATGAACGATTTGCTTTTTATGGTATACCACGACGACAATTACCATACTCTTTCTGCTTCCGAAGCGACAGATTACATTTAATTTGACTAATTACTTATAACTGGCCATATTTTTTAATGTGTTTATTTTTTTTCTTTCCTTGTATGGCCATTAGTTTATTTGAATTCACCAATATATTTTTCCATTGAAGAATGGGTAAATGTTGGGTTATTTAATAGCATATCCGTTGATGTGTTTCCCCCAATTACGCAAACACAATTCAGTAAAAGTATCTGTCATTTGAAGGGAACAAGCACATTTTTTTTTTTTTTTAGACAACTTTAGTGGATTTTCAGTATTGACATTACAAAATGGTTTTCGTTATCACTTGTGTTCCATAAAATGGTTGAAACATTTTGAGTTGATTCCTACAAAATGCTGAACATAAAACATTGCTAATAAATATGTAAGCATGTTGTAAAAAAAATGTGAAGTGTCCAAATTCACACACATATTTTCAACATATCATTAATTTTAAAGATAAGATCGAATGAATTGTATGGGCGGTAACAGCACAATCAGTAATTTTAACAAATAAAACGTGATGGATTATTTTCCTACTGTTTACCATGCAGACTTGCGAGTAGACTCTGTTCAGATCCCCAAACCCCAACATGAAAGCGTATAATACTTTCACCTCCTGTTTGCTCTAATTGATAACGACAACTATGCACAGTGGTCCAGATACCATCAGAAACGCGACAAAAATGAATGAATAAATAAATAATAATAGTTGCAATTTTTACCCTTACGTGTCCCTAATTAAAGATTTAAATGAAGTAAAAATTAAAACTGTCCTGATTTCTTGATAAATTTACATAAGAACATGAACAGAACAATGTTTCTGGCAAATATGTTTTTGGTGAAGGGTTTTCCTCTTCAGTATATTATCTTATAACTGGAAACCCTTCAATGGAGCCAGTACTGCAACTGGGAGACGTTTCCTCACAATATGGACTTGACGCAGAGCTACTTGACAGTTCTGTCACAGATGACAGAACGGAATCACATGTGACCATGCGTCGGAAGAACACATCCTTCAATGTGTTCTTTCGTGAATACTTCCCTGCGCAGTGTTCCCTATACACCTTAATATACTTGATCTTTGCTTCTTCTGACACCTGCTCTAAGGGCAGCAAGACGTCTTCTACAATAAAGACAAATCGATTTAGCAAAACCGTATGTACGCTGACAGGGTTGTAGTACCATGGATAAAACATTATATAATTGGAAGGCATTCTCTGCCAACATCTAAAATTTGTTTGAGTCGATTTTGATAAGATAAAATTCATAGTACGGACAGTAAGACCTGTGTCGATTTCGAACCTACAGGATAGAACCTACAAAAGTATGACTTCGTATATACCAGTAGTAAGACTTCTTATATGTGTCGCCATTGCCGATAAAGTTTGATGAACTCAAAGTTCGGATTCATAGTGTAGTATTGTCAGTGACAACAGATATACTTTGTAAGGTATGACATAAATTGGACTACCGTTTAGATGTCCTTTGCGTGACCAAGAGGAGCCACAGAAGGTAGAACGTTTGTAAGGTACGCAATCAAAATTTTGAACTTTCTTATTTATCCTATGAGCATACGATCTCTTTATCTCAAGAAACATAAAAGGTTATAGTCATTTGCATAGACATTCTGTGAAGAACAATGTTATACATGTTAATGCTTGCTGCCTTGACTAGAACTCAAACCCTGACCTCACAATTGAAGGCTAAGGGCCAGTTACACAAAACATTTTAATCCTGAGTTAAGGTAATCCACGAGTTAGTCCACAAATCATAAATAATTCATTTTCATGACATCTGGTGTTTGTCCAGCCGAACTAGAAATAAAAATACGAGTGTTAATTTGCAATGATTGCTTCTGCATCCGATGCAACAAAGAAAACCACCAAGTTCGAGCTAAGCATCTGGTACTACATCTTGTTGGTTCGCAAGAGATAAAGGCGTTGATATTGTGCATGATTTACTGTATATTAATACTTCATTTCTAGTTCAGCTGAACTGATATCAGGTGGCATGAAAAAGGAGAAGAGAATAGGAATTCGTTATCTATAATTATTTCATCTATGACTCGTAGATTAATTCACGGATTACCTTAACTAAGGATTAAAATGTTTTGTGTGACTAGAACTAGATGTTTTAACCAACTCGGCTATCACAGCACGGAATTTTCTGTGTATATGGAGCATTCTTTACGGCATAGCTAAACCTCCTACTGATGTTGAAATCAAAGTACTGCTCTGCACAGGGATAATTTTATCGAGACAGCAAATCTTACAGTACAGAAGAACTACATGTTATTTTCTTTACATTTAGACCCTGCGAATGATAATTATGTGTATTCTTCAACCATTGTCCTACGTAAACTATTTATGTAAAGGAAATAAAATCTTATTTTTGTTCAGATTAAAATTTAACATTTTCTCAATACTTTCTATTTTATCAAATGAATCTAATGAATCCATTTGTGATCACTTTCTACATTCTTTTTCAACTCGATCACTATTTCAACATTTTTTGTATCCTTTGACACATTCTTAACAAAGTATACCAGTAAGTGTTTTTGGTAGTGTAGGAAAGAAATTAAAATATGTAACAGTACCAGGGATAGCAACCCATCTTCATAATCCTGTTGCTTAAATAACCTTGTTTCCTGAGCTAAAAAATAAATTATATAACTATTCCCGTTATAGTTCCATGCAAAAATGAGTGCTATGGAGTTCATTGGGATATATTTTGCACAGAAAAAACGAACAAGAAGTGTTTTAAAATAATTCTGAAAAACTAAGCAAAGAAAGCATTTCAAATTGCCTTTCAATAAAGACATTAAATACCCGCACATCTTCTACAACATTGCTTACACTTTTACATCTCACAACTTTTTTTAAAAAAAATAAGGGAAATGTGTTCAAGAAGTTTAAAATAAATATATTACTTCTTTGTTTTACCGTAAATAAAGGAAATTTTAAAAAGATTATTTAACTTGATCGTGACTAACTTATTTTTTCTGCAAATCAGCCAAATTGGAAATATTTTCCCAAGGAATTTACGAACAACCAAGGATCTAACTAGAAGACACTGATCAACTATAAACAGACTGGAAACTTGGCGTACCACAATTTTGATTTTGTCGAGATAATCATTCCATTTGACCTGTGGAAGCCTTATGAAAAGTAACTCAACCCGTTCGGCCGCCATATATAACCAAGCTGAGAGTGTGTACGCTTCGCTTTCCAGAGCAAAGAGGCGAAGGCTGGCTTTCTGTTCTGTGGTAGAAGTAAAAGTTGAAAAGAAAAATATATAAAATCTAATAGCTTCACCAAATCTCTTAGCTTTCGTGAATATTCAAAAGGAATTAGTTTTTTGTAACTCAATTGTATTCGTTAACGAATATAAAACGCAAAATATTTTTTTTTCAATTCTTATGAGTTTACAACAGTAGCGTAGCGCGCACAACACGTACAGAAGAGACGATTTCTGCGGCAGTGGTACCGCGACTGATATATCACTTTTCATTCTAGTCGATACTATAGTGATATAATGTTACGCCCAATCAGAGTCGAATTTGTAATATTATTATGTTCTATTTACGTTAAACAAATATATGCGGATATTTTGAAACGCGAATACTGACCAGTTACCTGTGAGTTTAGAGTTGTATCAATTTTTTTGCGCTCACGGGTGGAATACAGAAAGAGAAGAATCATGTCAATAAAAAGGCCAAAAGATGTCAGGAAACATTCTGTTGCAAAGCGGAATCCTAATATTTTCTCATTATACTGACTAAATGTCTTTGAAAGTTTTTCAGAGCATTATTTTTATTTGCTGTTCAAATTTAAGATTAATCAAAATTTTAATGTTTTTTGTGTTGAAATATGTACAAATGTAGACTAAAGCTCATTTTTGAAAATGATAAATTATATGATGACATAAAACATCAGGTAGACATTTCTAGAGTAAAACAAGTCCCCATATCTGCTGATAGGTTGAGTCAATACTGTAACTTTGGGTCTGTTCTCCTTAAATGAATAAAATTGATTCACACTACATGCTTATCTTAACCGAGATGACGCAGTTATATTTGGAAATAGTGCAGGTGATATTTAATTATGTGAAAACCGAGAATTCCTGTTCTATGGAATAAATAATGTATAATAGACAGATTTGAAAGCTGCAATAAATGTTGAGGTTTAGTGTACAGCTTGAGACACAGTGATTTCATTGTTCTACAGTGCATCTGCGTAAATCCGCAGACTTCTTGGTCAGGTTTCCTTTTCCGGGAGCGAGGTAATGAGCAGATCGTCTTCCAGACAACAACCAGGATGTTACATATCGAGGTGTCCGTGCAAAAACGTAATAAGTTGATACTTTGCCAAAAATGAGATTATTACTGTTTTTTAATACCATTAGAAGTGCTGTTTCTCTGCATCAGAAGCAAAAGCTAACATCTCAATGAAAAGGTAATAGCTTTAATGAAACTATACATCTAAGGATTCTAAGCCAATATTAATTAACTTGTAAGAATACTTTTTGTCCTTCTGGAAATAAAATTAATTTTGGACACACGTTCATGCACGGACACCTCCATAGGATTCAGGGTCAAAATTTTGAAGAACTGCTCGCATAATGTTAATTAACATTAGGTCGGATACATTTCCAACTAGAAGCGTCCTTTGCAAGGGGATTATGATTTCATTCATAGAACTGAACAAAGCTAAACATTCAGCAGCTGATATCAATAGCTGATATTTCTTTCTCTATTACAGGCAATGAAAAGCTACAACACAAATACAAGCAAGACCCTAAATTGTCTTTCGTGATCAAAGCAATATATACCATGGCATATGGGCTTCATAATCTGCATCAAGATGTGTGTGGACGAGGATCCGTTGGGTTATGTCCAGATCTGTTCCCATTTAATGGATCTCTTTTTAAGGTGAGTGTTTTTTTTTTCGTCCAAACTTTAATCAGTTATATTGTGTTCAATTGTGGACTCTTTCTTAAAAACTCCTTGGCTTGTACTTTCCCATGCCTTGTATTCGTTCTACTTGTATTTCTTTAAGCCTCTCTTGCTGTCTATTTCTCCAACTTTCTTTCCTTTACTCAATTGTGTACAGATTTTAAATTTTATCTTTAGCAACATAATTATTTGAGTGCTTATTAGTGTGCTATTTTCGTGTACGTTTCAGAGCAATACTTACAGCAAAACGGCGTACCTCAAGAGAGTGTATTCACCATATTAAATTGTTTGCTGTTAACGTGAATAGTGTTATGTACCGTACCGTATTTGCCCTCCCGTTGAAGAGCTTTTATACGTCGATTGTTTAGACGACCAAATTGAATCGGTGATATTAAGAAGCATAGTATTTCACCTGACGTTCCTTTCAGTTGTGGTAAAATTTATGGTCGAAGTAAAAAAAATATATTACGTAATAATATTTTGTTTTTTACCATTAGATTACCGCAAAACAGTTTTTATTGTAGTTTACCAAAAACGAACGTCAGCGTGGAATATTATAATTCTTAATCTCACCCATTCAACTATAATGGGTTAATTTGAAGGTATCATCTTGCATTAGCCTGGTATGGCTATGAGAAACCATGGTGAGAGCTTAGTCAGTTTAGCCAGTCGAAGAGCTCGAACCCAGAATCTTCCGAATGAGTAACCAAAACTCTTCTAACTCAGTTACATAATACTTTTTGGCAGTGATATTTTTCCCGGGGTACGCGTACTTTCGAGTGTACCTGTTGTTTGATTTAACTAATTCCAGAGGCAGTGTTAGGAATGTCTAAGAATAAGAAAGGTCTTCTGCACCCGCTAACGTTTTCTGTCCTGAAATTGATCAAACTTTTCCAGACTGATTACTATGAACAATGAAAGTGGAACATACTTGATGTTCTTACAGTTTTAGTATCGTACAAGTAAAATGATTGACTTAAAAAAATGCAATACTGCAATTTACGGTGCAGTAAGACGTGGAAGTAACTTTCAAATGTAATTTTACTGAAAGTATTTTGTTATTATTATTATTTATTGATTCTTTCGTTTCATTTTCGTAAAGCCAAGGAGTGTGTTTAAAAGGTCGTATTTCGGAAGTCATCACTAAGAAAATCAAGTAAATGATGATTTCGTTTCAACTTGATAAGAGAATATTTCCGATAAAAGTATGGCAATTCTCCCTGCTATTAGTTAAATATATCGTACGTTCTTTTTTTTAAAAAAATGTCTCATCCCTGATCCCTCGACGAACAACATTCCACTTCATAAACCAGCTAACAATAACCATCTAACCACAGCTTTTGATTGTAATTCGCATCGTTTTTTTTTTTGTTTTGTTTTGTTTTTTTTGTTTGCGGTCTGTGTATTGCAATCGCTTCTGTTCATTTGTTTTCTGTTATATTGTAATTGTTTTTCCATTAATCATTTTTAATCGCATTAGTCATAAAGTATTAAAACAGCATGAATAGAAGGTAAAATGTTTGTACGCAGATATACCTAACAAACTAACTCACTCTATGGCTTACTGACCTCGCAAGTCCATCACTGCAGTGGCAAAATTTCGCAATTGGATTCAGTCCTGGGCAGAATTAAGTCAGTTTTCATCGCGAACACCTACCTACTGGAAGATCTCTTCTCATATAGTCCTCCCAACAACGTCTCGGTCTTCACAACGGCCTCTTTCCACTCAGCTTACCAACCACGATGGAATATAATTGTTGTTTTTTTCCTATTCGAGATACATGATCTTCCCATCTTGCCGTTGTGATTTCATTACTCTTACAATATCGGTGAATTGTGTAGTCTGCAGAGTTCATTTTGCAGTCTTCTCCGTTCTCCGGTCATCTCTTCCCGTTTCGGTTTCTTGTATCTTTCTCAAAAATCGTTTCCAAACTCTCAGATTCAACTTTCTTTATGTTAATCGTGGAGTTAGGAGCTTAATAGAAACAAGCGCTGTCCAATACTAAGCTACTTTCTTATTTCTTCCGTAACCTGTTTTTTGCGTGTTACCAAGCATTTAAATTTGTTTACTTTTCCATTATCTCATTCTTGATTAATATGTTTCTGTTTCCTTCGTCCTCTGTGTTTCGTCTTGTTATATATTTAGTTAGCTCGACGTTCACTTGTACACCTGTCTCATTGCAAACTTCTAATAAGACATCGTTGTTACTTTCTAGTGCAAATTCATTGTAAATATAATAGCAAAAGAAAATACTTTGCCAGTGGTACAGGCGGTATCCAGCCAAGTGGTATATGACCCAGCCCAGTGATACAGGCGGTAACGTCCCGAACTTCGGATCGGCAACGGGTATGCAAGCGGGTTCGAACCCGCGACTGACTATCCTGACTGAGGTTTACCAGCGTTTTCCTCAGCTTCATCAGATAGATGCCGGGATGGTACAGTACATGAAATAAGACCCTGGCTCGCTACCTTCTTCGGACCCTCTCTTTCTCAATTTTGGCCTTAGCCAGAGATTCCCAAAGGCCATGAGTAAATTCAAATTGAAAATTCAATTGGACATACCTATAGGTATATGATCCACAATCTAGTAACAATGGGCAAATATGTGTAACAAGCAAAATTCAGTTAACGTTCATTTGACATCTAGATCGAATTTTGGTCCAGTCTTATCGTACTATGTAACTTACCGGAGCTAGTGTAGCAGTTGGCCACTTTCCACGAATCTTGTAGGTATATAATAATGTAAACCACCATAATTTGATTTCATTGTCATGAAGTCGCGTCAAAATGTTTCTAATTATAACAAAAGAAAAAAGGTTGGCCACATATATTTGCACATTTCCATGATAGATAACTTATAGCGCTACCTCCCAGCAAGCTGGAGATCTGTTCTCCATTCCGTATTAGCGTCGTGACCCACTATCTTTGTGCATCTTTCAGGTATATGCTTGTTTATATATGCACCTATATGCTTGTTTTTCATAAACATCAATTGTAACCCAATTCTCATGTCTTCATCTTCTAAACTTTTAGGCAGAGTAATGCTTGAACATAAAATAAATTCTGTTTCACTTAATTTTAAACCAAACTACAGTCTAGTGCCCATCATTGTTGAAGCTAGGACTAAAATTATCTCTTCCTCCACAGCGTCTTACTTACTAAAAATGACTGTTGATATTTAGGGATGGTGTGAGTACTGTACACAGACCATCTTTGATTCATTATACAACTTCCTCTCTGCCAACTAACTTGATAAAGAATTATATCCAGCGACTTGAGTATCATTTTTTACCCTAGATATTCATGAAATTCCTAATTATTTTTCAAAGGATGTATCATTTCCTCCCTACAGCAGGTGGATATATTCAACGTTTCGGATGTTTATGTCAGAAAGAAACAGAGTTTTATATCTTCGCTGTTTACATGTCAGCAGCCATGATCCCATTTGCCAAATTCCAGCTTCCAGGAAATCAAAGATCATACGAAGAAATATTGTTCTCTTTTTAATCTTAAAATCTTAAACCGCAACTCCGTGAACTGTTACTGTTTTCCGAAATGTTAGTATTAATCAGTGGCGGTTCGTGACCTGGAACTTAAGTAGTGCACATAATATATCTGTATTCTTATTGTAATTTCTATTACGACTTCCAAGTTTGAATCAAAATTTCATATTTTTCAGTTTGTTATCAAAAAACTCATCATCTGTCTTTGTCTATGGGAGTAAGGAAGAGAAAGGTAACGATTTATGTCTTCTTCCAAGGTACCAATCTGTAAATCGACAGATGTGACCGAGGGTATCCAGACAAGATACCTGGATGAATGTTAAGCATATGAAGATGTTCGTGAAAAAATATTGCACCTTCGTCGTTTTCCAAGTCCCGATTCGTCAGTAAAGCGGCCCTCTCCTTTTATCTAAACTCTCTTTTTACTCTTCCTTCTCTTCCACAGATGGTAAGAAAACACGATCCTTAAGAACATAACTCAATATTATTATTTTTAAATGTAAGAGTATAAATATACCTTGGCAATATTATTTTATATGTGACAAGATATACGCAATGGAGACTATTGATAGCAGATACTTCATTTTTAAATTTAACTTAATTAAAAGAATCAAAATAAGGGTTAACTTTAGGTGTGGTCAGCCAAATTTGTAAAAACATTAGAAATATAATGTAAAGTTCGGAAATTTTTAGTGGTATTCAGATCATGAATACCAACAGAGATTTAGTCATGAACGTATAATATAGTAAGAGAAGTTAGTGAAATGCATGGTACTATACACTATTACTCAAAGTAGGCGTGACAACTGCAATGCCTGCGCACTCTGTGAACAATTTGTAAATAGTAACCACTTCTACTGAAAGCGTACGTATCTCCAACAATACGTTGGATAATCATTCTGATAATAGTGGTTACTGTAGAAAAAAATTAGTGTATATTTATGGCTTTTACACTATTTCATACAATATTGCTACACACTGTTATTTCACTCTGTTGCGTGGTAGACGAAATGAGAAAAGTGGCGATGTTGTATTTATCAAGATATCATTCACTTTGTGTGGCATCAAAATCATGGAAAATTTAATCCATTTACTGGTTTCAAGTCATGAACTTCTATCAAGATTTTAATATGGCTAAAACATTAAGTGTAGTCCCCCACTGTCAGTGTATAAAGCCTGATTGTAATCGGTTTAGTCGCCCTCATATGACGCTCAAATAAATGTTAAATTCCTTAGTATCGTTAGCATGGAAAGAGAATAGATTAACATTCTCACTGTCTGGTTAAAGCCTCGACGGCAGAACTCTATATAATGACACGAAGTTTGAACCAAATTGCTTCATCTGGACACGGCAATGCACTGAAAGTTTCACTGTGGTAAAACATGGAGGATAGTCCACTGTATCACCATAAAAATTGTGGTTGTAATCGGTCTAGTCGTTCTTACGTGATGCGTGAAGATGTGTTATTGTTAACGTACCGTTAGGATGCCCTCAAAAAAAACAATATGGTTGTAGTAACCATAAAATCCTATTTGCCGTAGTTGAAATTGGGACAGCAATACTATGGGTTTCAAATACAATACAAGCCTCGCTAATCGTGTATTGTTATGGTTATTCCAACCATATTATTTTATTGTTACGATATTTTATTGTGACCATATGTATTGTTCCAAGATCATCTTATGTAAGTGACGTATACATTGTGCTCATATGCCTCAATTCGTGGGCCATTCATAAACATTTTACACTTCCCTTTAATTTTTTCAAGTAAGGTTGTAAATCCCCCAGATATTCACTTTCCCTCGTCAACGTTAGCTACTCCTTACACAATCTTGTAATTTCTCTCGAGTCAAACAAGGATGGCTTCCAACCACACAAGCACGCAGTGTCCCACGTAACAGTATAGTTCTAGAAACTATACTTTCATTTTCTGCGCATGCGCTTCTAACAACTATACAAGTATTATTTGAGCAGCAATAAATATCAGTATAAAAATCCCTTCGGGGTAAAGGGAAGAGTGACGCATGAATTCTACTCACAAAAGAAGTGATATCCTTTGTAATAAAATTAAGAGACTTAGTATCCTCCCTTCTGCCATAGTGACAAAAAGAAAGTCACTCGCAAAATGGATATAATTTCTTTTGTGAGTAGAATTCTTGCGTCACTCTTCTCTTTACCCCAAAGGGGTTTCTATACTGATATCACTTATTTTGTAAGGTTGCCTATTTTCTTTTTTAAAAAAGAGTGCATAGTCTTCATACAAAAAGTCGATTTTGGACCATGGTAGGTTCCGTATCTCGAAAACAGTAACTCCTATGAAAAAATAAGACCCCCTCCCCGCAATGGGCCCCGCAATTGATCCCCAAAGCCCTGTGGTACCAACCATTTGGGACTAAAGCAAAACGATAGACAGAATGACAGACACACTTTATCTTCGATCATTTGTGAAAATTCTGTGATTCGTCTAAAAAAAAGTCATAACTTTTGAATCCCTTCACCGATTTTGACGTGTGATACATCATTTGAAAGGTATTAAAGCGTACATTAAGATTCCGCAAATTTCGGCGCCTAAAAGGTCTGGGGTTAGTGCTATCATCAGAAATGCGAAATTATTTTTTTTCGAACCGCCCTATGGGGCCCCAGGAAGGTCCTACCGACCCATTTTTTTCTGTGTCTTAGTGTGGCAAAGAGCTTGAAGTTCAAGCATCAAAATCGGGCTTATAGTTCGCTTGATCCGAAATTAGCTGTATATATGTGAGTGTCGCTAACAGACCCGTTTGTGAGAGTCACTCGAAAAACTACCGTTCTTCATGATATTGTGAAACTTATAGATCATGAAGGAATATTGTTCAATCAGCCATACAAATTATTTTCCCAGCAATGTAACATTTAGTAATAATTGTTTAGGAATCATAACTATACAACAATACCAGATATAGTCAACGTAGCACAAGGGTATCTCGTTACCGTAGTAAATTGGCAATCACAAATCACTTAAATGTTTTCTAACACATCCACTACCAATGTGCTGAAACTGGTGATCATCGATCTAGAAACTTGGGAGGAGGAGCAAAAATCCATAAATGGCTGCAAAAGAGATCAAAATAAACATGACGAAGAATTGAGGACATTGCCGGAAGACGAGCACATAGGCCTATGTGCCCTTTTTCCGGCAATCACTTTAAACGACCCGCCATGTTTTCGATACATGTCCTGCAAATTTCAAGTCAATATCTTTATTCGTTAGCTTGGTAGAAAGAAATATGTAGAAAAGTTTCCGCAAGTGAAAACTGTCGTCTTGCTTTCGGACCCTGCTGGTGGACACAACCTCAACTCGACAATGATCAAGTTTTGTTCGTGGTTCAGCAACGTGTTTTATGTAGAACTCATTCACATGCTTTTTGTCAGAGGCCAATCATTTACACAGTGCGACAGAAAGATTGGTCTAGTCAGATCACACATAAAAATAAGTGGATTAGCCCGTCACCGGAAAAAAAAAATATTCTTTTCGATTCAAAGTGAATGGTAGAAATTAGTGTCATAGCTACAACGATGTTTAAAATGTTTTTGGGTGGTCATTTTGGATCCAAGATGGCGATTTTTTCAACATTTTGCATATTTCGTTCTTCTAGCTCCAACCGTTTAGGTTGTAGGTACTATCATGAAATCTTTGATTGCCGGAAAAAGAGCACATAACATGCATACACAATTTTCACTATATTTTCACGCAAACTTTGAATTCTATGAGGTTAGTTAACAGTTTTCAAATCTGATTCTATGCGCTTTATACGGGTGTCAACGACATAAATATTCTTTCACAAACTTCTTGGTAATATTCAACCTAAATCTTTACCAGTTGTTTACCAGAAATATATTTTTGCCCTTCTGCCGGCAAAGTCCTCAATTAGGTGATCACAGAAAAAAAATAGCGTCTGAGGCGCATAAGATGAGCAGAACAATCTCGATACATACTTTAGTCAAATGAACATTGAAAGAAATTTCCGTAGATTTTTTTTTCAACACTATTATATGTAGACGTTGTGACATTACGGAGAATGTCAAATTATATGGTCAGTTTACGTTCATTTTGTCCTTACTATTCTGGATACAATTAATGAGGTCACTGATATTAACAGTAGTAATGAAGGGAGACCATTACGTGTCATGTTAAAAGCTAATGTGGCATGGACAAAATCAGAGTATAAGACTGTTACGAACGCTGGTGCTTAGGTATTCCTCTGGGCAAACATGGAAAAAGTTCGGAAAGAAGAAGAAAGACTCGGTCATGGACTGCACTCTTATCCTTATGTCCAGACTCTATCTTTCAGACTGTTTTTATGCGTATCCATTTGGAAGGAGTGTACGTATTCAATGACGATTTGAGAAGCAGTACGTTTAATATTGTATTTGTGACAAGAAATTCTGGCAAGTCGTCTGTACAGTATACACATCATGTCATTACGTTAGGTGCCGTAGTCTTTACGTCTAGGAAACGCATACATACAATACGTAGAAAATGCATATCTTCAGGACAGAAACACAGGGATTCTTGATACGGGAACGTTACAATATGTGTAATAAGTCATTCTTTCCTCACTTTGTGACATTACTTCATGCATACAGATGCACTCAGTACGTGGCAAAAACATTATTTCACAGAAAGGACTCCGTATTGAAATGCAACCATGTACTTCCTCCTACCCTTTGTAAGGATATTACGTCATTACAGTACGTACTGAACGCAGTGTATGCAGGGTGATCCAAAACTCTTGAACGGTCAACTTATCTTCAAAGCAAGTAGTAGTGAGAATTTAATTTCATAAATGTCCAATATTGGGAAAGTTTAACATTTTTCTGGTTGTTGACATTTAAAATCTTGGAATCGGCCCGTTAGATTCAAAATTAAATTTTACATACGAATAGTCCTTTTAAGACAAGAATTTGGGTTATCATTTTTAAGAGATACAGTGGCGAAAGTAGTTTTGTCACCCCTGTTACTGTTGGATAGTTAGGATGTCTACAAGCAGACACAATTCTGACTTGTGAACATTAAGAGATTTCGCAAATAGGCTTTCACTATTGCATTTCTCTCAAAATTCTAGTCGAAATTCACATCACATTTCCAATTAAGATATTTCACTTCAATCCAAAAGAGCGAATTCCGAGATAACAAACAATGTCGAACATCCTGAAAAATATTCCACACACTCACCTTGACATTTACATCAGGAAAAGAGAAATTCTGGTTGCTGCTTTCAAGACAAGTCGGCTGTTAAAGAAGACTGGAACACCCTGTATATATTCAATTCAGTATGTACTGTAAAAACCCCTGTGTCAAGAACACAATTCTCCACCGTTTCCAAGGATAATAGGCTCCGCCGTGTCGAGAAAGGGAATGAATCGTATTTTTCAACACGTTTGGAATTATGGGTACAAAGACATCTTGGGGATTTTATTCCACCAAAGACAAGAATACTGTATTTATGTCCGTATCGTAATGCTACAGTAACAAGAGAGTATTGACACCATTCTGAAACCACGCTATCATGACAAAATGCCTTTACTGGCATGATTTTATCCCTTACTCGAAATATTTTAACATTAGTTTGTTTTCTACGCATTGTAATGTAAAAAAACAACACATTTTCTGGACTTAAGCTCAATTTTCTAGCGCCATTTGCATTACTTTTGTCATAAAGTACGTACTGGATTGCAAGCCTGTAATGTTTCCATTCTTTCAAGACATTATTATGTCTTCGATGACGTCATAATTATGTATCAAGGCCAGTCTGGAATGTTTTCTAAACAATACTGACTCGGAAGTTTCTCGTTGCCATAGACATTTATTTATACCGTACTGTGGACTTTGCAAACAATTCCAAATGCAGAATGTCCATTTCGGCTCCTACGAAATTAACATTATTGTGTTGTAGACTCCAAAATTCCGGATTTTACGTCATGAAGCTGGACAAAATCAATTTTTTTCTCAGTGAATGAGCATACAAAAATGGCTGAGTTGATTTTCACAGTTAAATAAAGTAACGCGAGATTTTTCACGGTCATTTTTAGTAGTACACGTACGGTACGACGTTCGCAAATTTAGGTTTCCGAATTTTTAATGCATTAGAATGCTCAACGGATAACAAAAAAAAAAATTCATTGAATTAATTCCCGATTTTAACATTTCAGCTGGAATGGTTCTTGGAAATAAGATATGTACCTCGTAATTAAATAAAAGATCGCAATTCAACATGAAATTGGCAAAAATACATTGTTTTTTTTTTTAAAAAAAAAGGAAGAAAGGAACTATGTTCGTGATTTAATTAACTTATGAAGAATCCAAAGAATTCTTTTAATAAGAGAAATGCTTTTACGTCTTTGGAATTCAAGCCAAAAATTTGATGATGTCTTTAAATCAGAAATGATAAAAATGAAGCATACAAATGATACATTTACATTAAATGTAAAAACATCTATAAAAGAAAGTTCCATATAATTCCCCTTTTCTCTGAATCCATATCTACCATACATTTTTAAAATCCTTGCCTATCCTATTTACTCACATTCTTTTCTCTCGATACAGTTATATGTCACTTGCTTTTTATCTGCTCTATGGAGTGAAATATCTTGAATGAAGAGTTTCCATCGAATAGGAATAAAAAAAAATAAGGAGAGAAGCTGAAGTAGAATGTAGAAGAAGAATCTTTTATCGCCCGATATCACAAATGTTTTTATCCAAAGTTTCTTCGAACCTCTTTCCCAAACTGTGCCAATTGAAGAAAAGCAAATTCTGAAATGATGCCAACTCACGTACAAATTCTTAAAGGGGATAGATGGGGATTAAAGGGGCCTTGCGATGGTAAGAATAGCAACTCTTATGCAGGCCCGCAGCTTCGGAGGGGTTAGAGATGGCCTGCCCTACCTAAAATGTTCTTGGCCCACATAAAAATTTCCTTTTATGTGTGTAAATATCGTGACTTGTAGTCTCCTAATTTTTTCGTTGTCCTCAGCTCTGTGGCTAGCGACAGATATGCTCTGATGGAAACTTCTCGGAAAATAGTCATCCTATAAGATTTCAGTAAATATGTGTACGATCCCAACACAAGTTTGTGACCTCAAGTTTCCTGGATAAGGTGATACAATTGGTGATTTACCATTGTCTTTCATCGCAAAACACTTGCTTGTCAATTTTTTTTTCCACTAATTATATACCTGCGTTCATATAAAGTTCATTTTTGGTGAAGTTTTGTGTGCTTTTTGTTGCAGGAGATTTTCAATATTCTTAACCTAGGCTTGGTACAATAAAGCACGTTATTATTTCTGGCTATTCGCAAGGGAACACGGAAGTAAAATTTAGATATTAACTCTCCAGTTCTAAGATTCCTGTTAAGTATCTTGTAGACATATAAATACATCATATCTGCCAGCTTGCGATGAGAAGAGGGAACGTGGAGGCCAAAAACGGATAATGACTCCGGTTTGTTTAAGCTACGGTACGTACCGATGGTATTCTTCTTTTGACTATAGCAAGAAAAAAGTTTAGAACAGGATCAATATGAGATAGATTAGAAATACTAACCATGTTGCAAATTGGGAAGCAATATTAAATTTTAGGAGAGATGAAGGTTTTGTAGAACATATTCAATGAACGAAGGTTCTTAATTTCTGTGAATCTATAGAGAAGACCAAGTAAGCGCATAGTTATAGAGGTCACATGATCAGCAAACAAAAAATTTGGTCACATACCATTTCAAGGTCCTTTTGAGAGGAAACTTTAACTCTAGGATTGTCTCTAATGAAATATGCTGATGGAATTTGATTCTTCTTTAACGAAATAGTAAGAAAAGAAGATTTTGAAGGATTTATTCTCGAGTTCCACGCATTAGTCTAAAGAGGTCAGAGATGGAATTTTGAAGATCAGGAACATCCTGTAATGATTTGATTTCTCGAAATGATTTACAATCGTCAGTAAAAGGGAGATTTTTTGTTTCAAATGACTTGAGATAAGATGACCATAAATACGTAGAAGGGCGATTTTCATTTCAAAACTACAGATTATCATTCCTTCACAACAGAATATCTTGAAAGTCAATATATTGTTAGAAGTTAGTCAAGTTACAGTCATTACGACTTCGTACTTGCCTTTGATTTAATTTCATTAACTATATGAAACCCTCGCAGACATTCTACCCAGTCGTTTCTCTTCCATAATGGTAGTTTTATTTCCCAACTGACAAAGACAGTAGTGACAGCTCATTCAAAATGTCAGTCGTCAAGAAAGATAAATATTGGTAAACTTTATTTCTATATGGGCCAGTCTAGTAATGTTAGACTTCGGCCTGTCACGATTCGCCTTTAGCTGTTAAAATCCACACCCATGCCCCTGCCGGGACTCGAACCCGGGACCTTCGAGCCGATTGCCTACCGCCGCAGACCGCTCGGTCACCCAACCGGCGTCAAGAAAGATCTTCCAAAATCATTTAGCAGCTTTCCTATTTCCTTTAGAGTACCTCTAAAATAAAAATTTAGGTCCAGCTAGTTTTCCAAACAGTCTTTTTGACTGCAACTGGAAATTCATTTGACAATACATGTACGGATTATTGTGGTTCTGTGCGTTTGTTTTACTCTACGTTAGAAGTATGTTCATGTAATAAGTCTGGATTGCAGTGAACCGATGCTTGGGTCCATTGTAGTGGATCGGGATGTAGCAACCACTTCGAACCAATCAGAAAAGGCGTCGCTGACGAAGGTGATAGCGATTAGAGAACAAGTTAGGCGTATTGAGGATACCACGGTGTAAAAGAACACGTCGTTGGCCCTACCTTCTGAGGCTGGAGTATTCTTTCTGTACAATGACTACGTACAAGGTAGTGTGGAAATTGGCTTGTCTGTCGGCTTGGTTTGAGATTTGTTTTAGGAAATACCAAGTACAAACAAGTGGTTGTACGCCACAACATAGAAAATCGCCATGACATGGAGATCATACATGAGGGACTTACATGGAAGAGACAAGAAACATTCTTTATATTTTTCCGTTAAGTGAAATTTTTGGGAATAAATTTATCATATTACTAAGTTCTATCATGGAATATGACACCGCTATCCCCAAAAATTGATATTTCTAGATAAATGAGGCTGGTACGAAAACAAATCGAAACTTTTTCTGAGATAAATTATTGAAATAATGCTATTAAAATAAAAATTAAAAATTCCTTGATAGAGTGGGAGCACGAGTGGGAGCCTCCGCCCCCTCTGGATTCACCACTGGCCAGATTGGGTTCAACGTACGCTAATGAGCTAATCTGTTATTACATTTCATTCATCATAAAATAAACAAGTGATAATTAACTAATCATAGTAGAAATTACGTTCGGGACTGGCGTAAGCCATAGTGCTGTTACCGCCTATTAAATTCATTTTATCTTATCTTAGAAATTACGTATATCAAGCGAAAAAAGGCTCATTCGGGCGTATAATTATATTTCCCCCAAAAAAATTATTAACTTTTTCTTGACAATGAAAAGTTCCCAAGTACCAACCCTATAGGAAATTCTCTGCTCTTCCGATTTAGTCCTTTTCATTTTTTCCCTAAGATGAACCGTTTCCGAGATAATCGTGCAAAACCGGCGGAAGACAACTCTCGATCTACCATTTTTTTAAGATGGCGGACTTAGCATAAGACGGATCTGTCCGGACTTTTAACTTGTTATTAAGAAATAACGCTCCTAATTTTGACTTTATACACCCACTAAACTGACAATTCTGGCGGAATCCCTGCTATTTATTGGTGTTTCAAAGATCAAGCACAAAAACTGACCAACTGAATCCGATATTTCAAGTTCAGGAGTCTTGCGAAATGTACCTATGTTTTAGTACGTAAATAACAAAAACTCTCTACGTGAAAATTACAATCAAAAGTAATTACGTGTAAGAAGAAATCCTTACATCTGGCAACACTGTATAGATTTCAACTCGACCCTTTTTTGTTTCAGGGTTGCTATATTTGGCAATAAAAATTAATATAATTGTATTCTCAAATACCTTGTAATTTAGTGTTCAGAGAGTTTGTGCCGAAACTCTAGCGTAACACCATCTATAGGGTCCGTCCGGAAAGTAGTCGGACTGAATTTTTCCCGCCACAGCGGGGTGAAGAAGGGGGATCTTACTGCGCTGGTTGGCTGGGGGTGGGTCTTAGCTACCAGCGCACCAGTCGCCAGTTGTCTACAAGCCTTCCCGGAGTGTAGATCGAGTTGAAGGTGAACCCCTGTCACGCTCCACAATTTGTCAAGGACTATTTGAGTGTGTTCGTGACGATCTAAATTTTCTAGACAATGTTATCTCCGGCGACGAGTCGTGGATCTTTGAGTACGACCCCGAGTCCAAGCGCCAAAGCTCTGAATGGCACACCTCCGCCTCACCTCGCCCGAAAAAAGCCCGCATGAGCAAGTCGAAAATGAAATCGATGTTGATAATTTTTTTGACTGCAAAGGAGTGGTTTACGGAGAGTTTGTACCGCCTGGTCAGACTGTGAATGCTGCATTTTACGTGGGAATACTCGAAAGACTCAGAAAACGAGTCGCCCGCGTTCGTCCGGCAATCGCCGGCTCATGGAAGCTCCATCACGAAAATGTGCCGAGCCACACCGTCTTTGCTGTCATGGACTTCCTGACCAAACATGGCATCACACAGCTTCCCCACCCACCCTACAGCCCAGATTTCGCTCCCGCAGACTTCTTCCTTTTCCCCAGACTGAAACGGGTCATGAAAGGACGGCACCACGGCTCGGTCCAGGCCATTCAAGAGGCCGTAACGAGGGAGCTGAAGAGCATTCCAGTCTCTGCGTTCCAGGGAGCCTTCAGTGATTGACAGAGTCGTTGGCAACGCTGTGTTGATGCAGAAGGGGCATATTTTGAAAACTATTAAGTCAATGTGTCAATATTGTCAATAAATGGGTTTACGAAACTTCAGTCCGACTGCTTTCCGGACAGCCCCTGTATAGTCGGCTTTCCGAGAGTTTGGAATCGGGTTGGGGTGGGGTTGAAGGGGGTAGAAAGTAGGGCGTGAATAGCAAGCACATTAGAGGGAAAGCGCCGCCGGTAAACCAATATACGTTATTCCACGCCTTCTCGCGGTACAGTACCACGAATAACGTGTTATAGGCAGCCACCTCTAGAAGGGAAATCGAGGTATATTCTTTCAAAAATACATGTATAGTAACTGACATATATATTAATTACATTGATTTCCAACGATGATACTGATCTAATAACGATGATGAAAATTTCTTTCCGCAAAGTGTTGCGTTCTCAAAAGATCAATTTGTTAACTGAAGCCTCTAAATGACTAAACACTGCACAAAGAAATGAAGAAAATTAATGATATGAACTAATCGAATTCGTCACATGACGAAAACAACTCAAAAAACAAGTCGGTTGTCTTAATTTTCTATTTTCCCTTTTGATAAATGTGCTTTCCTCTTTTTTTAAAAATAACAGATGGCATTTGTAACGTGACAGAAAGAAGTCAGACTCTTTTTTTCCCTCACCCTTGCTATGTTCTTCCTAAAAGAGTCAAATTACCAGTAGCAAATCCAACGATGCTAAAGTGAAAATAGCAACAAAGAGGACTTGGCTTCAAAGAAACGCTGGCGCCATCTCTGTTTAAAATAGGAGCGTAATTAATTTGAATGTTCTAATTAAAACACCGACAAGATATTGTCTCTTTAAAGAATGAACGACCTCTGCTTTTTTTGGAGGGGCGACATGGCCGTAATCGCGTTAAAAAGTCTACTTTTTTTTTCTTAATTTTTATTTTCATGTTCCCCTGTCTTGCCTTTTGTCTCTGATCTTAAAAAGAAGAAGAAGAAGAATGCTGTTGCATTAAGTTTCATTACAAAGCAGGAAGGAAGGAAGTCTAATATATATATATAAGCAGCTCCTTTTAATACGAAACGAGAATTAATCAAAGTATCTGACTTGTTTTCTTATTTATTTTATAAAGTATCAACATGCAGTTCAGCTTCTAGTTTAAACAACTGCTTTCAGCGGAAACGTTTAATTATGAAGAGCTTGACAAATAATCTTTCATTTCGGTAATACTTAAAAGTTCTCTTTTACAATTGTTTAAGGCTATGAAATTACACAGAAAAACGGCAGAAAAACTTGGAAATTTAATGCTAAAAGTTCCGAAGGACGTTTCAATGAAATTCATTCTGATCAAATAAAGTAAGGACTAAGGAGGCGTTATTGGAATTCCAAAATTGTGTAAATGGTCATTATCATATGCTACTTATGTGCACAAATAGCATCACAAATAAAGAAAATTGTATTCCTGGAACATAATGACCAAATAACTTGGATTGACTAACAAGTCAAGGCACATGAATTGAATTAAAGTAACACTCTTTTAACATGAAATGCATGTGTTTACTTAAGTTTCATCGAACACCAACCATCATCATATTTAGTAGGTATTGGATTTGGTACCTTCATAAATTTCAGGTTTGTTACTTGTGCTTAATAATTAGGTTAAAATCAAATAAAAGAACTACTTACAGCAGATCATAAGCAGTCAAAAGAACGTACTTCTCATTGGGGCCCCTTTGGTCGCGGGGCCCTGGAGCGATCGCCCCAACCGCTCCGCTCTTAATACGGGCCTGTTCATGAAACCATCTGTGATTTTTTAAAGTAGGTCAAAACACTAATATTTGCTTCTCTTTATGTAGTCCTACTCTATCCCAAAGCCAACGACTCGAAAGTCCCTGGTTTGAGTCCCAGCAGGGGCATGGGTGCCTTATAACTCGAACGTGACGGATAATCGTGATGGGCCGAAGTCAATAGTTACTATACTGGTATCAAAGTTTTTTTTATCTGTCCCAAAGCCAGACAGACATGATTCATTGCTTAATCATGAATGATACTATCGAACTTGAAGCACGGTCGGTCTTTAGATTACATTGCAGTGAGTTTAAATGAGTGCCCATTTCCGTAGCAGAATTAAATGGAGATCTTTGAATCGGAAATAAGTCAAATGTGTCATTTGATGAGCTAAAGGTCCTTAGACTGAAACAAGTTTCAGAAGAAAAGTGAATGGACAGGTCTCCTATTAGTATCCTCTTGTCTCCTGCTTTCTGGAAGTAAACAAAATATGCTGTGTAGCCTCAGCGAGAATCTATTTTCCACATAGGAGTTTAGTTTCCAGAGACTATTCACCGGAAGTACTATTATTATTCAGAGTCAGGGGCCCCCAAGAAGCAGATGACAACTGCAATGCGTACCATGATAGAGTAGAATATCAACATGCACGGCAGTGCATGAGCCAAGTTCTTCACGTCAGAAAACGTCAGCACTGCCAGAAGCATGTTATACAGGAACAAGAGTTTATGGCAAAATCGACGATTTGGGGACCCCGTAAGAAAAAAGATGTTAAAGATAGGAATATGAGCTTTTGCCGTTAAGGAGATATGGTAAATATGTGCAGATGTACAAAATTTCATATTCGTATCTCAAACTATGTTCTAGTTGTGGACCCCTGAAATTGCACATTTTAGGCTAACTGACTCACTCACTCACTCACTCACTCACTGACTCACTCATCATATTGTTTAGGGTGTTTGGAGTAAGCTAGAAACATGAAATTTGGTATGAAGGTAGAGGATGATAAGTAGATAAAGGAAAAATTCCGACATTTTGAAAAGGTCGCCATCTTGGATTCAAAATGGCCGCCAAACCTAAAATTTCAAAGAATACACAGCCTAAACGACTAAAGATAGAACAGTGAAATTTGGTATAAAACTACATCATTGATAGCAAATTAAGAAAACTTTTTAAAAATTTGAAAAAGTCGCCATTTTGGATTCAAAATGGCCACCAACCCTAAACTTTTAAAGAATACACAGCCTAAACGGCTGCCGCTAGAATAATGAAATTTAGTTTGACAGTACAACATTATTAGTAGATTATGAAAATATTACAAAATATCTCTAAAGACGCCATCTTGGATCCAAAATGGCGGGCGTCATAAATCCATTTTCCAACTGCTTGAGCCAGAGATACGAAATTTGGCATAATGATGTATTGTCAAGAGTAGTTTAGGAAAACATAACAACGTTTTAAAAAAATCACCATCTTTGATTCAAAATCACAGCTGAAATACCATTTTTCACATCGTTCGAGATAGAGAAATGAAATTTGGTATGACAGTGTATCATCACGACTATGTCACGAAAATATACGAAAATGTTAAAAATGTGTCCATCTTTTATCCAAAATGCCCGCCTAAGCCCCACTTTATAACGACTGAAGCTAGAGAAACGAAATTTGGTATGAAGGTGTACCATTACGAGTAGGTTAGAATAAATTCGGCTCGTCTCCCCTACTAGGGTACAGTTCCCAGCTGGAGCCTGATTGCGATAAAGGGGTGCGCCCCAGCGAGGCCATCTTGGAATTCTGGGGGCAGCGCCCCAATGAGGCGAAGCGAGTATATACATTACACAAGTGTAAAAAGCTGCGAAATACGAGCAAAAGCACCAGGGGTGCAAACTGTCCAGTCAACTCCTTCAACCTTAAAAAGTGGTGAAATGGAATATGGATGAGCCTAGTTCCTCGTGCCAACTTCCAATACTCCTGCGTGTCCCACCAAGTTTTACTCGTCATAAACGTTAGCATTGCGAGGAGCATGTTATACAGGCAGAATGTGGAAGTTTCCCCATTCGGACGCAGCGCTCTGGAGTATGAGGGAATATCTGCATCATGTGGCGCAGTGCACTGCAGATTCTGGTTGTGATAAAAAGACGCAGTTCCTCCAAACTCCTCAAGTTCGATGCGCGGCCTGCCGTGGGATTCTTGGCGCAGCGACGCGAGCGAATCGAGGGGAGTATCAACACGTACGGCAGTGCATGCAGCCGAGTTCCACGTGTCACAAAACGTCAGCATGTTATACAGGAAGAAGAGTTTATTGCGAAATCAGCGATTTTGAGGTTCTGTAAGAAAAAAGATGTTAAAAATTGAAATATGAAATTTCGAAGTATGACGGTATATCATCACTAGTAGATTACAAAATATCTGCAAAGACATCATTTTGAATCCAAAATGGCTGACTTCATAATCCATTTTCCAGAACGTTTGAACTAGGGGTACGAAATTTGGCATAAAGGTGTATTAACAAGAGTAGTTTAGGAATAATTTACATTTTTGAAAAAGTTGTTAACTTGGATCAAAATGGCCGCACAAAAACTTTTTCCACACCATTCGATCTATAGAAACGAAATTTGGTATGAATGTGTACCATCACAAGTAGGTAACGGCAATGTAAGAAAACTTTTTAAAAATCGCTTTCTTTAATTCAACATAGCCGCCCAAATACCATTTTCCAAACCACTGAAGCTAGAGAAACGAAATTTGGTATGAAGGTGTACCATCACGAAAATGTTTCAATAAATGGATCAAACCACCGCTATGAGCGTGCAGCCCCCGAGGCGATATGGGAAAAGGTCTGCACAGCATGGGGCGCTGTCCCCAGAAAGTCTGGTCACAATAAAGGGGGCGTAGCCCTAAAAATTTGAAGTTGGGGCGCACACGGAATTCTGGGGCAGCACACCCAGCGAGGCGAACCCAGTATATATATATACACGTATAAAAAGCTGTGAAATCCGAGCAAAACACCAGATGATGTTCGAGCCTTAGGGTTGGTGGTGGTGAATTTTAGGGCAGGAAGCAAATTTGCTGTATCATCACAAGTAGGTTACAATAAATATGGCAAAGCTTCCCTATGTTTCAATAAAGATCTCATTCCCACGGGTGGTGGGTATGGGAAAAAATCTGCAACATGGAAGCACAGTGTCCTGGAGAGTGGTTACGATAAAGGGGCGTAAGTACCCCAAAACTCGAAGTTGGGGGCGCAGCCAGCTACGGGGGGCGAGGACCTAAACGAGGCCGAGCGAGCGAGTATATATATTATACACGTACAAAAAGCTGTGAAATCCGAACAAAAACACCAGAGGTGCAAAAAGTGGAGCCAAGTTCTTTAGCCGTAAAAAGGTGTGAAATGGGAGACGGATGAGCCAAGTTCCTTGGTGACAGCATGTAACAGGAACAAAGGAACTTGGCGCGAGGTGGCAAGGTTCATGATCCTCAAGCTATAAGGGTGGTGGGGATCCTAAAACCCACTACGTCCACCGCCACCGACCTTAAGGCTGTTGCCAGCTCGCGCCAAGTTTCTTTGTTCCTGTTACATGCTGTCACCAAGGAACTTGGCTCATCCGTCTCCCATTTCACACCTTTTTACGGCTAAAGAACTTGGCTCCACTTTTTGCACCTCTGGTGTTTTTGTTCGGATAAAATATACTTGCATGTGAAATATTAAATGTGAAATAGTTACATGTGGTAGTAGCATTATAAAATTTCTTTGTTCGTAGCGAAATAAATAGTTTGTATTAGCGAAGATAATTTTGGTTCGGTAGTAGGAAAACATTTTAGTATTATTCCAAGTTCATTTCTGGGAGACACGATTATATTATTTGAGGCGTCCATTTCGAAACGGGTCTTTGTCCAAATGTCATAAATGTTGGGAAATTGATGAAAACACTTGTTATACGCTTCCATTTAAATTCTAGGGCAAATGTGCATCTATTAATATCTTACAAAGTTGGAGAATTGTATTACTTTACCATCTTTTACCTCCTTGTAAAAGGATTTTGGAAGAGATAAAAAAATATATACGACGTTTACTTTTAATTATGATTTTGTCCTTTAATTTCGTACTATAATGAAATGATTTTGGAATCACAAAATCTTACTAAAATATTAGAAAATGATAAAATGAACTCAACCTCAATCTCAATTTTTTTGGACAAGGATCCATTTGGAAATGGACACCTCATTTATTTGTGGGATTATTGGTGTAAAAGTGCTTGCGTCCTTAAAGGTGTACGCAGTGGCCAAAACTTGATTCAAAAGAATAAGTACTTGTTGTGTAATTCAAGTCTGAAAACATGTTTGTTTGTAAAACGCTTGATAAATAGAAAACAAGTACATATTAATTTATGGGCACTGAGGGGAATGCAGTATTAGTTATGGTAAGTTCGTCATGGCCGTGATCTTGAATCTTGCTCGATTTTTAAAAAAAATGAGAAATGTGTCACTTAATATATCAGTCTGGGTTAGAATTTAAAGACATACATTGCTGAAGTCACTTTTGCCACACATTTATTTTTGAAAGAGATAATGAGCTGTGATATTAATATGTATAGCTGATTCGAAAGTCTGCAAATACTATATTCGTTTGTAAATAGTCCAAGAAGTGAAAATATAATGCATACTAATGGGTAGTGGATAGATGGTGCCCAGTCATTACTAATAGCGCGTTTTACAAATAAGCTTGTTTTCAGACTTGGATTCCTCTATTGATTTGAATCAAACTTTTGGCCACTGCACCCGTATTTATGAATGAAAGCCCTTTTAATCATTCTTCCAGGTGGTTTCCTGATGTACCTTACTTGTCTGCCAAGTTTGGTCGAAAACCATCTATAGGTTCACTTGTCAGTGAAAATATTGTTTTATAAGCTAAAGTAATCAAACAATTTTTTGTAGAGGATATTTGAAAGTTGGGAAGTCTATGGTTGTAATTTACGAATGAAGCTGCTGTAATGCTTCGCTATTTGAATATCGGGATAGGTCCAATGTTGCAGATAAAGGTCCCTACCCTCCTTTCCGCTCTCTATTTTATCAAACGAAGTTAATATTTTGTAAAATTTCTAATTGAGTTATTAATAACGATAATAATAATAATAATGTATATTAATTTGTATAATTTTGTATCATAATTACTAAGTTTTGATAATTTGAAGTCACAAGGTATAGTTATGTACAAAGGTTATAAATGGATTTTTTTTATTCACAACTACGAAGAAATATACAGAAGCGTATAGTGAAAAATAATAAAGTTTGCTGTCTTCGTTTTTCGAGAAAGAAATAAAATTTCTGCACAGCGTACAGAAATATATGATGTCCAGGAAATCTATTTAGATCTTTTAATCGACTTAGAACGTGTAAACTTATAATTCAGTTTTGAAACACAAATTTAGAAAACTTACAGCAACAATACACAACTCATGAAAAACGGACGAAAAAATGTCCCCTGTAAGATAAAAATATGCTTTCAAAAGTTAAAACACGTAGACGCACTCAACAGTTCATAGTTAGCTAAACAACAAATTATTTGAATTAAATATCTATCCATCTCATCGATGGAATGCCGTAAGTTAATATTGAACAGGACAATTCCGCCACTTTTCCCTTGCCTAGTTTCACACCAGGGTGACAAAATGATGATCAAGTCCTAAAATAAAACATATATATATCAGCATTAATATTAGATAATTTCAGCCATACGCTTACCTTCAACATGGTACAGTTACGGAAGTATCTACTGCGGGAGTTGAATGAAAACTAACATTTAGCTTTTTATTTAAATATATTTATCGGCCAGACATGCAGTGACATGTTTGAGGAACAAATGTGGCAGGTTTAGTCTAAAGGGTGCATATTTAGTCCATAAATGGAAGGTAAATAGAAACTAAATGCTAACCATAGACTAAATAATTGCTAGACTCCCGCAATACATATTTCCGTGACTGTACGACATCCTCGCTGCCATCGTATCGACTAAGAAATGGCGATTAAAAACACGACTAATTTCGCTAAATGATGCATTGTTTTCTTCAGGTGTAAAAAGGTAGGTTAAAAAGTTGAGGGGATAAAAGAAGCCATCCGCAGATATGGCCTTTTTCAGTTTTCTTGCAGGTGAAGTAAAAATGGCGAGTATTGTCACTTTCTGTGCTAAGTATAGCAAGTAGTGATTTTTTAAATTAATATTAACAGTGTACTGCCAGAGCGGTAGGTCTCTCGAGTCAATTTTAACCCTATCTGCTTTTATATTTCTCCCTCTAAGTATATACAGGGTGATTACAAATGATTCATCAGGTTTCGTGAGTTTATTTTTAAAAAGACTAATACTAATACACTTACAGTAAACCAACATACCGCAAAAGAATTAGAAACTGTCCAAGTTTTAACGTGTCATTTCTCATACTTGTAACTTTCATGACTAGCGACAGAGGGTACAAGTTGTGAAAATAGTGCCTAGGTAACTGTGACAGGTTTATCATTTCTTGATATGCTGCAATTTTGGTTGTTACCACAAATGACACAAGATTTCAATGAGTTAATACTGCAATTAGACGGAGCGCCACCTAATTGGCATATTGAGGTGCGCCGGTACCTAAACAAAACATTACCACATCGTTGCGCTGTGCTCCTGGTGACCATGCACTTTTCTTATGGTCCCCTAGATCTCCCGATCTCATGGTTTGTGACTTCTTCCTTTAGGAGTATGTGAAGGACTTAGTGTTGTGCCACCACTACCATCCACCGAGCCGGCGTAGCTCAGTGGTAGATTGTTGGCATAGCATTCGGGAGGTTCTGGGTTCGATCCCAACGGCCGACCATTCTGACTGAGGTTTTCCCAGGGTTTTCCTCAGTCATATCAGGAAAATACTGGGATGGCACATTGAACAAAGGCCCTGGTCGACATCTTCCCGAATCCTTTCCCTTCCCCTATTCCGGCCTGAACATAAAAGCCATAAATACAATTCAATTCAACCACTACCATCCAATGTGGCTGAACTCAAGGAACGCATCACGCATGCATTCACAACCATCGCTCCCGCTATGCTAGAACGCGTTTGGGCCGAATTGGACTACCGCTTGGATATGTGTCGTGTGCCCAAAGGAAGCCACATAGAGCATTTGTGATGATGCTGCCATCTGTCGCTAGTCGTGAAAGTTACATATATGAGAAATTGTCCCTTAAAACTGGGACAGTTTCTGATTCTCTTGAGATATGTTGTTTTACTGTAAGTGTATTAGTCTTTTTTTAATAAACCCACGAAGCCCAATGAATCATTTGTAATCACTCTATATATATTTGTGGTCAGTCTTTGTTCCATATCTCAGGGCACCCAGGGTCCATGTGTTGCGAAAGTCAGAATTACCAAGTAGATCAGATTAGAGTGTTTTCTTTATACTAATTTGGAAGTGAATTTTAAGTTCAAGTTTTTGTTTAGGTTTGAGAACATTTCACTTCCGAAGCTGAATCAGTGTGGAGTATTAGGTGTTTTGGAAATTGAATTTCATTTGTCTAACAATTTCTGGTCTCCCTGAAAAGTGCGGTGGCCTTTGTTTTTATTTTTGTTCATAAGTTTTGTGTTCCCTCTCTTTGAGAATTGAAAATTTTGTTTTGTTTAGACGAAGTCCAGTGCTATTGTCTTTGCTCTAGTTTCCCCAGTTTCGTGGGTTCAATGCAGAAATAGTTTTCCTTTCTTGCACATTTTGATATGCAGATATAATCTTTATTCAAGTTGAGGGATCATTACAAGAGGTTTGCCACTACTTTGTCTGTGACATTATGCAGAATTTCGTCTGTTGGTTGGTTGAGTTCTTGTGAAGTTTCTGTTAACCACAACAAGACTCTAAGCTTGTTTTCCCATTTCGATGAACTTAATAACTGGGTCTCTTCCATAACTATCCTGCGTCAGTATCAGTGGATGTACGATTTCTGTCTCTAGCCGGACTTGAATCCGTATTGTTTAGTGGCGTTCACCTCAAGACACTGAGCTCAATATATATCCACAGTATAGAAGGCTGCTTTAATCAGCTATTTGTCACTGCCGATCACCACTGCCTTTAACGAATGATTTTTTCTGTTCTAGAAAGGTTGTAAATCTAATTTCGGTCATGAATTCCCGATGATGGATTCGCTTCGTTGATGATTTGGCTGTGGAGCGAAAAGAGGTTAAGAACATTTCTGTCGTCGATCTTGTTATAATTGTTAAAATGAAGCCAAGACATTGCCCTTTGATACGTTAGAGTTTCTCATCTGCTGTAAATAACATTTTACAAAAAGTTAAGATTTCCTTACGTCAAATATGAGTGTTACTCGTTTCTAGTTATGTGGATTACGTAAGGGATTCCGTCAAGATTTTCATTGTGTGGGAGGAGGGGGTAAAATCAAAATTGGGAAGGTTTAAGTGGAGTTTTGCATGGTTTCTGTTGATTTTTGACCGTATTTTTAACATTAGATGTGCTTTCGAGGATATGGGAGATGACACCCCACAGAGGGTCTGGCGAAATCACTGATTACGTTTATTCAGAGTATGAAGTAAAACTAAGCTTGGAAATGAGTGGGATGCGCCACGTGATATATAAATTCTTTCCTAAATGATCTTGTCTCCCGCAAGCAAAAACTGAAATGACGACGCTAGTTAGAAATGTTACAGTTGCTCTACAATTTCAAATATGAGCGAGTTCCCGATATCTGGACAGTTTATTCATCCTAATTAACCTGCATTTTGCAAAGCATGTACAAATTGTACATGTGTAAATATATTTCTCTGATAACTGATTTGAGCGCGTTTAGGTTTTCATCGGGAAAGCAGTTTTGTTGAGTTTAGGCTTGTAAGGAGCTGCAAAAAAAACTTCATTTTACTCAGTATTATTTAACACGAACCGGTTATATATTTGGTCCGATAGATGGCAGCGAAAACATTTGAACTTTTCAAGGTGAAAGAATTTTTGAGTTGTGGTTATTCTTAAAGAATTTTACATTGTTTTCATACAGTTTTATTATTTACAACTAATTTCATTTGTATATATTGTTTCGAAAGTATATTAAATGTTTGGAACGTAGTAAAATAAACTATTTCATGCATGAATATTAAATGTTTGACCGATGGCAAATTGCATATAATACGAAAAGATAGTACGGATAAAAAAAAGTCGCGCCCCTAACAGTGAATAATAATAGCACTTCCGGTGATTAGTCTGTGAAAACTTAACTCCTATGTGGAAAATAGATTTTCGCGTAGCCTCACGCATAGTTATTGGGCGCATTCGATGCAGTGAGCGCTCTCTGAGCTGCTCAACAAATTGTCCGCCAAAGGCTACGTAGCACGAAAGACTCAGGGCTGATTTTCATGAAAGCTTGCGTTGCTTGCTCTTTGGGTGAGTAGCCAATTTAAACACGTGTTTTATTACATGTTTTATTGTAAGGTAAGTGTAACACGTGTTTTAATTGGCTATTCACCCAAATCGCAAGCAAAGCAAGCATTCATGAAAATCAGCCCTGACTCTGAATTTCTTGTTAGGGCTGATTTTCATAAAAGCTTGAGTTGCTTGCTTTGCTTGTGATTTGAGTGAGTAGTCAATTGAAATACGTGTTACACCTAGAACACGTAACAGGGGCCTTAAAACATGTTTCAAATGGCTACTCACCCAAATTGGAAGCAAAGCAAACAACGCAAACTTTCATGGAAATCAGCCCTTATTCTAAGGATTTCGGAGCATAAAGGTTCGCTTATTGCTCAGAGATCGCTCACTGCGTCGAACGTACCCTTATAACTCCCTCTCATATCTGTATGGAGAGCATATTGCATAGAATTTGATTAATTTCTTTATTGTTTTAATGTAATTGGACCCTACAGGATTTTGGTCATATCTTTCTTGTCAACCGGGCGGGGACTGACATCTTGTGTCGTGCAATCTTTGTTGCTATTTTCTTACAAAGTGGGTGCCGTGTCGAGAAAGCACGAAAGTCAGTGAGGGACTACAGTGGCAGCCTTTAGAAACTATCAGTTCTCTCTTTCATTTGGTGTATGATAATTCAATGTACTTAAGTTTCATCAATGCAAACAACCTCAGTTGAAATGTGATTAATCATTTTTAAATACTTTCTATATTTTTGTTTTTGGTCTATGTTCCAGGAAATGTCCTAATTTTAGTCCGTTCCAGGGGGAAATTTTGAATATTGTTCTTATAGACCGAAAATATTCGCAACGAAAGGACGATTTGTATCGGGTCTAGCCGGGCAAAATTGTAGAATTTTAATACAATGCTAGATCTATAAGTTAGTGTATTTTTTTCCGTGTTATTTATACGTGTAACCTTGAATATTGTTCAACAACAGAATCATAAAAGTTTATATTGTTACAATGTGTACGGATACAGTCTACTGTAAATGTCACACTAAGAAGCACTTATTTCTATTGCAGAACTATTTACTGAATGTTACGTTTACATACGGAGATGATGAATTAGTAGAATTTGATAGAAGAGGTGACCCACCCGGAAGGTAAGTAATTAAAATAATTACATATTTTTAAACGACATGTGTGCACTTTGTTAGCTGAGAAATCGATTTAAGGAAAGATAAACATTTGTGCAATTAATTTCATGAGTGAGAAATACTGTATTACGGGCTTTTCAGATTAACAGATTTATTGACAGAAGAGAGCATACGGTTCGTACAAATAAGTATACAAGGTCGCCAATGTTTTAAATCACGCAAAGCCTGTCGAATTCCCTTGGTGCCAGGAGCACGAAGAACGTTCTAGGCATGGCACATGATGTTTTTCCATGTTCCTGAGCGATGTGTGTGCTGATCGACGAAGACTTTGTGGTTGCCTGGGTCGTCTAGCATACTCCTGCTTGTATAGCGCCCAAAATTTCTCAATTCCTATCGTTTCAGGCACATTTGGGGCATTGTCCTTTTTCTCCACGAAATGGACACCCTGACTGCGGAGGTAATCTGTCACAGCACGAGCATGCCGTTGCCATAACTGGCCAGAACAAAACACGTCACTTGCATCATGATGCTGAGTAATAAAAGGAATCCAAACGACCCATCACACATTCCCGTAAATAGGTTTCATCATTTATGGTGCCTTCCGAAATGAAGGTTCTTAGAGATTCCCATCTGCGTCCATGGCTTGCCACACGAGGTAACGCTTCGGAAACTTTGCCTTCTTCTTGAATTTGTGGTCAAATGACACAGCGGCAGGGGCTGACAAAGTACTGAGAGTCTGATGCATGATCAAATTTCATTCGTGGAACATCAGAGGAATCCCTGGGAACGTAAGTCTCATCATCAATGGCCAGCACTTTTGTGGGGTAAATTGAACGGCATGATCGTCTCGAACGTTCTTCTTGGTCTGCTGTTTGCTTTGGGATAGTTTTCTGTGTTTCCCTTCAAGCCTAATTTATGGACTTTAATGTCACTAAGTGTGGATTTGGCTAAAGCCAGATGTCTCGCAGCTGTGCCTACAGTAATGGTCAGATTTGTCGTAAATTTAGGGCGGACCTTATTCACAACTTTCAGGGGTTTGAAAATATAAACAAAGGAACTCTTGTGCGAAAGTTTGTTCATGTACTCCCTCTCCCTTTTGACTTCCAACTCCTCAAATTTTGACAAATTTGAGTGTTTATGTAATTGAAGTTTTGATATAAAGAAAAGGAAATGACACAGGAAGTTGATTTTTTTTCCTGTCATTACAGTGACAATAGTAGATAATAATAACAAAGTAAACGGCTTGTTATTTCTTTCCATTGAATCAGGAAGAAAATCTAAAAATGAGAATTTTACACTATTTAAAACACGCTGTCCGATAGCCGTTTTGAGATTAGAAATTAAAAACAAAGCTTTAAAAATTCTCTGGGGTGTCTATATTTTAAATGTTTTGGAATTATTCAAATATCTCAACTAGTTTGTGAAATATGTGTAACTTTATAATTCGCTGTTTTTGCAGAATCTCAGTTTTGAATACCCTGTATATCCTGAACCATGAGCATTATTATTATTATCAAAAACTGTTTTCAACTTTGCTTGTATATGGCATTCATTGTATCAAGTATGAAGGAAATCAAAAATAGTCGAGTGACCACCACTTGTCGAAATTCTGACCCATGAATTTAATTACTATACCTTAAAAGTCTTCCAAAAATTTGAAATTTTCATCATTTACACTTACATGTGGAAATTCTAGTGTTTTCCTACCCTCACCTGTTCTTCCTCAGGTTATAAAAAAAAATCTCTCTATATCACAAGATAAAATTAATTTCATGGGCGCTAACAGCACAAAACTCTCTATATCATAATCGTTTTTTTTTTTTTCACAGTTACAATGGTTGTCAAACAAACCAAATAAAACAGTGATGTTATTTAAAGTGAGTGTGTGTGTGTTTTTTTTAAGTAAACGTTTAATTAACCGCAGCACCAATTGTAAGATTGAATAAATCTGGCGTCAGGAAAGACTTATGAACTTCTTGACAGCGGGAAAACATTAATCTTCTGTTTCAACGCAGACTCGCCATCCACTTTTTAATTCAATTAAAAGACAACGTGTCGGAGATCGGTTTCCAATCGCAAATGTAGCTACTACTTTCGTCCAGTTTGATTTAAAACTTTTTTTATAAAGCACGTGGCAATATATAAAACTTTTTTTTTTCCTTTTTTCATGAGGTCTGCAAGCATACGTTCTAAAATTGTCCAATTTATATTTAGTCAGGTTATTGCAAACAAGAGGGTGCTCACAATTAAATGTAGAAATGTTACTTATTTTCAGCAGTTGCAGTAGTTTTTATTGGATATTTTGTAAATAAAAAACATGCTTTTTATTGTAGAACTATGTAGCGCCTTTAGCCTATTATATGTAGGCCTAGTTTCGCAAACTGTTTAGATAACTACCCACTTCAAGGCAAAAAGCCAAACGCAAACAGCTACTCTAAATTGCGAAATATAAGGTTATAACCTCCTAAAAAGAGGCCATATTGTATAAAGTAGGTGATGCCACGCATATAAGACTGTACTTGTAGACAAAATGTCAAAAAATAGTTGGATTTCACACTGTAAAAAAAAAGTTCAACAATTTTTCTTGGAAAAAGTAGACAAATGAAACAACTACTTGTATGGAAAATTCCAGTAACATTACTGACATAATCTTTTAGTTTCCAGGAATATTCAGACAAAGATTACTTATTTATCGACTATTATTCAGATGCGCATTATAGTTTTAATAATAGTTTTAATTATTTGCAATGTGAATCTGACTTTCAGTCATAATGTGAATCCGACAAATAGTCGAGAAGTTTGTAAATATTCTTTATGACTTTTTTTATTTCGACATTTTGTCTACAATTACAGCCTCACGTACATGACGTCATCTGCCAGATACAATGGCCTGTTTCTAGGAGGTAATGATCTATCCTCAGCATTCGTGATTTAGACCAGCTCTTTGATGTTCTTGCCTCGAAGTGGGGATTACCTAAACAACCTTCTGTTAGCATATATAATACAGGCGCTACATAGCCCGAAAATAGAAGAATATTTTACTTACAGAGTGCTTTAGTCACTGGAAATTTGCATGTTTGGCTTTTACCAAGAAGAACGCCTGAAGTTCTTTTTTTAACAGGATTAAAACAGGTTCAAACTACTTAACAGAATAATGACTTCAATAGACAATGAGAAGGTGCTTATTTTACTTTTATACTTGTTTTCATCGTTTAGAACAAGCTTAGCGTTCTCCATTCATTTTGTCCTTTATTTTTCATTTTAAATTACCAATAGTCCTCATTTAATTTCGCTTTGTCCGTCCGTATGTCTACCTATAAAGCAAGATAACAAAACAGCTAGAAAGAAAATGATTTCACAAGTTAAATAGCATCGATTTATCTGGTCGTTTTTAACCTGTCGTTTTCTATGGATTTGGGTGTACCTCGTCATGACAACTTTTGTACTCGGCTGATTATTTTTCATCATTTCCCCCAGGTAAAACGCAGAGTTTATTTTCAACCAGTTAGTAGGGCATTGACTTTGCATTTAAAAGATTCTGACTTCAAACCCAACGGCCGACAATCTTCACATGCTTTCCCTCAGTCATATCAATCTTCCACTGGGAAGGTACCTTCATACTAGGCCCAAATTGCAAATCCAATTTCCCATCCTTAATCCGAATCCCGATTTCAATAAATATCCAATGCAGGAAAACACCATCAGCCAGTGATCCAGTGGAGGGCAGTCGATAATTGACCTCATCGATATCTGCTAGTTGCAAACTTTGTATATCTTCGTGTCTTTAAGAACTCTGCCGGAAATCCACTACTTCTTAGCTTAGTACATTCTCGTCCGTGTGCTTGATAAAGAAAGACATTTAGTTCCAATGAAGTGGAACTCAGGACCGTCGTAACATTGGCTTCAACTGAAACTTTATTCAATGACTCTTAGTCTCAGTGTTGTGATTACAATCAGTGATGACATTGTGTATCAGTTTGGCTCAGCGCATGTTTAATGTACAATCTCTCGAGTTATTAGCAAGATTCACATCGCGTCCAGGTCACCTTCTTTAAGAACTTCTCAGCTTGTCAACTCAGATGAGTTGGAAGTGCTTATGGGCTTTGGTTTCGATTGGTGTAATTATGGGAATTGGAATTATTAGTAGTCAGACAACATTAATATTAGAGAATAAGCTTCTGTAAATATTAAGCTTTTAACTAGTAAGTCTTCCGCCTGGAAATGCTGTGTTACCACGAAAAGTATTTGAATTAGATGTCATTTAATCGAAACATCACTCTTGCATATCTAAATATAAGCGAGTAAATATATTTCTAACGTGACTCAGTTCAACCTGGCTCAGACGAGCAAGAGTCATGGCTTAAATTCGTTCTCAACCCTGGCCCCATTTGATAACATGTTTACAATATTCACATATCGACTGATGTGCGTTCTCTCCGCCTGTTTTAATACGACAGATTCCAACAACCAGTCACAAATCTGTAGCACAGACTAAGAGCAGATTCGTGATTGGATTATGAAATTAATGTTGGACTAGCGCATATCCATCCGCATTTAAATTCACAGTACTATGTGGATACCTAGGTACTTGTTGTACGAAGGAGTACAAATTTACGATATCTCAAGACAATATTTGAATATGTATCTTGAATATTTCAAAGTTAGATGTACTGCTGTGTTTTCTAAAGCTAGTCATTCGTAGTAAAATGTAGTCGTTAAAGTTTTCTGGTTCAGTTTAAAATATTGCTGTAGACATTCAGTAAAGGGGCGTTGTGTCAAATGAGAAAACATTTTGCTTTTAAGATCAGTCAAAGATTTTATAAGTACGAATTCCAATGTAAAGTATTATGTTGTTTTAAAATTTGTGAACATCATCCAGTCTTTAACTCGCATCACTTTAATGTAGAATTATAGAGGGGGCGAACTGAATCTTGTCTCATTATTTCGCAGAAGACTATAAAGAACATTTTCCTTTTTCTAATTATCTCATAACAGTTTGACACCGTAAAATTTACAGTTACTTTGTTAACAAGTGATTCAACCTAATAATATTAAGTAAGTGATTAGCTATAAACCCCCAACTCCCTGAGTTTGAGTTCATCCTTTCTTGTTGTTATACTATAAGGCTTTCTGGTATCTTGAAGCAAGAAGTAAATTAAAATTTGACTAATAATGATTCTATTGTTTATCTATTCAGCAAATAAGAGTAAAGTAGCTCCACGCCCAACTGGATTAAAATGATACTATTAACTCATTAATTCGAAAAAGTTATGATTTGAGTACGAACGCTGCAGTGTGAGAAGTTTAATGTTAGGTAAAGTCCATCCGACAATTAAAATCATACCTTTTGTATTTAATTATCTGTTCAATTGATTGCTTCATTTTTGTTTATCACATCCAGTCTTATGCATCTTTCCATATTATTTTTTTTTCTAGGTACAATATAATGAATTTGCAGAAACTTCCCAATGGAACCTACGAATACATCCATGTCGGAGACTGGAATAATGGAAGTTTGTCCCTTTCAGACAAAATTCAATACACTGGTCAGGATGAAAATGGAGAGGTACGCTCCGTTTGCTCAGAAGAATGCAGTCCTGGATTCATCAAGGTAAAACAATACATTTTATTTCTGAAATAATAATAATAAACTTTTCTAAAGTAAAAGAATTTCTTGTACTGTTGGTGGTGAATGTTGTTTTACTTTCATCCAAAGACTTCTTCCATACGGTTGTCATGTGGTTTGCTTTGTTCGTTGATGTTGGTTTTATTTATTTAACTTTTGTTGGCAAAACTTAAGAAACTCCTGGAAGAACCTTAGTCAAAATGACCGCCGTATTGCAGTTCCGTGCTTTTGATTAAGAATCAATGGTCTTCATTGCTGCATGGTTAGGTCATTGACTCATTGTCTCTGCACTTAAATCTAACTTTATAACTTTCTTAAGGCTAGGCCAATACCAGAAATTAAGTTAGTTGTATGTACCATATTTACACATGCTTCGCTTTACTTTTCTCTGCTCAGTCGGTGTGTACGCTTCCACTAAAATATTTTGGTTTAGCATGGTACAATCAGAGTTTCTGACAGGATTTTCAGTTTGAGGGGTTGTGAAGCCAAAATAAAGGGGGATGTAAGTAGAATTGTTTAAAGTTTCTATTCATTTTTAATCGTAAAAATATTAAAGATGGGGATGTGCGTTCAATAACTTGGAGGAGGGGGATTTGGTAGCATCGCTAAACGCACAATTAGACAAATATTTTTGTTCCGCTCCAGCTTGCTTTCTGAGTGTGGGCTATTCGGCTATTCTAAAAATAATGAACAGAAGTTAGTAAAGAACTAATGAGTTAAGAATAGCAATTTGGAAAAAGACTTACGAATTTCGAGACTGTAATAAACCTTCTAGTTAGTGAATTGGCATACGTATATATGTTATGGATCATTCAACATACCTGTCGTGACCTTCAGCAAAGTAGAAGATCTTCAAGATGATTTTCTAATGCGTTTAAGTGGATTTTTTTTTCTTTTAGGAGATATAAAATAATCCTTGTTATGAATGTTGAAAAGTGTTTGTCATCGTAACTCATAAAATTATTGAAAAATTAGCTGATCGAAAAGTTTTAGCCAAAATAAAAATAACTTATTAATTAATTATTATTGACAATTGTTGTTGTTAGGTAGTGTTTACATCCAGAACACATGGATATTATTTTCCAAATTACGTTTTGCCGTGTTTCCTTGTAACGAATCTGTTTTGTGATGCAGATAATGACATATACGTATATCGATGTATTTTAAAACATGAACAATGGACAAACTTGAGATTATAATTGACACTTACAGAAACTGTTAGAATGAAGATGAAAGCCATATTAATTGTGGTAATTAAGCTATTTACAATAACTTTAGGTTCTCAGCTTGGTAATCTACGTCATACGTATCAAACGGAAGAGTAATTTCTGGTAGAGAATGCTATAAATGTAGTTTCTTGTAACGAAGAAAACTCGCTTGAATATCTTGTTGCTCAAAATGGCTCCCAGTAAGAGAAAATCGAAGTTAATGGCCATCATCAACCGACGAACCCAAATAAATAAAATAAAATAAAATAATAATTCAACCGCTAGAATACATTACGCGTAGTAAGACTGTAAGCATTGAAGTCTTCTTATAGTGTTTCAGAAGCCAATTTTCTAATAACTCTTCTTTCTAAATATATATCTATCATTTTTATGATTAGAAATAAAATAAGTCTATTTTTCATCATATACAAACAATGAAAATATTAAGAAATGAACTAAAGGTGAATTTGAATTTAATTTTTAAGGCAACTTTTTCCCAGGCCAGATGAATGATGATGGGATGATTGGTGGAATAAAGAAAGTGGGAGGAAACGGGAAAATCCCGAGAAAACCCACACACAAGGTGTTTGTCCACCACGAAGCACTCATGGCAAGAGCGGGGTTTGAACCGACGAACCCAGGCGTCAGAGATGAGCGCTCTAACCGTTGAGCCACCGCGGTCCCAAGTAAAGGTGACATCTATGTTCTATAGTACATACTAACTCCCACAATTAAAGTCTATTTTATTACAAAATGTCTTAAATTATCTTAAGATTATAACTCATACATGTTTTTATGCTTATTTTTTATATTCTCTACGTTCGCAGCCCTTTTACAAATAGGATTAAATGAATGATATTTTGGTATTATATTAATACGTTGTGTAAAATAATATTCAATATTTTGAAGTGGATTCATCACATGACACATGAAATGAAGACAGCATCTTATGCACACGACTTATGGCTGCTTTTCTTGTAAGCGTGCGTTACTTGCTTTGCGTGTGATTTGGGTAAGTAGCCAATTAAAACACGTGTTGCACGTACAACACGCCATAAAACATGTATTTCAATTGGTTACTCGCCGAAATCGCAAGCAACGCACGCTTGTAAGAAAAGTATCCCTTACACAATCATGACATGCATGATACAATATGCGTCGAGCGGTACAATAAAGTATCAAATGTAAGACCCGTTCAAAACCACCTCCTGAGTCCTAATTTCTTGCCGTAGAAAATATCGAAGATACATTTGGTTTCGTTACTCTGAAAGTACTAGTTTGGAACGTCCTTCGGCAGGAGAGACATCTGTTGATAAATAGTGTAAGATAACTTTGCGTTCTCTGATAGTTTGGTGCATTCATCTTCATAAGGTTGCTGAGAGATCTTGAACTTGACGAACAGAGAGCGAAAGAGAGGCCTTTTTGTGTTCAACATCCCTTCTGACCTTGAGTAGTTGTAGGTAATGAGGGAGAACACAAGAGGAGCAGGAGGGAAGCTGAACAGTTGCTTATGCCGTGATTTGTCTGGGTGAAACTAATAAAATTCTGGAGACCTGGAAATTGATAAAAGCCTCACCATCTCGATCCAAAATCGGCGATATTTTAGCGCTGGACCGCGAAGGTAGAACAATTAATCAGTTAGTTTCTCCATCAAGTAAAATCATGTAGGAACTACTTTTTTAACTTTTAACTAATTATGTTCAAAACTTACAGATGCAGTAAACAAGGACTGGATAAATGATATAAATATATAAAAAACAAAAATAGAATTCCTTATAAATTCCCTCATAACTGATACATTATTTTTCCTATAATTTCAGTAAGAATGTGTATTAATATTATTTAAGAATAACGAGGGAACAAATTGAAGCCTACCTAACACTAAAACTTGTAATAGATGTACATTTAATATCCATTGGTACTTGCATACAGTAAATGACAAAACAAGTGTTCCGTTAAGCATGTATTTTCACATTCTTTGTAGGAATACCTGGTTTCATCCTGTTCTTTCGAAAACTTTGCCCAACAGTCCCTTTAACCAAATACATTAAATTATTAAGCTACTAAAGAAGGTTCTATTAAGTATTTTGTTCTTTGAAATAAATGGAAATCGAAAGTATTTACGCGGATTATTATCACAAAATTTGTTTCTAAAAAAAAAAAATTGAAGCATTCTTTGCCGGCCCACCATAGCCAAGTAAGCACTAGTACCTCTTAGGAGTAAAGACTTCAAAAAATGCTATTGAACGGGGCGGTGAAATTCCTAGGACAGACACTATTCATATCAATGCTATATATTACTAACTATAGTTCAAAAAGTATACACTGTAAAAAAATTACTTCGTTTATATCTAATACCATCTTTGGCACACTCAAATGAGTCAATTTTGATGCTTTGTCGCCATCATGTGTTGAACTCTTGCTACACATATCTGCATACTTTCATTTCTTGGGTTCAAAGCTCTAAGATAACTTCAGAAAATGTGTCATTACTTTTTTACAGTGTAACGCAGCAAGAAAAAACAAATATTGAAAGATATAAACACTCACTATCTGTAAAACTTGTTAAAACTTAAAAGTACTCTATTCGATCACAATGGCGATTTAATTCGCACTTTAAATATGTATTGGCTCGGTCGTTTGTGACATAGGGATTGCGTTAAAACGAGGATATGACGCCAGATCAAGTCCCATCACATCCACGCTATTTGTTAGCACTACGAAATAAGATTTTTTTATTAACAGCAGATTGGGAGAAGATTTATTGATTAAGAGAAGATTTATTGATTAGATTTAGATGTTATTTTTATGTCGATCAATTCACAGGTAACCGGTGACCACGACCACATATTCTGTTTTGTTAACAAATTCTGATAGCTTATACTAAGTTCCGTCGATCATCAATGGATTGTTCAAGATATCAAACATAAAAATTACATCTGAAGCGGATGAGTAGTCCAGTCACAGATTGTGGTTCGTAGTTAGACCAATTTGAATTTGAATTTTATTTTAAGGCCTTTAGGCAACTATGGCTCAGACCGAAGTTAGATCAAATATCGCTGCTGTAAGGATATATATGTCCTAATGGCACTAAGACAGTTAAAATGGTGTTATCTCCTAGTTCTGTTCAAATTCCAACAACTCCAATACCTCATCAATGTCCGAGCCAATACGAGTTTTAAAAAAATGTCATTGAGCTCGTTGCCACCCTGTACTTACTATTAAACTGTTTTTTTTTTTAATTATGTACACATATGTTTAAAATTGAAAGGTATTGTATGGGTCATTCCTGAATTAATTGCCGATTGATATAACTACTTTTTCTTAAAATTCTAATATAAAAAATGTAGATAAACTACGCTCTTGAACATTAGAATTCCTAAAAATGGCTGCTATCAGAGAAGGCCAGTCACATTAATTTTCCTACTTAACGCAATTTGCAATGACTCAGAATTATTTTGGCTTGTCCACTGCTGGAAGGTACAAGTCATTTAAGTTTTTACGAGTCAAAATCATTTTAAACGTTTTCTCCCACAATCGTTGGCGCGTATGTGTATGTGTGTGTCGAAAGGAAAAGTTAAAACTAATTTCAATGAAGATGGCTTTTCGTTTCATTCATTTCGTAATCATAATGACAGAAGTTCTCGTATGTTACAACAACTGTCGCCCGTAATTGAATTGGCATTAGTTATCCGTCACTTGTGAACTATTGATTGCTTCAGAACGAGTTTGGAAACACGGAAGTACTGTAGATGGCCGCAAAACGTCATACTGGATAACAGAACTCATTTTCGTTCTTCTAAATTAACATTAGATATATTTTTGAAAAAAAGATTAGTTTAATATAATATTTAATTCACTAAAATACGAAAATATACGGTGGAAATAATACGGCCATTTTATTTTAGGTACATATCTTAAATTCTCATAGTCTTGCGCATAAAAAGTGTAGATAATAGGGTTAACATGGATAATTTCGTGATATTAGCTAATATCGTGACAGTTGTTAATTTCGTGATACATTAGATTTTATAATACCACGCCATTATCAAGAGTTGCCGAATTAAAATTTTCGCGCAATTTATCAGGAAATTTGCAATGTCACGGAATTGCCAACCTTTAATCTATTTGTAAGGTGTGTGAAGAATTTATGAGGGTGAACTTTTAAGGCATCTCGCAGACCTAACATTTTAGGATTATTCTGTAAACACTTTTTTGCACACATTTTCTTCACAATAATTATGTCCTGATAGATTCCGGATAACTCATTTTTGCATAGAATTCCTTCAATATATAGCAAGAAAAGTGACGAATTTACTCAGTTATTTTTAACTTAGATGGTTAAAACAGTAGGATATCACGCACAAGTCCCGAATTCTATTCCCGCTACCGTCAACTGTTTTTACTTTTTTCCTTGGCTAGAAAACTCGTTTGTTATTTTTTAACTTAATTGAAAACTATAGAAAAGTTGGGAGAGGAAAATTATACAAAAAGGGACCAAACGTTAATTCATTGAATGTCAAAAAAAATAAACTGTCGAAGAGAAGCTTCTCCTTTTTACGTCTCTTGTTAGCGTATCGATACAAAAAGAGACCTTATAATCCGGCTCCATCTGTCTGTCCGTGTCCAAAAAATAAATCTTAGGAACCACAAGCTGTAGAGGCGTCAGTATTGATTGGTCAGTATTGTCAACCAAATTTTGTAAGTTCAATTTTTTACATTTCCTCCATTCTGTTACACCTATCTGCACCAAACTGGATATATACATTTTTTCGACAGTATAGAAAAATTCTAGGTGTATACCCCCGTTCCCAAGCATCCCCATTGTCAGTGTTGCCAACAATTTTTATAAAAATGAATGTTTTCTCGATAGGAGAGTAAGATTGATACAAACTTGTGGCAAACTTGCCATTCAAGTGTAAAAATTTGCATGAATCTTGTCATTACAAGTTTTCAAGCTTGAAGCATGCTCAGTAGTTAGCATCGCGCACGTTTGCTACAACTGTGAAATAAACTTGTCATTACAAGATCAAATTAAGCAAGAAAAACTTGAGTGCAAGATTTAGAAGATATTCTCATCATCATGTGTGCATGATTCAAACGGAAGTAAATAGTAAAATTCAAAATAACAATCTACAGACCCTAAAAGGCCTAAATAGCCTATAATTCCAGTAAAACACAGGTGCAAATTAACCCCATTATATTGCCAAAATAGAAAACAACATGTATACGTTACTATCTTTGTTCTTGAATATACTCCTCTAGCCTACAATTGTCTTCTTGTTCTTGGACGATCCGTATGGATCGCAATTACCACATGAAGCATTAATCACAGCTGTCTCAGCTACTATCTTCTTCCTTTTTGTCTTTTCATACAATTGCAAATTTTTCGCACAAAACAATCTTGTCATTACAAGATCAAATTAAGCATCCTTCGCTCCAAAGAACAAAATGGTGTAATGGGCACTTAAAAATCAGGCTTGTTATAAGCTTGTATGCTTTGTGGGTTCCTTGTTTGAGACGCTATCAAGGGATCGTCGGAAACTTAGCGATTGTTAGTAGCAGCCTGACTAATCTCCGAGGACTTGGGTTCAGCCCTTGAGGGAAGAAAATAATCATTTCCTTCTTCAGCACTTAAATATACTAATAACCATAGCGTTTATTTTTGTCGAAGCACTGAACCCAGGGTAGAAATTTGCTAAACAAGTTGTAACAGTCCACAGAGAACCTAATTCGTTTATATACACCGACAACTCCCTGTTTGCGTCATGGTAATTGAATGGGTACTGTATCACATCACAAATTTCGGGCTAATTGAACGTGCATTAAATGTCGACTGCAACCAAAAGCTTCAATTAGTGGTAGACAGGTCCACTCGTTGGAGGCGCCACTATCGCAGGAATAGTCTTCTCTTTTGCTAGTGTTCTGTGCAACGCTATGCTTAACAAACTCACGAGATTTAATAAATTCTAATCAGCTTTATATAGTCGTTAACAGAAACAATTGAATTAAAATCTATTTTATTTTGAATACTCACCAAATGTAAGGAATCTGGTTAAAATTTTGGAAGATTTTTCTATATTTTTCTTTGTGACTTATTTCTACCACAGAATAGAAAGCGTATGCATATGTCTTATCAGTCCTTACATCTCAGCTCTTTCTACACCAGTGATTCCGCCAGACTCTCCCTGTGGAAGGTATGACGGAATCTCTGCACTACACTTGTTATATATGGCGCCCGAAGGATCTGAAGCAGTTTTCGTAAAACTGCGTTGTTGGCGAGAAAGGTAGGATGCCTTAAAAGTGAAATGTTATTGGTTCTTCGAAATCAAATCTACCAATCAGGGTGTCTGTTCTTCCCTGTTGTATACTGTCTGTAATTCAAGCTTTTCACCTCATGGCCCTAGAGTCGAAAAATAACATGACTATCACAAGTGTAAGAAAAAAAGGGGCATAACTTTGTCTTTACAAACAAATGCATTTTCTTGTACCGTAAAATGGGGTGAGTAGAAACACCTTTCAAAGTTGGAATGCAATATATTCCTGTTCGACTGGAAGAAAAAAGTACTAATTATTATCCAAAACTTGGGTCTCTATTGCCTCTACCAATTTATGGTATTGGTACTTGCTATTGATATTGCAATTAAATAAGAAAAAATAATAACGGTGGTTCTACTCGCCCCTCCCTGCGGGGTGAGTAGAAACAGGCATGTAAATAAATTGTTATGAGTAGAAAGAAGAAAAAATGTTTGATTCGATTACGGAAAGTAACAGTAAGCATTGATTTCCCAAGGAATTGTTTATTAACATAAAACATACGTTAAAGAAACAAATACAGTACGTATTACTACAAACTATACTGTAGGCCGTGTCGGTAATACAACTGTTTACCATAATCCTGGCATCATTAATAAAGGACAACATCAGTGAGATCATCTTTAAAAAGTAGCATGTGTTTGAAACGTGAACTTGAACTCACAATTGGTGAGGACAGTTTTTGATAACATCTTCCCTGGATACAAACGAGTTCTCTTCGGTCAGCATGAATTTGTTGGTTTGTGACACTCGTTTTAAAAGTGTTCCAGCAAAACCATGGTCCTCGAGATAACCTATTGTACAAACATAGCATCGAAAAAAGTTTTTAGTTTTACAAATACTTTGATCACTAGAGAGTCACCAGAAGCGATGGATTATTTGGGTCTGAAGGAATAATTTCAACTGCTTCTTCCTCAGAAGAGACCAAATGTAGTTCTTCATCGCCACTTTCGGGCACTGAATAGGCACCATCATCCTCTCATGACGAATCAACCGGATTTCTACTTGACTTGTCTTTGATTAGTTCGGCCATGACTTGGGTTGTTTCTATTCACGCCACACATTCTAAAAGCATGATGTTGAACATGTGATAATTCCCAGCTCTCAATGTATTGAAATTTAAACCACAAACAGTCCTTACCATTTTATACTGATCTTAAAGCTAGTGTTTACATTGTTCTTTACATTCATATATAGTATAGTGTTTTACTTACCAGACAAAGTCAGAGTAATTGCAATATCTGGATAACAACTCGCAATGCATTCACTGCTGACAACACCAACGGACAACATTGCAAATGGAACCAAAGATTATTTGACTGTTCGTTTGCAGTGTTACCATTATAGGAAAAATATAAGTTCAGCTTTTTCAACAGTCATTTTATATAAAATCGCGGATATCTATGCGTATGAATTTTGTTTCTATTCACGCCACTGTATTTACTCACCCCGTTTTATGGTACTTACTTTCTGAGCACCATCTTTAGGCTAGCGAATTTCAAATTTCCCGCTTTGTCTCAATAAAGTACAGGAGTACAGAATTCTAAAACTCTCAAAAGATGATTTTTTTTTGATTTGCCGGTTTGTGAGATATTTCAGAGCAATCTTATTAGCCAAATCGTGAAAATGGCGACGATAACGGTACACTCGGATGCATAGAAAATATATTCCACAATCTGGAAACACAGAAACAATATTCATAACAGCTTGAATGTGTGAAATATTAATTTTGAATCTACAAACGAGGAAGAGATCAACGTTGTTAGATTCTGAAACATTTTTGCATTAATATGTGTTTTTGTTTGTTTATTTTCCACCGGCCATTTTCTTTGGAGTTGAATGTATAATACGCTTCAAAACTTCTTCCTTTTGATAAAATATTTTTTACGAATAATTTTAGAATGGATTTACCGATTTCAGTACAGTTTTCTGCAGTGTACAGAAAATAACGTTCTCCTTAATTTAGTGAAAACAGTTCACAAATCAGTTAATCCTTTCCGGAACAATTTGACCAAAATGGGAGAGAATTTTTTGCGTCAGTTGTACAAGTTTTCCATAAAGAATGTCCTAAACAGTTTAATTTTAGCTAATTTCCTATCTTCAGTGTTCTTGTACTCTCTGTTTATACAACTTCTGTTCAGTGTTGTCTGCTCCAGATCCATATTTCAAAACCTTCCAGTATTGTTTCATTACTCCTTGGAAGAGGCTATGTTTTCGCTGCATACGACATACCATTTTTCTTCAATCCTTTGTTCCATAGTAGTGTTACAATTCTTTGTTCTATTAATATAAACAGTTATATCGACTTGAACAGACACAGTGAGCGCTGCGATTCTATGAAAATTGTCTGGAAAACTATTAGATATACTGTTTACAGTGTTGCTATCTCTTCACACTTTTCACGGTAACTAGTCAAATAAATTTACTCGGAGGAAAAAATTAAAATATTATTTTGTTCTAAGGATTTTACCGCGAAATAATATAATAAGGGTGATTTTCTGTCAGCTTGAGTTTTTGGCCTTCTTCTTCTGTTGCCTCTGTAGGATATTTTCTCTGCCTTTTCATGTTTCTACAGATATTAAATGTAATGTACTTCTACCGTATTATTGAAGCCAAGCTGTAATTAAGAGAAACGTACTCATTTGAAACTGTATTTTTAAAAAATATCATTGCTGTTCCTTGTCTAAGTAACGATTTCACGTTTTGAATACATTTTCTTGTATCGTTTTCCTTCAGTATTTATAAGATCAAATTTTATGTTTGTTTGGTGAATCTTAAGCTTTAATATTTATAAGCCTTTTTTAAATGGAAGAATTTAAAGATATTAAAAGCTGTGTTTTTTCTTCTGTACGTTGATTACGTGTCAGTGCTGTCCCCTTAAGTTAAGACAATCATGTTGAATCAAAATATGTGAGTTGTCACCATGTTGTTTGCAGTTTGCTAACAGCTCGAATATTTTCACTGTTTCCTTGAATTATCGTAATTCACGAGGGTCATTGCTGTCCCCCATTCTTGCGTTGTAAGTTGCTATCTAAAGCAAAATACGATTAGTCGTTTTTTTCTTTGCTATTAATTGCATTTTAAAATGAGACGCACATACAAGCTTTTATAAGGAGTGTTTGTCTTTTTGTAGTTCAAAAATGTTTGGGTTGTCATTACTGTTTATTTCCCGTTGTTAAAAATGTCGGTACCTTGAGGTGTTCATGTAATAGAATGGTAATTGGTCTTGCTTTCTTACACTGGAGAATACCTGTTTGTAAGAAACAAAACGATAATTTTCAAATAATTTAAATTTGCAATTTAAGAAATGGCACAGTGCTCTTTTATGTAACAAACTTTTCACAATGTTCGTAATTTAGTGAATTTTTAATTAGCAAAATGTAAGAAAGCATTCTAGATTTATTTTAAGCATATTATTATTTTTTACTATTGGGATGTCAATAGTCTGAGATCAGAATTTACAACAGTAAGTCACAAGAATGTGACTAGAAATTTATTTTGAAATAAAATCACTCTTTTCCTTCTTTCGTGAGTTCGAAGTATAGCATGGGGTTCCTTTATTAATATAGTTCTTTTGATCATCTTGTGAAACCTACAAGATATAAAAAAGATAATATCATTGTTACAACTTTACAATGTTTTCTCGTCACTGCTGTCCCTCATCCTGAAACAGCTCTCCCAAACTAGTCACTTCCGTTCCCAGATTAGTTTTTTTCCTCCTATTCTAAATTTTAACAATGGCACTGATGTAAAACCACGCAGATATCTTAAGTAAACATCACAGTAATAAATTAAATTAATTGATAATTTGCATGGTTGATATGGAGGTCATCTGTATCTTCTGAATCAAGAATGTTGCCAGAATAAACACAGGAAAACAGGATAATTTGCAATTACAAGAAAAATAAAACTACGAAAAAATTTATATTAAAGAGTGAAAAGTATGTGACTGGACCGGGGATCGAACCCGGGACCTTTGGGTTACCGTCTCAATGCGCTACCAACTGTGCCACCCAATCACACACCTTCCACTCTTGATGTCGATGTTCTCTCTCGAAACCACTTTGGATATTAATTCTTCCGTGTGAGATGTTCACCATTATGAGACACAGGAAAGTCCAAGCACAACTAGGAGTTGTGGTACTCTCCAGGTGGTTTCGAGACAGAACATCGACATCAAGAGTTGAAGATGTGTGATTGGGAAGCGGGTCGACTGGGTGGCGCAGTTGGTAGTGCATTGTGACGGTAACCTAAAGGTCCCGGGTTCGATCCTCGGTTCAGTCACATATTTTTCACTCTTTAATATCAATTGTATCTGTACCTACAGAGGCTTGATGTACAGAAAAAAATCGGAAGTTGCCTCCATTTCAACTTTGGATACGAGAACATTGTTTAAAATTATTAACACTTCTGCTTTTCAGCCAGGTTGATATGGCTTTCTGCTCTGACAGATGTACATAATTTCTAGTTACTATAATATTGGTATTACGTGGATCCTATAAGTTTAATTTAATCACAGCAATTGCATATTATGAATTGTATTTAATTGTACTGGATGAAAAATGCAAGGGAACAACAGCAGCAGAATTGTACATTTTTTTTGTTTTGTATAGCTAAAGGCCTTAAAAAATAGATTAAATTAACAAAATAATGTTATATAGTGAAGTAATTTTAGAGTGATGTGCCAAACTGTGTGACTAGTGTCATTTTAAGAGGAAAGAGGGTTCTAAGTTACCAAAATTGATAAAAATGACCCCATCCTCAAAAATGTAATTTTCACTTTTGTAGAAACCAAAAATAAAAGTTAGGCGACAATCACCCATAATTTTCATCGGTTCAAATTTGCACACACCCTGTATACACAACGAGGGAAGAAACAAAAGAGGAGGAGCGTTTTGATGACGAGGCTCATTGTCAGTACAGTGAAAGAAATTATATAAGAACATTAATCTTAAGAGGAGGAGATGATTTTATGTTAGCCAATCGTAAAGACCATTAAATTACCGTACAAGATAAAACATACTGTAGTTTAATCCAAGTTAAAGTTCGTTACTTGACAGATTGTGATCTTTATTTAAAAAAAAAGACCAGAAGGAGAGAGAGAAAGTGAACGAGAAGACTTTGACATATTGATGAAGGTGTCCAAATGATAAATGACTTTTGACTACATTAAAGACATCACAGAAAAAGTAAAGATGTCGAGAAGATAGAGCCCCAAGAAACAAATATCAAATTATAAAACGCGACAGAAGTAAATGCAACGAAAAAAATATATATTTCTTGCTCCCCTAATACATTGCTACTGCGTTATTTTTAGTTTCGGTAAGTATCTTTTATTTTTTTTTACATATGATGGTGGAAGTTCAGATATCATTATTCTACCCTCTCACACACATACAAACTTGACTTCTACTCAAAAGATGTCGCTTTTCTAAGAAATAAATCTCCAGCGATGTTCATGTAAATGTCACAGTTAGAGACGATACTTCATTTCCAATCTTTACTTTCTCTTTTTTTTTAAAAAAAAAAAGAGCAAAAGAAAATTACAAAATGGTTTCTCCCATCAACTTTACCAATGTGATTGATTTCCCCTAATTGCTCAGAGAAACAGGAAGGGTGGAGACATTCAAGTTTTATGAGAAGGTGAAATGAAAATTTTATCACAAACTAATGGTTGTTAAAATCAATTTCTATTTCTTAGGTAGAAAAAAAAATGATGGAGTGATGAATGGTTTCCCTCGTTGCCTGGCAATTAATTGTTTCCAGTGTATTGTGACTGAAATACCACATGCTTGATATATAGAAAAAACGAGAACTATTTTTTTTATTATATTAACACAACGGAAATATTTAGTTCAATTATACTAACCTGCAAATGAGGTAACTTTAGCTAATTTTGATACGCTGTTTATATAAATGCATTCCATTTTATATATATCACGTCTAGTTACGTGGCAATAGTTGAAAAAGTTATTATCTGATAACGTCAAGTTATCGATAATCAGTGTATTGACTGACATTATCACTAGCCTGCAATGGTTCTGCGGTAAAGATGAAAATACATGATTCTAATGAAAATCGGTGCGCTGAGTCCGAAAACAACAGCAGTTTTTTCTGTATCACGTCTAGTGATGCAATTAAGATATTCAGTGTTTCCATATTAGCTATATGTTAAACGAGTAATTACGCCACTGTATCTACAACATTTCCTAAAAAGGACTTGGACTGAAACATACGAAAATGTGTATATGGGATGGCGAATATTACCCCAAGAACAATTGTACCAGTAAGTTTTAATACACATATCTCTATGACGTCACTTGTATCTTAATTATGCTGCTTTTCTTTCCCCATACGGGATCATAATTTAATCTAATATATGTATGTCATTTTTGTTCTCAATAGTTAGGAGGAAGTTTTTGAAATTAAATTTAGAGCAAGAGTCATTATCTGGATGAGTTCTGCTACAAAAGGACTAGGTATAGCAAAGATTAATGTATCTCATTAAAATTGATTTTGCAATTAAGTACATTATAAAAATTGTTCGCAATTAGTTAAAGTAAACAGGAAGTCGTGCAGAACAGCGTATTTGATTTTTGATGTGATACGAGTTGCTCATTCCACACCTAGCAGGACAGCAGAGGGATACAGCTTACATACAATAAATATAGGAAGGAAGTAAATGCTAAACCTGAAACCTGCCAGGAATCTTTCATGATACACAAAAGAGTCAGAAACCAATGTACCCAAGCTATACGACGGGCCAAAAAAGCATATTTCGAGAATTTAGTTGAGGATCTTAAAGATGACAGACGTCTATGGAGGAAACTAGAAAAATTAGGTTTAAATATAAAGAATGAATATATTTCCGAGGATTGCAATATTTTGAATGAGTTCTTTTCCCAACCCCGTAGTTGTATTGATAAGACGCTGAAACAGGAAACTATTCGAAAACTTGGAAACAGTAGTGAAAATAAAAATAAAAATGATACGTTCTATTTCTCTTGTGTTTCCCTAATAGAGGTACATCAGGCTATCAAAAAGGTAAAAAGTTCTGCTGTAGGCCCAGATTCCATACCAATAGAATTTATCAAAATGATCGTGACACACGTCTTGAATCCATTGACAATAATAGTAAATCAGTCCATTCTAACAGGTATATTTCCATCAGTGTGGAAAGAAGCTTACGTTCGGCCAATACCGAAGAAAAACATGTCATCAGGGCCTGGCGAATACCGGCCCATTAGCATCCTATCATCTCTTTCAAAAATACTGGAAACTATTGTACACCAACAAGTCACAAAGCACATAGATCAAAACAAATTCTTCATTGAGAACCAATTGGGCTTTAGGAAAGGTCACAGTACAATGACAACACTTATCAAAATCACTGATGACATCCGAAAATCCATCGATAATCGACAAGTAACTATCTTAACCCTTCTAGACTTCAGTAAAGCTTTTCAATCTGTTGATCATGACATCCTTCTCGCTAAATTAGAACACAACTTCAATTTCGCCAAATATACAATCCAATGGTTTCACTCATACCTGACAGACCGTAAACAGGCTGTTCTATCGAACAGCTCTTGTTCAGAGTGGAAGAACATCTCTTCCGGAGTTCCACAAGGATCAGTTCTTGGTCTATTATTATTTTCGATGTTCATGAATGTTATTGCATCTCAGTTCACTGAATGCAATTATCATCTATATGCAGACGACGTGCAGGCTTATATAACGTCTGAACACAATGATCTTGGCAATGCAGTAAGGAAAATCAATTCCGATCTTGAAAACATACACGTCTGGTCAGAATACAATGGTTTGTCTCTAAATCCAAGCAAATCTCAATGTATAATAATGGGGTTTCCAAATATATTAGCAAAAATAAATCAAAATTTGGATGTACCAAAAGTTTACATTAGGAACAAGGAAATAAAGAGAGAAGATAAAGTCAAAAGTCTCGGTATTATTCTTGACGAAATTATATCATGGTCAGAACAATGTGAAACTAATATCCAAAAGAGTGCATATGAAAATGCATACACTCAATCTTTTGAAAAACTTTTTTCCTCAACAAGTTAAAATCACCTTGATACAATCTCTCATATTTCCGATCTTTGATTATTGTGACGTAGTCTATAATGATCTGTCTGTTACTCTAGCAAACAGATTACAAATAATGCAAAATAGATGTGTTCGGTTCATCTTCAATGATAAAAAATATGACCATGTATCAAGCAGATACTCTGCACTGGCATGACTGAAACTGAAAGAGAGAAGAACGTTCCATCTTCTACTGCAGTTCTACAAGGTTGTAACTCTAGGATCTCCTACATATCTGGCTTCTATGCTGGAATCGGTGCACCTCACTCACAATATGAACACCCGCTCGAAAATCAATGCCACTCTGCGAATAGCAAAGCACAGATCTCAAACCTATTCTAAATCTTTTGTGGTGTTCGGAATCAAGCAGTGGAATAATCTTCCTTCGGTAGTTCGCACAGCTAGCTCCCTAAGCAGCTTTCGAAATAAGCTTCATAATCACTTTCTGTCACTTACTCATAGCAGTGTAAAACAATGTTAAATTTCTATGATTTTTTAATTATTATTATTATTATTATTATTATTATTATTTTCTCCATACTCTTGCTTCAGTTTGTACCTTCGTTTCAAATGTGGTACATTTAATATGTTTTGTCTTTATCTTTGTATTAACTCGTTTTTTTTTAACTTGTCATTGTGTGTATGTGTTTATGGGTGTGGGTGTATTTGGGGGTTGGGGTGGAGAGGGTTCTAAATTGGGTCTGTATCGATAAAGTGGGAGGAGGGGAGGGAAAGTTAGAAGAGAGATAGATTCATTATAATATGGAGGGGTTCATGTATTACTAATATATTGTATTCTTGTCGTAGTTGCAGGCTATTGTGTGTGTATATATGTTTTATCAACTTAGGATTTTGTATTCATGTGTATTTTTCTTCTGATATGTAAATTATGTATCATGGTTAAGTGGAAGACAAAGCTATCAGCCTTAACTTTTGCCATGTAAACTTAAAGTCTAATAATAATAATAATAATAATAATAATAATAATAATAATAATAATATGAAACGTAGAAATTACTACTTGAGAACATAAAATACCACGAACGCGAGTGGCTATTATGATTTTCACCTTAAATTTAAAGGAAAACAACATTGGAAATGTTTGCCGTAAAGCGAAATACAGACATAAAATGGTATGAGACAAAATTGAAAAAAAAAACGAGTGCTAAACGATCACTTACGTATGAAACGTGCATTAGACAACTGCGTGGTTCAGCTTCTTTCTTTTTCTGTGGAACCTCTGTGCACTTGCCTTTCTCAAGTGTCCTTTATATGGTCCAATAGGCCAACAATAATGGGCCAACATGTTGACACCCCAACGCCCTTGGTAACGTCGCTCTAGTTTTTTCAGTTCCTGGTGGAACATCTCACCTTGCTCTGCACTGAAAGTTCCTAAATTCGCAGGAAGTAATCAAGGTGGCTTAAGAAAAGAAGCTTGACACTCATATTACAACTTAGCACTCTGAATTTGTCCAACATGTTTCTTACAATGACTTTGTACAGTGAGTCCTTGATGTTACCAAGAAATTTTACAATTTCTTTTAATGCGTTCCATGCATGTACTTCAGTTTTATTCATTGTAGTGGTGAAACATTCATGCATCATCAACTTCCGAATTTGAGGTGCATCAAAATTTCCTTCTCGGCCTTTTGCCTGTGGCAATGAAGGAAACTTTGTCCGCAAGTACTGGAAAAATGGGAAACTTGGGTCTATTGCTTTAACAAGCTGTTTCATTATTCCAAAATTGATACTTGACGGTGGTAACAAAATTCTCACGTTCAACGAGATTTACATGTGTGACATTTTCTCACCTGGTGTCAGTTGCGGTCTATTAGGCCAATATGATGTATCTCAATGTATTTCTCTGCTTTGCTGTCCTATACACATGAGAAGGAAGGAAATTTTTTGTACCATTTCTTGTTGAGCCAATGGCAATCCAATGATCTTCAAGACATCGCATATTAGTCACGCATGCTCGTGGTATTTCATTTTCTCAATAGTAATCTGAACGTTTCATAAAAAAGGCAGACACTTCACTTAACTTCGTCCAGTTTGGAAATACGTCTTTAAAAGTATTGCGAGCAAATTTTATAATATATTATAAACTCAATTTTAATTATACTTAATTGTATTATACTTAGTCCTTTTCTAGAACAGCTCCATGTAGTGACTCTTACTCTAAATGTAATTTCCAAAACTTCCTCCTATGTACTGAGAACAAAAATGACATATATACAAGATCAAATTATGAGCTCCTATGGAGAAAGAAAAGCAGTAGATTTAAGATAGAAGTGACGTCGTGGGGATGTGTGTGTTAATGCTTGCTCGTACAGTTGTTTTGGGAGTAATATTTTCCATCGTATCTACAGATTTTCGTACGTTTCAGTCGAGGTCCTTGGGAGCAGTGGCGTAATTGCCTGTTTAACATAAAATGTCTAATATACGGTAATTGAAAACATTGAATATCTCAATTGCGTCACAACTAGACGTGATACAGAAAAAAAACAATGTTGTTTTCGAACTCAGCGCACCGGTTTTCTAGAATCACCTTTACCGCAGAACCATTGCAGAGTAGTGTTATTAATTCTTATAGTACAGTAATTTCAATGCAGACTCGGTTGCTACAACCGTTAATATTGGATATAGATGCGGAGTATTACTATCTGTTTTATGTTTCTGTATGCGACGTGCTCTTTTCTACTGAACTGAATACAAAGTCGCGTACAGAATATACATGCAACGAATGGGGGAGGCCTATGGGTTCGATCCCCACTGTCGTCCATCCTGATAAGAGTGTTTTACCTCAGTGACACCAGGCAAATGCCGGGATGGTGGTCGAACGGGCCCTAGCCGACTACTTCTCACATCCTTTCGTTACGCTATCCTGGCCTGAGCCAGAGACAGCTAAAGGCCATAAATAAATTCATATTGAAACACGAAACGAATACTTCAAACTTTTTTCTTAACTCTGATGTTATAATGTCTATATATTCAAATATTTTCTTTTACAACCTTTCTTAAAGCATATTCTGTGCGAAATAACTTAAAAGATTTTCTATACAAAACCACTTTAGATTTTAGGTTAAACGCCTTTCGCTTTGTTACTTCTTACTTTTGTTTTACTTATTTATTTTATAATCGCAGTGTCAGCCCAGTTTCTGCCATTTTACACTGGATATGTTTAATAATAATGGCAAGGAGAAGGGTTTGTCCTGGTCTTATTCAAGATACCATCCCAGCATATACCTGGTGGGACACAATCTCAGTCATAGTGGCCGGCATCGGGAATCGATCTCGGGTCTTTCCGATTATACCAGGTGCGCAAATATGAAACCAGAATTTATGTACAGAAAAGACACAGTGATTGGATGACAATGCTAAGAACTATTTTATTCGAAGTATTGGCCATCGCTAGAGATACATTTCTGCCATCGTTCCGGCAATGTGTGAATGCCAGACAAAAAAAAACGATGCCTCTTGTGCTGGAAACCAGTCATAAAGACATTTTCGTAAGATGTGAAGCGCTGGTCAGCAAGTGCGTGTCCCATGGATGCAAATAAGTGAAAATCGGAAGGCGCCAAGTTTGGTGAGTAAGCCGCATGCGGAAGGATTTCCCAGCCAAACGTCGCAATCGTTTCCTTGACCGGTTTTGCTGTGTGGGGGTGCATTACCGTGAAGCACAATCACTTTATGTTGTCTTTGGTCATATTCTGGTCGTTTTTCACGCAAAGCTTGATGCAAATCGATCATTTGTTGTCGGTAACGTTGGATATTAACGGTTTCGCCAGGTCTCAGCACTTCATAATAGATCACTCCCTTCTGATCCCACCAAACACAAAGCATTGTCTTCCGTCCATAGCGATTTGGTCTTGCAGTCGATGTCTCCGGTTCTCCTGGAGTTACCCATGATCTTTTACGCTTAGGATTCTTGAAATAGATCCACTTTTCGTCACCAGTCACAATTCGATGGAGAAATGATTTCATTTTGTACCTGGCAAGCAGAATTTCGCAAGTGGTTTTTCGGTTTTCTTGCTGTCGTTCACTCAATGCATGTGGAACTCATTTTCCCACCTTCTGAATCTTGCCCATGGCTTTTCAACGTATGGAGACTGCTTCTCGTGTCACATTTAATTAATCCGCGAGTTTTGTTGCATTTGAGCGTCATCCTTATCCAACAAAGCTTGCAATTCGCTATCTGCAAACTTTTTCTGTGGTCTTCCACGTTCTTCGTTTCTCACGTCAAAATCGCCACTTTTAAATTTTGTAAACCACGCATAGCACTGTGACTTACCAAGAGCATGATCACCGTAATCTTGGACAAGCATGCGATGCGATTCTGCAGCAGTTTTCTTCAAATGGTAACAAAAAATCAATGCTGTCCGCACATCTAGTTTGTAGGTACAAATTGCGCCATGTTCAACGCTAGTAAACACTACACTATGACATGAAACCTGTCTGGTTGTGAGTTGCAAATCGTTATCAGCAGTCAAAACAAGCAAGTGGCGCCAAGGACGCAGTTTTACGGTAAGCACAGTGACAGCTAACGACGTCTATGCACAAACTCCGGTTTCATATATATTTACACACCTGGTAATGCGAACACTCTACCGACTGGTGTACCTCCTTTTCGTTCTCAAGATACTAAAAGATACCTCCCATGAAAATATTTATTCTTATTGTCAAGAGAGAAAATATCGAGAAACAGCTATAGGTTTCTTCTTTTTTTTGTTACACTGCGGCAGAGAGAGAGGGGGGGGGGAAGTAACAATAAAAAATATTAATATTTTTTCTTCTAGCAACAGTCATACACATACGACAATATACACTAATTTTCAAGCGATGCGGAAAATAAGATTCAATTATTTTCTTCGTTCTTTCGTTTACTGACGGAAATAACGTTTGTTTGTTCGTTTTTAATTAAACTGTGAAGAATGTCACGTTCTGTTGCATATGTCACAGTGGGACACAAGGAGCTGGGAGACCACTTACAAACTATAGACTCCGTAGTGAGGACATTACCATCTTCATCCAATGGAAGGGAATAAGAAATACTATAGACTCACCTTGCACCGAAAGCGGATCAGTAACAATACCTCCGAGCAGAACATTAATTCAAAACCCCATCAAGAAAATATATATATATACTTTTAAACAATACATAAAAATATATAATTTTGGTTTTGTCTTTATGAACTGCTATTATTATTATTATTAAGTGATGGTTGTGGAGTGCAAATCTTTTTATTGATTTTATAACCCACTCCTAGATTAGCTAGAAATTTTGAAACTCTGCTCACGATCTTAAATCCAATGAAAGATGCCAACCGGGTTGCCGTGCGGTCTAAGGCGTTAGGCCGACTCGACGGTCCGGGATTCGAGTCCCGGCAGGGGCATGGGTGTCCTGTAACTAGAACGTGACGGGCCGAAGTCGCCGACTGGAACGTTACTAGACTGGCCAATATAAAATAAAGTTTACCAAAGTTTTTTTTTTTAATCCAATGATAATGTGTGGTGACTATGTAAACATTCGCTCAATGTCATTTATTTGTCAGTTTTCTAACCTGTTATGAAGTTGATTTTGTTAGTCAAATGACACTAGGGCATGTTATTTGATATTTGGTTTCTGTAAGTGACGATAATCATCATGTATCAAACACAAAAAGCACTTTTGTAAACAAATATTTTACCAGGTCAAACGTGGAAAATATCAATTTGTTCTTTATCTCAATACGCATCTAATGACGTGAAAAATTCGCTTACACACTCTGACTAAAAGGGCTAAACTAATAATTTTATAAAATATATTTCCTTTATATCACGCTCGTATTTAGAAATACACCTAAAACTAGAATACAAATTTTAAAAGAGATTTATAAGTTTAAATACTTAATATGTGCCTAAAAATAAAAGGGCGGGACTCCAATAGGAAACGATATTCATGTTGAATTATGTTTTAGTGTGTTTGGTGTAACTTTTGTTTTTTAATCATATAAATATTAAAATGTACAAATTGATTTTGAGATTATTTTCTACTTTTTGGTGCATTTTAGGTAAGGCAATAAGAAAACTTTATTTATGCTTTCTAGTGAGCTTTTTTTCAAACAATATTTTTTTTTTCTAGTAACAAATTTGGTTTGCTGAGAATATTCAGAAATACGGTTTACTCACGCATTGTGTCAATATTCACAAATGCTTACTATATCATTGCATAATTGTTTACTAACATAGGTTTTGTTGTGGTATTTATTTACTAGGAATAATTCCACACGGATCTTCCAAATATTGTCTAAGACAACCTGATTTAGCAGCTTTTACACGACAGTAAGAAACTCTTTCCTTCTCTCTCTCTCTCTCTCTCTCTCTCTCTCTCTCTCTCTCTCTCAGCTTCCTTTACTTTCACTTTCAGAACAAATCTATTGTTCATCTTGTTGTCTGACTTTGTTAATAATACGAGCCAGATGATTTGATCTTAATAGACAATTGCTGAGACGTTTGTCTCCAAATTTTGTCAAATCCTGTCTCATTAAATCTGTTTACATAGATCTATTTATTTTCTAATGAGAAACTAGTTCTTTACTCGTACTTTACAAACTTGCAAGAGATGCAACAATATCATGTCGAGTTATTTTGCTAAATAAAATATCTGCTTGTCTTTTAAGATTAGGAGTTGTTAGCATCATAATGTACCCTATTATTATCTCCATAGCAGCGGGCTCTTCCAAATGAATTTAGCCATCGCAATTTGTTCCAGTTTGACAGATTTATTACGTAAGTATTTAAAAAAATTTAACCTACATTGTTTCCGTCTTCTTACAATCTAATTTTTGGCTATCTGTCTGTCTATCTGATACACAAGTTAGTGCCTCAACGGAAGTAGAGTGAAACTGACTTCAGATTTGCATTCACAGACTTAAATTTTATCAAGCCGTTTTGAATCTTCTGATGCAATAACCAAAAAGCTTCATTGAAATAGCTTTTTCCATTTGAAGTCTTCATACATACACATAAATGAAATGGAGAGAAACTAACTTCGGATTTTAAGATCATACGACCTCAAGATAGTGTACTCTTCGTCATTTCTAATCTGCTGGCTGTACAAATGCAGGCCATTTTCGCTAGATTCGCTTCTTCTATTTCAAGAGTTCAGACTAGCCCCTTAATGGAATCAGATAGAGAGAAAGAGTAACTGATTTCAACACTGACGTCAGTTTAGCAATCAGTGACTAATCTTATTTATCTGGTCATTTTAAATCTAGTGACGCTCACAAATACAGGTCGTTTTCAATGAACTAGTCTCCCCCTGTTTCCAGTTTTAAATCTTTCCTTACAGTACCTTTTTATATGCACTTCTGTCAGATTGAGTATACTAAAAATAACACATTCTTTTTATATATCTTTTGTGAAATTTAATATATTGCAAATGGCTCTATAGTTCTTTATGCAGTTTAGGAGTTCTTTATGCAGTTTAGATCTTTATGACGGTCATAAGTAGGGTTACCAACGGGAAATTATCGAATGCAGGACAAAACTCGGGAAAAAGCAGAACTTTAAAAATGCCGGACGCACTGAATTTACAGCTTCAATTCAATGTATTGGCTTATCCCACAAGTAATGTATTTTTGCATCGTGAGGAAAAGAACGATAACTTACCTGGAACACTGCCTTTAGTCAGGAAAATAGTCTCTATCGGACTCCACAATACTCTGCCACCTGTCAACCAGTTGTTGAATCCCCCGGTGAAAGAAGCAACCGGTTTTGGAGACAAGGAACTGGATCACTGTTCGTCGCACCTCATCCTCATTTTGCAGTGTTTTCCCGGAAGGGTGGTTTTGTAGACAGCGAAAAAGACATAGTATGTTGGTGCAAGATCTGGTGAAAACGCCTAGTGGGGGAGTTTCTCTCAGCCGCATTCCACGGTCTTAGCACAGATCCTTCTTGCTGTGTGTGACCGCGCGTTGTCACCGTGGATGAGCACGCCCTTTCGATTAACCAGAGCAGGACGTCTCTCCAACAATGCAGTTTATTGAAGCTGCTGACAGTAGACATGGTGGTCGGCTTACGTGGCAAGTGCTCAAAATGGATTATCCCACGGATATCCCACAAAACACTCAACGTCACTCTGGCACAGTTCCTGCGCCCCTCGTAGGTACCCATTGCCGTTTGCGTGTAATGTTATGCTAAAGACCCACTTTTCATCCTCTGACACCATTCTGTCCAGCAATGGTTCAGGTCTGTGACTGGTGAGCAGCGAACTGCAGATGTCAACTCGCTTCTGCTTCTGTTGAAGCGTTAACGTATGAGGTACTCATTTTCCGAGTTTCGACACGTACTCAAGGTCCTGCAGATAACGACGAACGGTCGAATGGGTGACATGCAGTTCGCTGCCCAGTACTTGAACAGTTTGCATTGGATTTGCCTCCACCGCTGCTCGCAGGACATTATTGTCCAGCTGCACATGTCTTCGTTCTCGTGGTTTATCGGTCAGGTTGGAGTCCCCAGACCGAAACCTCTGGAACCACCTTTGGCACTGTCGCACATCCACAGCGCCCTGACCACATACGGCATTGATGTTTCGTGCCGCTGCGCTGGTTGGATGTCCCTGGAAAATTCATACAGCATGATATGTCGTATGTGGTCCTCCGACACTGCCATGTTCAAACACACGCCAAAGTTCCAAAACGTGGAGTAGATCGTTCTCCTTCTACACACTGCTGCACAATCAAGTGCCCTGTATGACTCAGCCGTCTACTTTATTATTCGCTCGTCAGATGGCGTCATAGCAGCTGTGATCGCACATACGACATTACTTATCGGATAAGCCGATAACTTGAATGGAACTTCAGTGGCGTGAACTTCTTGTCTAGTGGTGAAATATTCTACAGCTAATCTATTTCCTCTTCCTTGAAAGGAAACAACGACCTGAACCTGAGATGCCTAAAGATGCCTATAAATATTTTTAGAATCGAATTGAACGGACACAAAGCTAATCCAGTGCGATATACGACACGCACTCTGCCAGTTATTAAATAGCCAGAAATTACTACTCGTGACCGCTCGTTACCATCAAGTTCACCGTAAATATCACAAACAATGCAAGCTTGGGTGTAGTAACGTCTTGCTCATTTTACTTTTTTTTAAAAACGGAGACTTTCAAGAAAAAACAAATGCCAGCCTGATATTACTAGAAAATTAAAAGGTTGGACATGTCCGGTAAAAACCGGGCTGTTGGAAACCCTAGAAGACGCATGAAGATAGACTTATTGCTAATCAAACGACAGCTTCACAAAATAACACAACGCAGTTTTGATTCCATTATTATCATTTCTGTAGTATTTCTGCTATAGTATGATACATAGGTTACCACAAAAAGAAGCGCTTTTCATCACGTTTTTAACTCACTATCGTCCCTAGGAAATCATTCACCTCTCATTTTGCATAAATTCAATGATAAGCATCGCACTCTTTTCGAGTTTAAAAAATGATAAACCAATTTCGAATGTGATTTGCAACTAACACGTATCTTGGTCATTAATTTCCAGTACAATAATCTTCTCCGGTTTTTTGCTTCGGATCTACATATTCCTCTACATCCTTGTTTAATGCTTTGTTCTTTGGCTCTTCTGGTAATCCTATACTTCCTTTGAAAAGTCCCCTGTGCACAACTTTTGAATATGATTTTTTTTTTTTTGGATTTGGCATGTTTGAACTTTGAAGATGAAAATGTATAAAGATGCAAAAAGGAATATTTATTTATAAGTAGTAAGAAAGAAAAGTATTGCACTTATGAATGAAATAGAGTAACAAAGAAACTTAACCTCTGTGGGATTTGAACCCTCTACCTTCCAGGCAACTATCCAACGCTCTATCCACTCTGCCAGCCGGCCAACTGTGAGAGAGGACCTTTGAAGTCGTCTTGTCGGGTATTTAAGACCAACGTTCAAAGATTTCTTGTACCTATCTTACTCCTGACGTCTTCTGGTATGTTTTTGTCACTGAGAAAAGTTTTCAGGTTTTTTGTTGTCATTTTTAGCTGAACGTGATAAATTTCACAGTAGATTACGTCTTTGGATAACCTTCACGGTTACAAATGGCAAGGAACAAACTTGACTAGTAGCCATGATGCATTGTGAGTAACTCTAATAAGATAAGAAACAGTTCTTTCAAGTTCGAAGAATAAATTACATCCATAAAGCATCGGAATTTCATCTAGGAAGATCACATTTTCTATCCAAAGCGAGATCGTTTCGTTGAAAACCGCTCTTTTCGATTCATAATCCCGCTCTTTTCTATTCATAATCCCGCTCTTTTCGATTCAAAATTCCGCTCTTTCCGCTCTGAGAAGATGAAATTTTCCGTCCTTCCGAATTTAGTGTGTACAGCAGAAACGAAGCATTTGTGCGCCTTCGATGGTCCATACATTTTCTTATTTTCATGTCAGGCATCTCGTGGAGGAAGGGTTGTCGGTGTTGTTTCGCAACATCTTGTATATACTCCCATTTCTGCTAAGTTTCTAGAGAGCTCGTCTTCTCTTGTCTTCATAGCGTAGTAGTTAGGGTGATGGACCAATTGCAAGGTTCCAGGTTACCACCACAGACAGTTGCAAAAAGTTATAATCTGTACCTGAAGATGAGAGAAAATGAACTTTCTTGAGACGCAGTATAAAATAGAAGTATAGATATAATCATGAAAACAAAGTAGAAAATGGAAGTATAGATACAATCATGAAAACAAAGTAAGAAATAGAAATGTATAGATATAGTCGTGGAAACAAAGTAGAAAACAGACGTATAGATATAATCATGTAAACAAAGTAGAAAGTAGAAAATTAGATATAATCATGAAAACAAAGTAAAAAATAGAAGAATAGATATAATCATGAAAACAAGGTAGAGAGTAGAAGTATAGATATAATCATGAAAACAAAGTCCAACTAACTACTAATCAACTTTTAAGGTCTTTTCTGGGCTACGAAAACAGTTTATTGATAAACTATTAACTTGTGTGCAAAATTGCACCAAAAAGTGTTTAAATAGTAGTGATCACAAGTAAAAAAGGATACAAAAAATCATTCTCATTCATCACAAAAATTTATTCTGGTTCTGATGTGTAAAAGATGCGTAGTATTCTTTACAGTGTACGTATTAAGAACTTGCACTTAACATAGTTAGTATAGGAATTGAACCTTACCTCGTGTTACTTCTTGAAATACATCTCAATTTTAGGTTCAGTCTGTTTTCAGTCCAATTTATTTCATTCACATAAACAGACGACAGGAAACAAATAAACATCACCATTCATTGTCTGTTTTCCGTTCTGCTTCTTGTTGTATCTTCTTTTGTAATCATCCGCATAATTAGTCTGTTGCCATTCTTATTTCTGTTTTCCTCTATCTATTCATCCGCTTTTCACAGATATATTTTCATATCCTTTCGTAATATATATATATTACTCGCCTTTTCTTTGGGTAAATATACGAAAACCACCACAGAGGCGATATTTGAAGAACAAACATTTCGGAAACCTGAGTCAACATTCCAAGCCGTCTCAGGAAGATCCTGGCTGAAAGAGAAACCTTTAAATCGAGCATCTCCAACACAGTATGGACGTAAAGCTCTTTTTCCTTCTTCCTTCCTTTCTCTCTCTCTCTCTCTCTCTCTCTCTCTCTCTCTCTGTCACTTTGTTCAATCTTACTTTCTTTGCTCGTATTCTTTAGTCTTCACTTTCCATTGAACTTTCTCTCGTAGTTATTTTTTTTTTAAATGAAACTTGCTTTTTTTTAATCTTTTGTTTAACTGGTTTTTTTCTTCTCCTTTCGTTTTCAATATTATTCTTTCATTTCTTTAATCAATACAAGAATAGTATTTAGTTTTGAATGTTTTCACTTTAGAATCGATGCAAAACGCAAATAATGATTTATTTTAGTCTGTTTTTCTTCTTCTTCAAACGAGTTCTTGTTTCCAAATGCCAATTTATTTCCTTTCTTTCAACTAAAAAAAAGAAAACTCGTTATAGGATAAAACCCAATGTAATTTAATTTAGATAAAAAAAAAATTGAAACCAAATAAAGAGAAAATATTTTTTTTTCAATAAATTGAGAATATATTAATAGGAATGGAAATCAAAATTATATAAAAAGCGTTTAAACCCATATATTTTAATAAAATATAGAATAATCTTTTAAGAACCACACCTTTATAGAAATGTACCAAAAAGTACCAAATAATATATTCAACTTATTTATAACTTTATATTGTATGGCTAAAAGTAATAGCGTAGTGCGCTCATAACAAACATCTCTGATTACTGTTATGTATTATTAACATGAATATGATTTGTTATGTGCGCATCACATTTTTATTCTTGCTCATACACCGGTGTATATTTCTTGAAAGTTATAAATGGTTGAATAAATTATTTTGTACTTTCTGGTCCATCTTTTTTAAAATAAAGGCGTGGTTCTTAAAAGATTATTGTGTATTCTAAGTTAACTCCTTTTAGTATTCTGCCACTAACTGTGTGACGTCACTCACTCTCGTGTGAGGGCTTCACACTTGAATTTGTTGTCACATGTACGCCGTACTAACCTAAGTATAATATATATAGTTTAGAAAATTTCATATTGTTCTATTTTATATGCTGAAGATTATGCTATGTTTAAAGTTAATTCACAACTCTGGGATTATATACGTTAGAAAGGCAGTATGTCTATGTTTGTGTATGTGAATATGTTTTAAGGCGGATAAATACAATTCCACATGCTATTTTATGGAACTCTTTGAGTAGAAACGATGTATGATTAATAAATATTATAATTCAGAAAGTTACTACAATTATAAATAATGTTATGTGCAACATTTATACCATGTTATTATGTCTACTTGTCATTGAACAGATATTTGTAACTATTTTTATGTGGCGGAAAGTGCCACAACCGAGGTTATATAAGAATGTGAATTCGCGTGTAAAATCACTTATTCTTGTACTTCGGTTCGGACTAGTAATAAAGACCTCCTTTCGAGGTAGGTCTTACTCCGGTGTTTTCTTCCTTCCCAAGTTATAATACTTTTCACTTTCCAAATAGTTTTAGAAGTGCTTCCTCCGATGTTGTTCTGACAGGAAGACGTGAATACAATTCTCCGATGTGGTTCCGGAAAGGTTAGTTCACATAAGCAGAACAGTTTCCCATTCCCTAATCGCGAAGATCCTGTAAGTATCCCTGAACAGAATGAGATTCTAATTGACGTCTTTGCAGTTGGGGTTACTACAGTAGCTGGGGAAGTTCTTCGGAATGCAGTACTCTTACAACTAGGACGAGACTCCTTAATTTCACTTCTTAAGGCTTAAGCAAACCGACCGGTGTTGATGTATAATGTCCAATCCATAAGTTCTCTTCGTGGAGTCTGTTAGTATTCAGGCAACTGCTTGGCGAACGAACATGGGTGGACTACTTAACAACCCGCATTTACAGATAGCGTGGTGAGTAAAATGTCTGCACCCTATTTTTAAACATGATGGCACAAGTAAAGAAACACTCTCGGAGGGCCTCGTTGCTCGGATGACAAAATGCAGCTGACATTGGACTGTCAATCACTTGCAGGAAAGGACAAATTAAAGAAATTGGAGAATGAATTTGGAAGAATTAAGTAGGATATCAGAGGATTGTAAGAAGTGTGGAGAGAAAATGTAGATCAGTTTGAACACTCTTCTTCAAAACATCAGAAATGGGAAATGGACATGTGTTGGCTTTATAATAAATAAAAAACTGAAGACACTGATCTCAGAAATCGAAGGGATTTCAAATACAATCCCAAGATTAGTAACCAATAAACTAGATATACAATATGAAAAATATACAAGTGTATAACTGTATGCTCCAACAGCGTCACATCCGGAGGAGTAAGTAGAAATCTATACAAAGGTATACAAAGGAGGATTTTGGATAATAGTAAATCGCATTATAAGAATGTAATGAGAGACTTCAATGCAAAAGAAGGAACTAAGCGGACCAATGACATAAACCTTTGCATTTGGCAAAAGAAACCAAGAGAGGAGGGAGTCTACTCGAATTTTCAGAAGTCAACAGATTATTAATTTCGAATACATTTTTCAATGGGTCTGTGAGGAAGTAAATATGGAAATGTCCGAATGGAGCTAAAAACTACATAGATTATGTCTATGGAATTTTGAACACGAATTTAATTTTTAAGGCCTTTAGGCAACTTTGAATCAGGCCGGATGGATGATGATGGGAGAATTGATGGAAGCAAGAAGTGGGTGGATACGAGAGAACACCGAGAAAGCCCATGCACACGGTGTTTGTGCACCACAAAACTCACATGGTATGGGCAGGGATCGACCCGACGACACTAACACTTGTAAGTACCAGAGAAGCATATTTTACTGATTTCAACTCAACTTTATTACCTCTGTTTTGACTGATGCCCTTAGTATTAAGTTTAAAGCACACACAAACATCCACGCCTAGGGTAAGATTAGAACCCACAACGTTGAAGTCGCTGGCCTAACACCTCAGACCACACGGCTACATCCGTCGGGACAATTGAGCCACATTGGCACTATGTCTATCAAATAATAGAAAAATCATTCAAGACGTGTCTATTCTGAACAGTTTCAAGATCTCGAGTGATCATAGAATGGTGAGATGTATATTGAAACCAAATACAAGACTTAAGAAGAAGAAGCTTATCAGAGGAAAAACACCAGATTTAGATCTAGAAACTTTACTGAAAAAAAATACAGAAATTCGAGGTGGAACTAAGCAACAGATTTAGCGCCTTGGGATAGTGAGAAGAAGATATTAATAGCAGAAATAAAATATTCACTGAGATAATAAGTGACAGCCAAGGAAATAGCATGCATCCTGAAGGAAAAAAAGAAAGCGAAATCTCAGAAGAAACTAAACTTTGATTAAGAAAAGTTGGAAAATGAAAGAAGATAAAATAGCATAGAGAGGATTGAATGCATAGAAATCAAGGAAGTCTTAAGAAAAAATAAGAGATGATGTACGTCGATACAACGAAAGAATTGTTAGGAAAGCAATCGAGGAAAGCAAGAACCTGAAGGAAACCAAACAACAGCTCATGATAGAAGAACAAACAAACAATAGCAGTTAAGATACCTAATAGGCCCTTAGCCAAAAATAGGGAGGAAATTATAAAAATAGTTATTAAAAAATCTGCAGATTAGTGTAATACTCTGATGAAGAACTACGAGAAGAAGAGAACAATGTAGAAGTATCAGATGTAATGAAAGAATAAGTGAATAAAGTACTTGAAGGGAAAATCGTCAGAAGGTGGATTCACAGTAGAGATACCTAAGTGGGGAGGTGAGAAGATAAAAGAGGAACTTGCCAAATTATTCTCAGTGTGCCTGATGAAGTGATAAATACCTTCAAGTTGGAATGATGCTATCATCATTTTGTTGCACAAGAAATGGGACAAAGAACGCGGCGAGAAGAACTACAGACTAATTAGTTTACTGTAAGTTCTATACAAAATGTTCACCAAAGTTATTTTGAATCGTATTGAACGAGATTTAGATTTTAAAAAGAAAAGGGAACAAGTCGAATTTTGTCGTGGATTTAGCACAATAGACCACATACAAACATTGAATGAAGTTATGAAAAGGACTAATGGATATGAACTTCCACTGTGTCTGGGGTTCATAGATTTTTAAAAGCTTTCGATTCGGTCTCCTTGGTTGCAGTACTTAAATTATTTGAACATCAAGGCATTGAAAGTGCATATATTAAATTACTACGAAACACACGACTGCCACAGTCTACAGCAAGAGAGTGAAAAATTTCAAGTTGGAAAATGGATAATGCAAGGAGATTCAATTTCTCCAAAACTATTTGCAGCGGTCCTGGAGGGAGTGCTCCAAAATTTCAACTGGGATAAAGTTGGAATAAAAAACAATGGCGATTACCTTAATCACCTACGATTCGATGATGATATAATTCTGTTTGCTTTAAGTGCAAAGGAATTACAAACCAGAATTGAAGAGCTGAGTAATGACAGTTCAAAAATAGGACTTAGAATGAACGTGTTCACCTAAGGCAGCTCAAAACATCGAATGCCAAGTTCACCGATGAAACAAATGTAAAATGGCATGGAGCTCGTTTGGAAGACTAAACTTCAGTTTCAACATAAAACTATACCAATGTGTCTGAAGCGTAAGATTTATAATCAAGGTGTCTTACTTGTGATGATGTACGGCTGTGAAACATGGACATTGAATTGGTAAACGACACAACTATTAAGAGTTGCACAAAGAGCAATGAAGGGATGCATGCTAGGAATATCTAAGAGGGACAGAAATACAAATTAATGTATTCGCTTACAAACAAAGGTAGAAGACGTAATGAAGATTGCAAGAAAGATGAAGTAGAGATGGTCGGGTCACATAGCTAGACGAACAGATGGGCCTACCTCGGCCTGAGCCTTAGATGCCTAAAGTCCTTAAGAAATCAATTCAACGAACAGATGGAAGATGGATAACAAATCTTCTACATTGGATTTCCAGAGAAAAGAAATGGCCTATAAGACGTCCAAATGCAAGATGGATGGATGAAATCAAGCGTTTCTCAGGAACCACATGGATGAGGATGGAGATATGTGGAAAGTAAAGGAGAAAACTTTCATCCAGCAGTGGATAGAACACGGCTGAATATGATGATGATGCTCGTGTAGAACAATTGTATTTATTTTGGGTTTCAGTTTCTTGTTTTATCCTCATAAACGAAAAGCGTAACCTGATGACTTGATTGTTTGTGAAGGAAAGAACATATTTACTCTGTATAATAAAAACATCTTCTTTTCACGGCATCCTTCTTCTTCCATTGGAGACGCCATCACTTCACTTCACAGACACTTGTTTCCTTCTTGATCTGAGTCTCCTGTTCCCTCCATCGCAAAGGAATAAACTAGATTTTCTTTCTATTCGGCTTTCGACCGTCCCTCTCCATCCTCCGGCAGAGACAACTACATTTCCTCTCTCAACAACCCAACCCACCACCGCTCCTCGCCCTGCTCGCTCCCCTCCAAAGAGACTTCGTTGCTGTTGCTTTGGAAGAGAAAATGAAAGGGGAAAAAAAAGAAGAGAAACTTTGTGTGCATCCTTCTTGAAGAAAACGAGGTTTGACATGTCGTGCGTGTTGCCGAACATCAAGGGGTTGGAAGGAAAAAATAAAAAAAATGGCCGGTTCGACAACCTTGACCAGTTGATTTTGGTTTTCCGTTTACTATGACTGAGCTCAGCTGGGTGCACAAGTGAAGGCCTTTTAACTTTCCCAAAACAAATGTATAACTTGGAGAACGTAATCTTTATGTAAAACCTCCTAAAATTGTACGTCTTTTATACATATCCTCACAATTTAGTTTCTAGCTTCCTAGCAGGTGTCCAACCCCACCTGGGTGGTCCTCATGAGGAATGTCCTCACGGCGCACATCCCAGTACTTAAGAAATGTTTATTTATTATTGGAAAGTGCTCGTATTCTAGTAAAGATACTTTATGTGCCATAAATTTCTCTATTCATGGTCTCTTGCTATTCGCATTTATTTTATAGTGTTCTATGTTGGCTTTATCCTAGTTTAAACTCCAGATTCTGACGATTAATTGTGATCCTCGTATTTGCCTAAAATATCCTCTGATATGCGATGGAGCAACGAAATATCCACCGAAACAAGGATTAATCCTTGAATGGTCTTTACGTATGGATCAAATGCATGTTGGTGCAACCGAGGGTTAGTGTGTGTCTTTTTTTTTCTTCCTTAATAAATAATTACTCAATACATAAACTAAAAAGCTTTAAGAACTTATATACAAGTCAAGGCTGTGCCGCCAGAGTCAGCAAATAAGCTACCTACATTATTAATTTCATGTGCTTTTAAAAGAAGTCTTTGAAATACAGATATGAAATGGACTGTGCGATTGTCATTGCCAGAAGTTTCAAATCCTTTGTAAAGCTAGTTTCAACTCTTCGTCCGTCTTTAAAATAATGAAGTATGTTCCGTGTGCATATTAGCATTGAAAGGTTTTACATCGTAGATTCTTAACTGGTATCAATGTCTGAGTAACAAACTTCACATTGTTTTGATTACTGAGTGACATCTAGTGGAAGAATTAACACTTTCACAGACGAATTTTAGTATCTAATAATTTGTCATTTGTCAACCAAATGTGTTAAATCTATAGCAGGTTCAGTCATATTTTTGTATCCAATAAACTTAATTCCGCAACAATTTATTTTCAGAATTCAATGTAATTTAATCCCGGAAAGTTAATTATTGAAACTGAAACAGGCTTGTGCTTAGGCAAAAATCCCGGTAACCATATAGTTTAAAAAATGAATCATGCTGGTTCATTAATTCTTAAACTTTATACAATGTCAAACTTTCATTTACTGAATTCAGAGGACGAAAATAAACTGTCCGAAGAGATTAATAACTGAGGTATAAAACTACAATATTTACTGAATAATTACAAATATTCTTCACAATGAGAACATTACTGTTCAATAACTGAATAAATTCCTCTGTCCGTCAAATTTTGAACTTGAAAATCAAATCAATCTAAAGAGGTTCAAAAGAGAACATTCAATTACACGAACAAACAACACTTACGACAAAGATACTTTTACGCCCTCCTCCGCGCAAACGTTGGAGATTAAACTAATAATAAGAACCGGAAAGGGTTAGAGGAAGAGGTAAAAAAATGCATTTTAATATTGTACAAAAACCTATCACTTACCAAGGACAGAGACATACACAAACAATACGAATTTGATACCCATTCCATCTACATAAACTGCATTTCATCCGCATTCTTTGTTGTACACTCTGCGTAATTGATGTACTGCCTTTTTCTGAACATTGTACGAATTTTAAAAATAACTCGTTCGTAATAATGCAGCATATGCAAACTGCTAAAATCAAAATTTTATTTTTACTGCGTCGGGATTCCGTTAATCTGGACTCTAGTGTAATAGATTCGGATTTGCCATATAGATTAAACGAGTTTTCTGTGTTTTTACGTCTGATGAATTTAATAAAGATCTCTTAAATATTTTCGAATTGAAATTAAAGCTATGTTAAAATCAGATAGGCATGTTGAGATGGAATTGTTGGGAAGCGGAGTTCATTTAACTAAACATTTTTATCATCGATACAAACAAAAAGATACTTAAATTATCACAGATTTGTAGACTGAGCAGCAAAATGTAAAGTTTATTCAAGGATTAATAGAATTTGGACGGATGTTGATTCAAAATTTGTGTATCCAATAATTGCTTTTGAAGTTAACACGTACGCATGTTTCAGACATGTAGAGTTTAAATTTCCTCAGGCTTCCAACAATTTCTCTTACCATTAATACAATTTCACCACCAATCCAATATGCTTCATGAAGAATTTCTGAAAACTGGCTCAATCTCCTTTGAATACACTTCTTTGGGGTTATAGATATGAACCTGCAACAAAAATAGGTCCTGAGAGAACCAATCAGGAAACGACTTGAGATCACGTGACAGGGAAAGTAAAACTAACTAACCAAAAATGGAATAAATTTACAAACGAAGAAAAACTAAACAGTACCTAACGATACAAAATCAACATTGAAGTCAGTCAGAGTATAAAATAATCACTGAGGAAGGGTAAATAATAAAATCTTTTTGCTGACGGCTAAATGAGTTTCTAACTAATCAGCCTTCACACCCTGCCAAACAAGAAATTGAAAAAAAAATGAACGCCAGAAAAGATATCTATCGTCTGAGAATATAAAACTTTTTCAATAAACAAAATTCATGTAAAACTCTCAGAGACATCTAGTAGCTGATTTGAGAACTAATTACTGCCAAGTGACGTCACTGTGAAGATAAATATGAACTAACTGTACACTGTTATGGTTCTAAACCTTCAGTTGAAAAGTTAGTTAAGTTATATAATATGGCCCTGTCACAGCCAAGTTTCACTGTGATGGTAAACACAATGTAGTTCTCGAAGTGAGAAATAAAGATAATTAAAGATGGCGGAAATTGCAAATAGACTTTTCGGTCCAAAACCGTTAGAAATATAAGAACTGAGTTACTTCTCTATCTTTTATTCTATATCAAAGAAGCGCAGCACTGTACCCTTTTCAAAGTGAGGCAACAAAATCTTTGTCACTAACTACAAGGCCATATCGTAATGTTCCTTTGAACATTATGATATTGTTATTTACTGTCTTGTCCACCTTTCGTACTGTCTATAGTGAATAGACTTGCCTACTTTACAGCATAAAATTCTGCGAGATTTATTTAAAATTTCAAAGTTAGCTTTATTACAAAGTTTTGGGTTCACACAAATTAGTTCACAGATTTCATGTTCATGATTAGTTCTTAATTAAAGATTACCCAACTGCCGGCAATAATGTGTTACTATGTCCGGTGCTGTGTCTCACTTGTTTATTACTATTTGGAGTACAACGGGGTTCAACTCTCGAATTATGCTTTTTTTTGTTCTTTTTATGGACGATCTTGTTTATTCTTATTATGATTCTTGAAGCAACGTTCTTTTTGTGTGCCGAAGACTGGTTAAATTTTCAGGGAAATTAAGAATTTGGATGGTGTAACTCAATTCCAGTCAGATATTTTAACTTCCTCTTTGTAGTGCGATAAATGGCAGCTCAAAGTTCATGCTGTTAAATGTACTGTCGTCCCCGTTAGTCTTAAGAAAGTTATTTTCAAAGTTCGTTTCCTCTTAACGTATGTCCCCTTGTCAAGTCATCATATACCTAAAATATGAACTTATGAGATTGTCCATAATTTTATAGGACCCTGTCTGATACACGTAAGAAACATTATATAAGAAGAAATATCATTATGGGTGTTCTCTCTTTGGAGCAATTTTCATGTTAAAAAGTCAAGGCTATTTTGTTTTATTTTGCGTAAATCAGATTCGTTTACAAGGTTTGAAAAAGTTTTCGGTTGTCGGATAGTATTAAGGAAGCCAAAATATTTATCACTAACGTAATCCTTCTTAAAAATATCCTTATTAACAGTTCGATAAAGTACAGCAAATATTAATATACTAGTGGCTGACTTATTTATATTTCCACAGACCTTGAGGAAGAGCACATCTACTTTCAAAAGCTCTGTCATTTTCCTGGAATTCATCACTTATCAGATTACCCATTTGATGTCAAATAAGACCACCTAATTCCTCTGGTCCTCTGAAATGTTTTCAAAGTCTTTAGATCAAAACAGGGATCGTTTTCCGTTCTGCACAGTTGGCAAATTCAGAAACAATTCCGCCAGTTATCAGAGAAATCCAGTAATTTAGATTTTGTACCTCAATAATACACCATTGAATATTAGGCTGATGTCAAAAGAAACACGATAGGTTATTAACATTGCGATGATATCTGTCAACCGTGTTTCTTTTAGGATTATATCATGTGTGAATCCTATTTACATCTTCTTTCTCTTTTTGGAACAGAATTACAAAGGAGGACAAGAGCAACAGTGCTGTTGGATCTGCCTCCCGTGTGGGGATCATGAAATTCTTGCCAACGAGACTATGTGTAAGGAGTGTCCGCCTGGTTACTGGCCCAATCGCTGGAAGACATGTATGTAGCATTCAATTAGGAATAATATTATATGTTTTGTTTATCATTTTCTATAACTTTAATTTCTGAGGGATTTGTTAACATTCCTAGGAAATATTCTATAATTAAATTTTCAGTGTTTTAAATTAGAAAATATTTTAAAGGAAAAATTAATATACCGCTCGATTTAGATATTCATTTTCCAGTATTTATTTTAGTCTTTCAACTGAGTGCAAAAAATCTGCTGTAACTAATTAAGCTTTAAAATAATTCATAATATTCCGTAACATAAAATCTTACTTGTTAATGATTCTTAAATGCATCTGTAAAAGAAAAGGATGATTTTGAGGTAGACATGTCCTTTTTTATCAGGTATATTTCGCGTAAAGTAAATGTATTTGATTTATGAAGAAAAACTGAATTTAAAGATCGAATTTTCCGACATTAAAATAATCGTGGTAATCAATAAGACCACACACTAAGACACTACTATCTGGATAATCTGTTTTCGAAAATATAAAGAGAAAATAATTTGTATTCTTTCGCTTCACTTAGACTGAATAGTCATATTTCAGCGTAGAAGAAAATTGTGGAATTGTGCGCATCTAAACAATATTTGCTATAATTGTCTAACTGTTGTTCTAAAAAGATACGAAATTCAGCTAAATAATGCCTTATTCATTCAAATATTAATAATAATGTTAAAAGGAAATATTAATTAGTTGAGGCATGTAATTCTAAATGGATATATGCATTTACATAGATTACCGATCCTGTAAGATGATCACAAACAACAGTAGGGGAATAGTACGCAGTGGTCAGACATTTTAATTAAGTAGACAATGTATAAGGTTAAAACTATATTTATTTAACATCCCACATAACACTTCTGTATGAATGTAAATGTGTTTCATTACCCTTAAAATTCTTGAATAATTAAAACAGAAAAAGGATGAAAACATTAATCTGTTTTACAAACGTCTTTTAACGTAATTTTTTTTTTGTGTATCTATACCAGCACACTCAGCATGGTTCTACGCAGAGTAACAAGAAAACGCATTGGTACCATAAATCTTTGTCCTTTGCAATATACAAGATCTTAAAATCCATGTAAATCTAATCAGATTAATCGTCATGACAAAGAATCTGTGAATAATCAATGGACGATTGCAGCTTCTTTTCCTTGTTGTTGATATTTGTTTCTTACGAAGTTTCAAGACGGTCTTTCTAGATTCATCTTCAATTGTTTACTCTTTTCTTCTAATTTCTATCTAACTTGTAAACTTGTTAATATTTCTGAATTATGTTTTTCTCCTCCAGATTTTTTTTTTTTTTCATTTTGTACCATAAGGTTATAAAATCTTACTTAAAATAAATGTGTGCACAGTTCGTCCGTATTTTTATGCTAACGCTTTGCTAGCCTCTGAAGTGTTCTATTTGGTTACTAAATAGTGTTCGGTAAACTTGTTCATATGTAACAGGTCTAGATATCCCTCTAGACTGATATTTTCGAAGACTTTCACATCTTTGTTCCTAACTTTACGTGATTTGTTCGACATTTGGCGAAGAAGGAGCGATTACAACGTTTCCTTTCGCCATGTTCTGACTGTCTGCTGACAATTAAATTCTTTACCACAAAGTATATCAAGTGATGTGATTGCACGCTTCTCTCTTCACTATAATTCTAAGTATTTCGTAAAGTTCTAGAATAATTTCGAAACTCCGTCGTGAATAAGATAGACATCCCATTTTCTTTACTAGATAATAAAAATAACATACAAAATGTTTATTAACGCTTTTACCATTACTTTGTTGTGTTACTATTTACTAATTTCTATAGCTCCAAATTTGTGTTTTTATTGACTATTATAAATATATTTGATAATTGTCGATGAAGGTATCCTGTACTGAAAAAAAAACTAATATTATTTTTTTTGTTACAGCTTGTTATCCCATAACAGAGGAATATGTTCAATGGACCGACACCCAGGCAATCGTCGCCATTTTCTTTGCTTGTTTAGGATTCGCCGCAACAGTTGCCACAGGAGTGGTTTTTATTAAATACAATGATACTCCGGTAGTGAAGTCGTCCACGAGAGAATTGAGCTATCTTATCCTTGCTGGGATGTGCATAAGTCATACGTCTACGTTTCCAATACTTGCTCGCCCTTCCAAAATAACCTGTTCGTTGACGCGAGTGTTACCAGGATTAAGTTTCGCCATGATCTACGCAGCACTTGTCACTAAAACCAATCGTATTGCTCGAATTTTGGCCGGATCGAAGAAACGGTTTCCAACACGTAAGCCATTGTTTATGTCAGCTATGGCTCAGGTCCTTATCACCTGTGGACTGATTACAATCGAAGTGGGTGTTATCATTGGGATGCTTATCATTGAACCTGCAGATTCAAAATTCGAATATCCAACGTTGAAAAGAGTTATTCTTATATGCAATACAACGCCACAAGGAGTAGTGGCGCCACTTGCGTTTGATTTTCTTCTTATAGCTTTATGCACACTCTACGCTTTAAAGACTCGGAATGTACCAGAAAATTTTAACGAAGCGAAATTTATCGGATTTGCTATGTACACGACGTGTGTCATATGGATTGCCTTTGTGCCCATCTATTTTGGTAGTGATTCCAAAATTATAACTATGTGTATGTGTGTGACTCTAAGTGCCATGGTAACTCTAGTCTTCCTCTTTTTTCCTAAACTTTATATCATTCTTCTTCGACCCGAAAGGAACAATCGATCATTTTTTACAACTTCCAAAACAATACGATGTCACATCGGAAGACGTGTGGCTAGTAAAAGCTCAAATTCAACCAGCGACTACAGCGTTGCCGAATCGCCCTGGTAAGTATATTTCCATTTATTTTTCGAATTGTAAATTAAATTTAAAATTATAAGTAGCATGGTAAACAGATACAATCAGGCGATTACATTTCCTTTTGTTAGTAATAGGAAAACTTGAAGAGTTTCAATAGTCGATATGCGATCGCCCCACAAAGTAAATAAATAATAGTAATACTAGTGAGTGCCCTGTAGAAAACTAGCCAGAACATGGACGTTCCTTTATTTCTCCTGGATGTACTGGAAACTCCACATGAGATAGCTAATTGTTTCAAACTTGAACGGAGAAAACCAAACAAACCTTAGATGAAGATGTATACTCCAAGGCTATGTAAGGAGATACTCTGCTGAGACGAGAGGCAGGGAGCTCGTTTGCTAATAGCCAAAAGGTCTAACAAATAACCAATTTTGGTGGAGAGAGAGATGGTTACTGTCTTTTCTTACGACATTTACAGAATAATGACCGCACACCCCGAGGATTTGTTTCTGAGGTCACATTATCTAGTCAGGACAAGATTTCGGAAACTGCAAAGTATCGTTGCCTCTCTCTATCTCTCTCTCTCTCTCTCTGTATCCACACAAAAGATGAACCCTTCTTCTAATTAGTTTCAGAGGACTTCAATTTAGTTCTCGCCTTTAGCGCTGTAGCTAACTTTTCCTTTGTTTACGAAAATCTTCCTCTGTTTCTCTCTCATTGGAAAGACCACTGAGAAAAATATTATCTGGCTTCAACAAGAAAATATAATGATCAGCGATTAAGTGTAGTAGGCCTGGTAGAGCCGTTAATGATATTAGAAAATGAAAATAGTCTGTGTGTACAATCTGGTCTCTACTGAATATAACTGCTTGTGCCACTTTCCGACAACAGTTTTCTCTACTCTCCAGCCATCTAGTTACCAAACTGAGCCAACAATTCTGTTGACCGTTTCAATGAAGTCACACATAGTAATGCGTAGATTTATTTTATCTTACATGATATGAGTCTATCGGTAGAAATCTATCTGGTTGTTATACACTCAGATTCGCCAAAAATGACCGATCAGTGCAATTTCTATGTCCGAAAAGTGGTACAATATAGAAGTATGGAATAAATATTTGATATCTGTATAAGTTCAACGTTAAGTACATTGTTCTTGCTTGATATATTAGTCCGATGTTGCCAAATTATGCAAAAATAATTCAAGTAAGATAAATTTTGATCACTTGTTTTAAACCTATCTTCGCATCTCTTTATGAACTCTTTTTCACACAAGTTATGCAGTGTAGGAATAGAACACTAGTTGCCTCGGTGCTATTGTTTATAGCAACTAAGCTACAAAGAACATACTGTATTCGTCCTTTTTCTAGCTATATCTAATTTACAAATATAATATTTTGTCCGTCTGTAGCTTATACAAATGTACACGCGTCCAAGCTCGTACAGGTATTCCAGATCTCCGGATTTGTCAATATTGCCAACTAATTTTAAAAATTCAATTTTCCATATTGCTTCCATATCATTGGATGTATCTGCACCAACTGCGCACTTATGTGTTAGGACAGGTCATAGAGGTACTCCGTGCACAGCAGGCGCCCAGTTGTCAGTATTCCCATCTATTTTTAAGAAAATCAATATTTCAACGTCCATTTGTTCAGCACTAAATTTGGCATTGGCATTTCTCGACACCATAGAAAAGTACTGTATACTTGTTCACCCTCTAACGCTCCCAGTTGTCAGTGTTGCCAGTATATTTTCATATCTACCGAATACATTTTGATCCCGCATCAATGGGTGGGTATATCAACTAGTACTGAATAAGTTCGGTGCAGAAACAAGGTTTCTTCCAGCAAAATTTGTATGATTGGCGAACACACATGTTGCAAAGCGTTAACAGTTTGAATTTACTCAGAGCATTAATTTCTAAAAATCCAAACCAAATATAAGGTAGTTTCATTTTCTCCCATTTATGGCCTTTACGCAACTCTAATTTAGACTACCTGTAAGGTAGTAAGATGTCTTGAAGGTTTGGATAAAATATTTTCGTCTACGTACAATATCGTTAGAAAACAATAAAAAGGAAATGTTAAAAGGAGAATCGTTGCGTACTCTATGTTACTCATCATGGACACCATAACTGTATTATACCTCGTTTCTTTCTGATATATTATGTCCATAAAAGATTACACTAAAACCCAGGGCCTGATTTCTAAATAGGCTGAGTAGGCTGCAGCCTAGAGCGGCAAATTTCGTAAAACAAAACTTGTTTACTCTTTAAGATTGAAAAATATTAGTAAACTAATTATATTTTGAACTGCAAAAATAAAAAATTGGTTTATTTCTTTTATTCAGTATTAAACTATTAAAAAAAGATGTGGATATTTATTCGAAAGACTACTATACGTTTTAATTTCTCTATCTCTGGCCTTTGTTAAAATGCGGTCTAAGTGGTATTGTCAAAATCTGTCAGGGTTAAAACGTAAAGCTTTGTTAAGAATTTTTTCAGAATTTGGTGAAAAAAATGTTTGAGTACAGTGCAGTGTACTTCGAATACCAGTATGAGTGACGGTAGGAAAAGGCTCAGTGGGGTTGAATACAAAACAGAAAAAAGTCTGACTAAAAGTAGAACTAACAACAACGGGATCTAAATCAAACTCCAAAACTAGATTATTTTCTTTAAAGTATTCTTTGAGCAACCAAAGAGAAAGACGAAGTAGTGGAGAATGTAAACATCCGATCGTGATGTTGATGACTCATTGACTGGCGTTGCCGTCGCTGGTTCAAGTTGGCCTGAGCATAGCACTGTAACTGAGACCGATGTAATTGATGAGAGTACAAGTGGTAAGTCTTTAGAAATTACTAGAATCTCAAGTGTATGAGAAGAGCTAGAAGAAAAATCTTTACATTTGAACAGGGGTGGGTTTTAAACGATGTCACTAAAGATTTAATAGCAAAACATGGCTTTGATCAGAATATTTAATCTGATTTTGCTAAAAGTACAAGATCATACAAAGTCCAAAACCGATCTTTGTCCAAATCACTATTTCTCCAATCACTGAAACCATCATACTGAGATTTATGACTCATATTAAATACCAAACATGGTACTCTCATCAATTACATCGGTCTCAGTTACAGTGCTATGCTCAGGCCAACTTGAACCAGCGACGGCAACGCCAGTCAATGAGTCATCAACATCACGATCGGATGTTTACATTCTCCACTACTTCGTCTTTCTCTTTGGGTGCTAAAAGAATACTTCAAAGAAAATAATCTAGTTTTGGAGTTTGATTTAGATCCCGTTGTCGTTGTTCTACTTTTAGTTTGACTTTTTCTTTTTCGTATTCCGCCCTACTGAGCCTTTTCCTAATGTCACTCATACTGGTATTTGAAGTACACTGCACTGCACTCAAACATTTTATTAAAATCCAATTCTGACAAATTCTTAACTAACCTTTACATTTTAACCCTGACAGACTTTGACAGTACCACTTAGACCGCATTTTATCCAAGGGCAGAGATAGGGAAATTAAAACGTATAGTAGTCTTTCGAATAAATATCCACTTCTTTTGTTTATTAATAGTTTATACTCAATAAAAGAAATATACCATTTTTTTTATTTTTGCAGCTTAAAATATAATTAGTTTACTAATATTTTTCAATCTTAAGAATACACAAGTTTTGTTTTACGAAATTTGCCGCTCTAGGCTGCAGCCTACTCAGCCCATTTAGAAATACGTCCCTGGGTTTTAGTATAATCTTTTATGTACATAAAAATATGATTCAACACATCAGAAAGAAACGACGTATAATACAGTTATGGTGTCCACGATGAGTAACGTAGAGTACGCAACGTTTCTCCTTTTAACATTCCGTTTTCATTGTTTTCTAACGATATTGTACGTAGACGAAAGTATTTTAACCAAACCTTCAAGACATCTTACTAGCTCACAGGGTCTAAATTAGAGTTGCGTAAAGGCCATAAATGGGAGAAAATTAAACTACTTACATTTACTTTGGATTTTTAGAAATTAATGCTGCTGGAAGAAATCTTGTTTCTGCACCGAACTTATTCAGTACTAGTTGATATACCCACCCATTGATGCGGGATCAAAATGTATTCGGTAGATATGAAAATATACTGGCAACACTGACAACTGGGAGCGTTAGAGGGTGCACAAGTATACAGTACTTTTCTGTAGTGTCGAAAAATGCCAATGCCAAATTTAGTGCTGATACGTCCAATAAATGGAAGTTGAAATACTGATTTTCATAAAAATAGTTGGGATTACTAACAACTGGGCGCCTGCTGTGCACGGAGTACATCTACGACCTGTCGTAACACATAAGTGCGCAGTTGGTGCAGATACGTCCAATGATATGGAAGCAATTTGGAAAATTGAATTTTTAAAATTGGTTGGCAACATTGACAAATCCAGAGATCTGGAATACCTGTACGAGATTGGACGCGTGTACATTTGTATAAGCAACAAACAGACGAACTTTCATATTTGTAAATAAGATATAGCAAGAAAAAGGACGAATACAGTATTTTCTTTGTAGCTTAGTTGCTATAAGCGATTTCACTGAGACAACCAGGGTTCTATTGCTACACTGCATAACTTGTGTGAAAAAGGGTTTATAAGTGATGTGGAGATAGCTTTAAAACAAATGATCAAAAGTTATCTCATTTGAATTATTTTTGCATAATTTGAGAATATCGGACTAATATATCAGGCAAGAACAATGTACTTAACGTTCAACTTACACAGATATCAAATATTTATTCCGTGCTTCTATATTGTACCACTTTTCGGACATAGAAAATGCACTCATCGGTCGTTTTTTGTGAATCTGAGTGTATAACAACCAGATAGATTTCTACCGATAGACTCATATCATGTAAGATAAATGAAATCTACGCATTACTATGTATTAGTTCACTGAAACGGTCTACAGAATTGTTGGCTCAGTTTGGTAACTAGATGGCTGGAGAGTAGAGAAAACTGTTTTCGGAAAGTGGCACAAGCAGTTATATTCAGTAGAGACCAGATTGTACACACAGACTTAGATTCAGCACAGACTATTTTCATTTCCTAATATCATTAACGGCTCTACCAGGCCTACTACACTTTATCGCTGATCATTATATTTTCTTGTTGAAGCCAGATAATAGTTTTCTCAGTGGTCTTTCCAATGAGAGAGAAACAGAGGAAGATTTTCGTAAACAAAGGAAAAAAACTCGAAGAACTTGTCACTATAGTATGACAGAATGAAGTACCGAGATGTACAGTAAAATAATATCGTTAGTCCTGTTCTCCAGATGAACACATTCTGAATTCATCCAGAAAACTGCATCGTAAATGATTTGTGATGAACGGCAGAATATTCGCCAAAGAGCCTCACAAACCTTACCTGCAATAAATGCAACTCTCCCAAGGCAATAATACGCAAGGTTCAGCCAAAGTAGCTAACTTTCAATGTTGCAGATTAGAGTTTCTACGACCCGACAGGTTTCTCAAGATGGTCTGCATCGGATAACAGTCTTTGACGATAAACTTCTGGAACAAATACAGTCGTTTTCTATCACACATGCTACAGCCAGGAATTTAAAAGATGCGTTAAGGAAGATAGAGAAGTTCAAAACACATATTGACGAAGAAGATTCGGAGACGGTTATATCAGAACCAGACTTCTAAAAAGAGAACTAGACCCAAAATTTGGAACCATTTCCGATTTCACAGCAGACTGAAAGCATGTTCCTGCAGAGGAAGGGGCGGGGGTTACGGGTATCATTAGAGTTGCAACCCATGTGGTTAGTGCTGGATAGTTTGAGAACAAACTTGCTAAAAGTTGCAAAACACGAAATAATAAAATAAAAAAAGGAAGTGTATCAGTACGATAAAAGTCGCTATACATCATAGCCAAACTGTCCTCGTCCATCGTCGTAAAAGAATACTTTTTCGAGCAAAATAGACCGATTTTTGACCTTGAGCTAGGTAATAATAGGGTATCTAGGACGGTTGGACAGGTCAAATATGTGTTAATCTGTGTTTTGACATGATTTTTCTGCGTCCAAGTAACAGAACAGCCACAAAACGAAAAATGTTAGCCTGTTTGGTAAGTAAAAAAGTTACAATTGTTATCAATTTTACCAACTTCGGGTCAAGTGCGCAGCCTGATGGAGTTGACATAGACCTTGTCATTACGATACCGAGCCACTACTTTTCCCGCATTGGGAATATCGATTTTCCAAAACAAAAAAAAGAAAAAAGTTTTTCGACACCCGTGCTCAGAATTTAATTTAAAAGAGATGTAAATATTTTTTTGAACATTTCATATGATGCGTCTTTATCATAAATATTTGTTGTAATATGAATTGTTACATGAGATGCTGTTTAATTCTGTTTCTATATTCATTGTTTTTCTTTCTTTTCTTCTTTTTTAATGTTAACAGTGCAATGGCTTTCCGAAATTCTACTCCAATGGGACCCAAGAAAATAGTGGAGAAAAGTTTCTCGGAAGATAAAAACAGATGCTTGCAACACAGCGGTAACTGGAAGACTAATGATATGGATATCACAGGTAAAATTTATAGTAATTATCATACAAAAACCCTGCTTTATTAACGACATAATTAGACTAAGTTAATATTTAATATTAGCCCTACATAGAATCACTTCTTTGGGTTTGCTCTTTGAAGAACTAAGCTACACAAACATAACTTGAAATTCCATGTCACGATAGAAATGAATAATTTTAAACTTTCTGTCATACTGTGTAGAAAAAATATTCACGTTTCAAATTATTTTTCATAAAAGCCTGGACATCTGTTGTCGAAAAAAAAAGTAAACAACGATTGGAAATTAATATGTGACCTAAAAAACTAGTATACATCTATAGCTCGCACGATTTATACTTTTTTATTACCACCAAACATCAAGAAAGGATGTCATTTAAGAAGACACACCGACCAGCAAAGGAACCATGAATGGGACAATATGGTGATGCACCAGAGGAGAGAAGCATTAGCTAAGTTTCAAGAAAGTGACTAGTAAGTGACTTAGAGAACCGAGGCTCGATCTCTAGATGTATCAGGAGAATGAACTTCTGTAATGAGGTGCAGGAAGCCTAAACCCTCACCAAAAATTCCGCATGTCTTTTGAGAATATCAAGGAGTCCAATGGTGAACTTTATCTCCCGGATCTGACTTTGCTATTATCAAATTTTATAAATTGTCTTCAGCAAGTTCCAGTTAACATTCAGAAACAAAAAGAAACAGACATGTAAGAAGAAAAAACTACTACAAATCAGGAAGAAGAGATACGTTCAAGCATCCCGACATGATCCGACTACGACTCACGGCAGATCAAAGTATTACCAACAGTGAGAACTTCGACATTCCCACTAATCGTTGCTCCAGCTCATGAATGTAGAACGTTACTGACAGTTAGGATGAGAGCCCAAAATTTAAGTGCAGTGGTTGTTGGTTCCTCTGGAAAAACAGTGGTTACTTTCGATATGGGTTGGTACAGACCTGCCAAACAACTTCAAATGACTAGAAGTGATTTAAACAACGTAACCGTCAAATGAAGGTACTGTGAGGAATAACCCTCTATACAAGTGATCGAATCAAGTCTTTCTTACTGCCCCAGAATTAGCGAGAATAAGTGAGGAGGCAGAGGACATGTCCAAGAGAACAGCGGAGATGAAGTAGATTCATCATGAATTGTCAACCAAAATTATGAACAAACTGTGTTTAACATTGAAGGGATATGAAAATCCTTTTAAGGACAAAAGAAATACTCTACATAATATTCAAACAGAAACGCCTGTGTCCAAAGAGGTAGAGAGCAGTCCGTGAAGGACCAAAATGAGATGAAGTTATTCTAAATATTTGTGGATGAGAGAATCAGAAGTGGAAAGGTTCTATTCTGATCTTCATTGCAGAACTTGCATCAAAACGAAGGAGAAGTACTTAGAGAGTCGAGAGAAAATGTCTCTCTTTGCCAGACTACTAATAGTGTGCAAAGAGAACAGTTGATGATTTAAAATATTTTATTGGGCTATACGAGTTATCTGTTGTCCCAAGAACTCTGTTTGCAGTTTATGTATCCCTCCATACTGTCCCGTGTAAGAACTCTCTCATGAGTATTTTATAGAAGACAGCACCTGTCCAACAGTCTCTTCATATCAATATGTCACAATAGATCACAACATGCTTAAGTAGAAGCTAAATGAGAAGAGTAGTTCTACAAGTGAAGGGTCAAGTGCTGAGTGCAATGTGGCTGTAGTGGAGGGTATGGCTGTTGTTCATATGATTGGAAAACCACAAAATGTGAAGAATTGGCAGGATTTGCCAAACCACTTCTGTCAGTACATTAAGCAAGAGTATGAGAAATTTCATTTACATTTACTATTTGACATACCAAGTTAATTCTTCTCTGCAAACAAGAACAAGATAAAAGAGGTGGGGAGTAAGCCATCAATTCATTACATTATTCGCAAATCAACAGATATTTCAAACATCTCCTTGAGAAAGCTGCTAGCTCGTAGTAGGACAAAAATGGAATTGGCCGAGTTTTCAAGCAGAAGACCGTTGGAGAGAGTCCCATCTGACGGACGTCTGACTGTTGCATGTAGTAACAAGTGTTTCGACCCTGCAGGAAAAGTCAATCGTCTTAAAGGAAGAGGCAGACACGAAAATCATTTTGCATGCTGCTGGTGGTTATAACGTGCCTAAAGATCTACTTCCCAGACACCAATGTGTTTGTTCTGGCGTTAAGAAGACATCAACTTCTCTGTAATCAAACTTATTTCTTCACATGAATTGGGAACAGGAAAAGAGAAATACGCCTTTTACCGATTGTTAAAACTCTTGGACAAGGAAATGTTACAGCTCTACCATCTTTACATGCACTTACTCGTTCGAACATCACTGGTGTTTTCACCGGAAAAGGAATTTGTTAGAAAGCTTTCCTTAGTCTCTCACAAACAACAATGGATTACTCGTCTCTCTCTCTTAGGAGTAGGTGACTACCCTTCAGAAAAGACAATAGCGGCTTCCGTAAAACCCCTTTGTAAACTTTACTGGCAAAAAGTTTATGTTACTTCTGTTGCAGAGCTAAAATGTTTTATATTTAAAAACTACCATGAACAGGCAGAGAAGCTGCCATCATAAGACTGAGCTTCTAAAAGGAACCCTCAGCACGCATTACCACCTTCTGGAGTGGAACAACTATAGTCCCCCAACCCTGGGCTCCCCTCTCCCAGTGGATATGGCTAGAGATGATGGAAGGTGAATGGATCCCAGTAATAACAACAGAAGTGACAGCACCAGAAGCCATCATTCACCTCACGAAGTGCAACTGTAAGAAGTCAGAGTGCTTCAGTAACACATGCTGCTGCAGAAAACATGGATTGAACTGCAGAGAATATGAATAGATATTAGCTATTTAATTTATGTGGATATTTCTTTTACCGTGTCAATCCATTCGTTTTGTTTTGGTACGGTTTCTGGGAATTGGTGTTAATATGGAAATCTGTTGAGGTTTGGGATGACAGTTATTTATTAACTACACTAAGTATTAAATGTGAAACAGTTCTGGAATTCTCTGAAGATAACCCATTTGTCGTATGTAAAGCATTACATTAAAACTAAGTTTCGTTTCTTTAGGGAATAATAGAATGAAACGCGTTCTCCGACTTTGAGTTCAGAATCATTGACTTCCAAAAGTTAAAATGCATGTAGAGATAAATGCTAGCGCATTTGTGAAAATTATGACACCATTAGATAAAGTATCTCTAGCTTGAAATAAATAAATGCTGAATATATAGAAGAAAGTCCCAGAGCCTTAGAAGTAAAGGATACAGTATTAACAAACGCTCACGCATTAAAGATATTACTAAGGGACTAGAGAAGTATGCTAAAGAATTAGATAAAATCCTACAGCTTTAAAGAAAAATGATCTTTACAGAAAAGTTCTAAATCCTTTGAAGAAAATTTTACAGGATTTGAGATAAATACCACAGCGAGAGCTATACATCATAATACATTAGGACAAAATTATAGACCATAAAAGATAATACTAAAGCATTAAAAAATGCTGAACTTTGAAGGAATATGTTAAAGCAAGAAAGAATGTGCTACGGCTCTCATTCTTCAAAATTTGTTTTCTAATTTTTTTGCATTTTTATCTAATGCTTTAACATTTTATCTAAACGACTACATTGTGTTCAATGAAGTAACATTTTTCTAATGTTTTAGAAATTTTCTCTAATGCTGCAACCTTTCCCTCTGTTTTCTTTTCATTTAACAAGTTCTTTTATGCTCTAGCACTTTTTTCTAATGCTAAAAACTTATCCCGAAATTGTTGTTGAATTTTTCTGTAATGTTTTAGTATTTTCCTTTAATACCTAAGCATTTCTCGTTAATATGTTTCTAGAACGTTCTAGCACTTTTCTCTCATGTTGTAGTACTTTTCTCAGATTGTTTTCATTTTTTTCTAAAATGCTCTAGCGTTTTTCTGTTTTCCACTGACGCATTGAAATTTTTCTCTAAAGATTAATCAATTTTCTATGAATGTTTAATATTTTTCTGGAATGGTTTAGCATTTTTCGTTAATATTGAAACATTTCATGAACGCTCTAGTATGTTCCTTCTATGCTTCACTAGTTTTATCTAATGCTAAAGGATTTTTGAAAACTGTCCTCTAGTGCTCTATAATTTTGTGTTTTAGTATTTTCACCAAAACATACATTTATCTAATGCCATAGTATTTATTTCCTAGTGTTTATGTCTAATACTTTAATACTTTTCTCTAAAATTTACCTTTCCTTTAATATTCTAGAATTACTCTCTAAAGTTGTAGACTTTTCTTTAATTCTGTAGGGTTTTAATTTATTGTTTTAGCATTCAGTTTGAATGGTTTATCATTTTTTCAATGTAGCAGTTTCTTCTGGTATTTTAGGATTGTTCTTCCATTGCAATCTCTAATACCTTAGCTTCGTTCTTTAATGTTTCATCATTTCTATCCCAGGCTGTAGTATTTGCTTCCATTACATTAGAATTCTCTCGTGTAATATTTTGCAATACTGCATCATTTTTCTCTAATGTTTATTACAGAAGTTCGTGATATTAGTTCATAACTGATTATTGTACGTAAGCAAGTTTCTCTATTGAGAGTTGAGTTAGTTTTCAAATGGGATTTCCTTGGAAACTAGAAGCGTGCAAGGTTATAAATGGTGAACAAAATTATGCTAACTTTAATTTCGATTTTCACCTGATATATTGACTTCGAAAATTTGTAATTGAACTTCCATGTCTCTGTTATGTTACACTTTCTATTCAGCATGCATTGCGAAACTAGTAATACTTCGAGTTAATTTCCGATTGCAACAAGTGTTGATCGTTTTTCCGTATACATCTTTGTGCGACTGAATGTCCTCCAAGCTAAAGGTAACATTTTGTCAAGATACAATCACTTAATTGAAACATATCAATGATTGTATTCTGCTGCTGACGGTTGCTCCATCCATTGATAGATATAATTATTATGTATGTGTGTCTGAACATTAATAAGTGTAATTCTGTTGTTAAAAAGTTCACAAGATTACATATATTACCGGTATATAAATTTATATTTCACACAAATTATTATGTTCAGTTGTAGTCGCAAGAAACTTGTACAGTACAATCGACACCAAAAATTCGTAGACTCTGATAAAAGTTATTTTGCGAAGAACTTCAGAATGGATGGACTGATTCGAGCATAACTTCTTGTAATTTACAGAAGATCGTGTTTTCTCTAAGTTACAGAAAGATGTGCTCAAATCCTTTCATCCATTGTGAAGTTTTCACCAATATCAAGGAAACTTAAGCCTGATCCCACGTAGATAATGTACCGGTATATAAGTCATGTTTCCAAAATATTTAAAAGCAGTTTGCTATGTATGAATGTTAAGCTGCCTTGTTTCAAAACAACTAAATAACTTCGAATAATTACAATGCACTTTGTGACGCCATCTATTGCCAAAATAAAAGGTTTCGCCATGTTTGGCTATGGTAAGTGCCCACATAGCAGAGTACGTCCCTGGGACGTCCCATTTAGATCCCATTACCGTCAGAATGGTCCTGCTCCCATAGTGATGTCCTGAGGACGTCCGTGGGATAACTCTGTGGGCAATACAAACAGTTCATCCCGTATGGATGTCCCCCGGAAAGCCGTGCGGGATTACCTACCTGGAATTTCCATAAATTAAATCGACCTTACTATTATTATTATTTAATTAATTATAACTATACGAAGGATATGCCTTCGTATAGTTATACGAAGGATTAATTATAACTATACGTTCCATGGATGTAAACGGGACTTAAACAGGACGTCCTACGGACGTCCCGATATCCTGCCAGGAGATCCGTCAGATATCCCTGGGACGTCATTTTGCTATGTGGGTGAATGTGTGTATTTCTTACATCTTAATTATTTTAGTCTTATCCCACGTAATTCACAAGAATGTTGAAGGTATTTTGCTTCATACGCAGTAAGTAGTTTCTCTGTGAGTTGCCTGTGTTAGTGGCGTTTATCTTATGTTTTTAAAAGGTGTTAGTGCGTACAATTTCGCCATGCCAAACAAATGGCCATCATCTTTTAATAAAGACAATTTATGATTATTTTAATTGAAGCGTTAGATATTACTTTCGACTCAAATAGAATTCAGACCTTATCTATTTCAATATTTTATACTACAGTATTTTCATTTTAATATCTTCTGCCAGTTTATGCAAGTGAAAATTAATATTTAACTAAAATATATTTCAATAATAACAGTTCAAATAGTTGTTTCTAGTGCATTAATCAATGTTAAAATAACATAAATGGGGTTTAACACACAATATATTCCTATTCTACATATGCAATCAATTTCGAAAACAGACTGGTGAAATTGGATGCATGACGTTTGCAATTTAGATTTTTGCAACGGCTTTCTTTTATTCCTCATAGCCGGTTGATAATTGTGTATATATATATATGTGTGTGTGTGTGTGTTTTCCAATAAACAAAATATCACCATATCGTCTATGTGCACCATCTTGATGCAAATGATTTTCGTTTTTTCTTTTTTTTATATAAAAAAAAGAAAAAATGTTAAATCTTAACTTGGTGAAATTGCCATGACCTACCTTATATTAATTCACAAGAGTAATGGATCATTATTGCAACTAATCAGTTGTTATACCGTTAGGACAAATCAAGTTTAAGGCAAGCAGAGTCAAATTTATCTGACGTAATAAACTGAAATAAAATTACAAGCAAGCAAGCTAATCTAAGGAGTCATAAATAAAAGTTAAAAATAACTATTATAATTAAACCAAAAAGGTGAAACTAATAATGGTTCTATTGATCCGTATTTATCCTAATATAAAATTGAGCCATACTGTCTTAGTATTCCAGAAATATTACATTTTTTTCTTCAATTTTACTTTCAGGACCACGACGTCAAATCCATGTCGAACTAAGAACCCTATCATGCCAAACTGGTGATGAACTGTTGCAGTATTTGTTCCCGAAATTCGAAAGACTTACTCAGAATAATCCCCATCGATGGCTGGAGTTAAGCCCACGAGCGTTGTTGCAGCAGGCTGCACACATCATAGAAGAAAGTGCTAGTGACCAAAGTGACGAGGACAGTTGTCAATTCAAACAAATAACTATTAGTCTCGGTAGTTTAGACCCATTGCATTTATCACAGAACCACAGCCTTTTGGCGTCACCACTTCCTACGAATAATAATAATACAACTTTTATCGTGCCTCCTCTTCCTCAAGTTCAATTACAAAATGACCAAGACATTGACCGAGGCTCGTCAACCTGTGAGTCTCCGTGGTCAGATTCGAACACAAAAACGCCACCGCCGGATGACAGTGATTTCAGTGACTCGTTACCTCATAGTCCCATATAAAGAGATTGTTTGAACGATTTGCGGATTCCCCTTTTTTCCCACCTGAAGTTTAGTGAGAAAAAGAGTTGTTTTCTACACAAATTATTAAATGTTCATATAGTGTATCGACTCTGGAGATTTTTGTTAACTTCAATAAACACTATAACAGGAAAACACGATGAAATTTCGAAAACGTGCATCCCCATAAAAAAAAATTGTGAAATATCAAAGTTATCAAAAAATTGGAGGTTCATAAATTAGAGTGGGGTCAAAATTATGATTTTATTAAACGTTTTGAAAAATATTTTTCCTTTCATAGTATTGACCTCGTGTCTGTTTGTGAATGGAAAAGAGAAATCAGTGTACAAATATTGGATGACCATAAATTATTCATCGTATGACACTTTATGGGATTCATATTAGTGTTTTACATATTTAAAAAAAAAGTTTATGTTCACAGCGAATGACGTGTTAGTTCTCGCGCAATCTTGCCGAATTTCCTTTTGATATTTTCTCTCTCCTTTAGTGGTCCTTCTCTTGTTTATGGCAAATACCACTCACTACGGTAATACGAACTGAGAACGCTGGACTTGTATAATTGAATAGTTAAAAGAACTTCCCAAGGCTTCATACTTGAATTATAAGAGCGCAGTTCAACTGTTTAATCGCCGTATGAAGTGGTTCAGAACACCAGACTGAATGAAGTCCATAAATAAGCTAAATTGTGGGCTTAGTGGATAAACCAATACAAATCCTCATTGAACTGTGATTATCTATTTTATGAAAACAATACGAAAATAATGTTTTTTTTAATTAATCACCGTGAATTATTTCAAAATAACACTTATATTAATGAAATTATTAAACATTATTTTAGAGAGTAAATAATTTATGAACACTCTGTGTAGATCGGAAACGAGATTCAAATGTTTCACACCTATTAGGTTCTACAGCTACAGGGAACAAACTATCTGACAGCTGAACATTGAGAAACTTTATTTAATATATCGTATCACTTAATAAGAGGACTACTGTCGTAATCATGCATTTATAATTGCTTTGAATGATGATAGTGTACTCACCTCAAGTCTCAAACAAGTAATACGCTTAATTTTATTCGTTGCTATATTGGATGTTTTAAAACTCACGCCCATGGATGCTACCACGTTATTTCTTGGCGAATTCTAAGTCGAACAAATTCCATGTAATTTTTTTTCTCCGATGCATTTTTTTTTGTTTGTTTTTTTTTTTTGTTTTGTTGAAAGATTAAGGCGACAGACTGATAAGGCGGCAACACTGTAATGGCTATACCTCCTATTGTTCGACAGGTAAAATATGTTCAACCAGTTTGAAAGTAAATGGAATGCTTGTCTGCTAACTTTCGGATCTGCACTCGATCATTCTACTGAGAAGGAAACTATTAATAAGTCAGCTAACGTCTCTCTTCAATCTTTACGGTAAAGAACGTTAATTCGACGGGCATAATTCACTTCTCACCATGGGGACAGAATTCAATTCTGAAAGCTTGCAGATAAGTCTTCCATAGACCCGTATTTTACACTGGCTGAAATTGTTTTTTAACTGTCGAATAATAGGAGCTATAGTGTTGCCACTTTATCAGTGCTTCGTCTTAATTTCTCAAAAAACTATGCATCGCAGGAAAAATCTTGCCGAGTATTTTTGCTGCCAGGAAATAAGATGGGTCCTGAGCACGAGTTTGGAACAGCCGATATTGATACTTGAAGTTTACAAATCTATACAAGGCAATTCAATATATTTTAAGTTATAGGCGATAAACGTGGTTGCTTACATAATGTTGGTCCTGTCAAATGATATTTCGCCTACGTCAAATATTTTAAGAGTTACGAACCCGGCACGGAATCACCCAGTACAGAGGTGATGAAAGTCATCGCAAAGAAGTGTTTCTCCCACCACCACGTGCACCTTGTCGCCGATGGTGAGAAGTGAACAGACAAGATTGCTATCAGTATTAAAATGTTGCCAGGATGCAGCGTAATTGTTTGTTTGATTTGATCTTTTTAGTTAGAAGTGAGCACGCAGCTTTTAAGGATGGGTACTATTATTATCGTGGATCCGAGTTTCCATATGAGCCTGAGATCTCCACCAAGTATCGAACCCGGATATCTACGATAATTATTCACCAATATGATAAAGTTAAGAATCCAAAATCAAACAGCTTAGAGTTTGTTTCCGTTGAAGTGTATAATGTGCCGAAGAAAATAACTATTACATGTAGTCTTGCTGAACAAAATTTGGTATTATCTGATTTAAATCTTATATTTTTCATACTGAGTTAGTTTATTCCACAGACGGATACTGGTGGTGCGATATTTGGAAAGATGTAGTTTTTCTTGCTTCTACCATGTGCAATAAATTGATAATTTCTGTATAAATACGAAGGGGGGGCTGAGCCTTAGACATCTGAAGGCCATAAATAAAATTCGACGAGGCACTGAGAGATAGGATATTGCCATCTCTTGTACAAGCTCCTTGAAGAAAGCTAAGGCATTATGTTTCTTTCCGATTATAGTACGCTTCTACAGTTCAGTAAACATTCGCCTATTAATCGATTGTGTAGGCTAGTTAACCAAGAGTCTCAGAAGCCATACTGATATATGGTGTATGCAAATCTCTGTTTTTAAAAGCAACATTCGTTGAAGTACTGTATAAATCTTTCGTTTTCTACGTTCACTAATTTGATTAAAATTATGTTCGTTGGTTATTCACTCTGATATTATTATTATTCTGTTGTAGAATTCCCTTTGAAACTGTCCAACTTATGACGTTCTCTTAAGTTGATTAGGAGAATAAAAAAGAACCTTTGCCGTTTTGCAAAATAACCTGCAGATTCGGCAGGAATTGGTAATTGTAATGATAGAACTGTTTCGAGAAAAAATATATCAGTATAAAAACCCTTTCAGGCTAAAGGGAAGAGTGACGCAAGAATCCTACTCACAAAAGAAGTGATATCCATTTTGCGAGTGATTTTCTTTGTGTCACTGTGGAGGAAGGGAGGATACTAAATCTCTTAATTTTATTACAAAGAAAACAATTCCGCCATAATGACACAAAGAAAATCACTCGCAAATGGATATAACTTCTTTTGTGAGTAGGATTCTTGCGTCACTGTTTCCTATACCCTAAAAGTGTGTTTATACTGATATCACTTATTTTGTAAGGCTGCCTGTTACAAACAACGCATAGTCTTCATACAAAGATCCATTTTGGACCATGGTAGGCTCCGGATCTCGAAAACGGTAACTCATATATATATATATATATATATATATATATATATATATATA
>JAGDQP010000146.1:151097-203794 GCA_022664845.1 Lepisma saccharinum
TATATATATATATATATATATATATATATATATATATATAAAGCTTCGACCCAGAAACTTCACTGTGTGCATAAATACTCTGATAAAAAGTTCGAATCTAACCTGACTGATGGCGTATTTGAACCAAAATCTATTCAAACTCTTTTCCGTTCTGGTAAACTTGGTCAGAAACAAATTTTATCTACTGACGCACTACTACAGAGAGAAAAAAAAATGCTAATTAGATAGTAACTTATTATTTAAGTACTGTACTATCACAACTACTGGAAAGATTGTGGAGTTTCACGTGAAATATTTGGTAACATGAAGTTAATAATCTAAATAATGAATCTATTTTTTAAATATATTCTCTTGTAGAACAAAGTATTTCATGAACTGAATATCTGTTATTATTGTAGGATACGACACAAATGTCTTTTGCTGTCTTTTTATATGTAGCTACAAGAATGTATATTTTCCTTGTACTGCCGCAAACCCCAAATAGGTTTTAAACTAGTCAAGTATTTTTTTCCTAAAAAGAGATAGTTTTAAATGTACTATACTACTAAAGACTGTAAAAATACTTTAAATAAACTTCTTTCAAGATATCTTTGTTTTCCTCTTTCCTTGCCTTTTCCGTTGATGACGACTAAAATTAATATTCAAGATATGTCATTGTGATGTTACATTATGTAACTGAATTTCTTGCGCTCTGGTATGAGATCGAAAAGTATTTCATATATTCAGTGTAAAAACAGCAGCTTTCATTAAGTATCGTATGTAAGTATCGTTAAGTATCGTACACCGTATGTAAGTATCGTAATAATTTTACATCATTGTAGTTGTTCCTGAAATTTACATGATACACAAGAACTCTCAAGGTTGCCAACCTGAAACTAATACGAGACGTAATACATTCATAGTTGTAAAGTTTCCGCCAAAAATCTAAACGGAGAAGACAATAATAACACAGTTTCTGAAAACAATAACAAATACGTGTATTAAGTAAGTTTATCTTAATTTAAAAATAACACCAATCACAACAAACATTTGGAATAAAAACAAAAAGGCAATATTATGCGCATTTCAACAATTTTGCATAAAAATAGATACATTTTTTTTTTCGTACCTCAAAACTGGATCTCATAAAGTTAGCTATGCACTCCTCAGAACAATGAGGGTCAAAGAAATGATGTTAGGTCTGTATTAATGTGATACCATTTCTAAATTTTTGAAAATGCGTTCTCTAGAAAGCTCGTCCTGTCCGGAAACCAATCAATAAACTAATAATAATAAAAACCTGTACGTTACTATTGTAGAAATATTACCGTACTCAACGCCTATGTAAACGATTCGTCTGCATGAAAATCTTGTCTGGATGTCATTACATTTATTACATTATTACTTCCGACACGTATAAGTTATACTTATGACTAGAAAGCGTACAGTTAGCAAATTTTGATTTACGATAGTTTCAATGGTGATATTTAAGTAGTACTAAAACAACTTTTACATAAAATACCTAAGGTAAATTATTAGTAACTTTAGACCAGTCTTTAACACATCTCTACAACCGTTAGAAAATGTTCAGTGTCATGTTTACTGTTTGAAAATGATCCCGAGAACACACCATTACATATTTACCACTTAGAATGCTTTTACATTTGTAGGCTACACTTCAATCTATAGGATGTTTAAAAATAAAAGGTGGTCATAAACTTCCAATGTAGTAAGCTCTCAAGCAAAAATGTTTTGGTGGATATGGGTCGTGAAACTAGGTTTTCGAAAACATACTTCCTAAAGTTTAAAATATTGCTGAATTTGCATTAAAATTACGCTTAAATTATTCCACATATTTACTATTTTCTCGGATAAAAATCGTATTTTTTTTTAGTAAGTTGCATAGCTGCCAAGAACATGCTTTTTAAAATTTAGTAAACGAGGTTGCATGATAAAGAAAATTGGAACTTTATAGCTATTTTAGTTTCTCCAAAATCTTGACTGAAAAATTTATACGAGGCCCATTTTTTTTTTTAGAACACGAAGCGTTTCTTGACTCATGTTTCCTGTTTTGGTTAACTTGATGATAGCTTTCTACTGTGGACAATTGAGAACACCCTGTATATATTTTTTTTTTATGATACTACAAATATATAGGGTGATTCAAAAGTCTCAGTACAGTTTGATAGTACACAAACCAACAAGGTAATGAAGCATCGAATACATAAACGTGGAATGGCTACATTTGGGAGTACAAATTTAACGTTCTCACTATCTTGAAATCCATCATATTGGATGGCGGTAAATTTTGTCAATGGCAAGTAGGTCGTGTGGCATATCAAACAATACGAGAATGTTCCCAGAAAAACATTTTAACAGGTGGTAGGTTTCATCCACCTGTTACGGTACCAGTTGGAAGTGCGCCGGTGGATTCCAGTGTTGTTTGACATGTAACACATTCCACCCTGTCACTTGACAAAACTGATCTCCATCCAATATGGCGGATTTCAAGATGGCAGCGATGGTCATCATGTGCTCCAAACTGTAGTCAGTCCTCCACCATTCTACATTACAAAATTTCATTTCCTACCTTTGGTAAACTTAATTTTTTTATATGGGCCAGTCTAGTAACTTAAGACTTCGGCCCGTCACGATTCGCCCTTTAGCTGTTAAAATCCACACGCATGCCGGGACTCGAGCCCCGAACCTTAGAGCTGATGGCCTACCGCCGCAGACCGCTCGGCCATTCATTTTCTATCGGTTTGTGAACTACCAGGATGTACCAGAACTTTTGCATCATCCTGTATATAACGTAATCTTTACAGACACAATTCGAATATTTAACGAAACTACCCTCACAAAAGGAGCTAAAAAATCTATAAATCGAACAATACTTATCAGTTTTGGAATACATAATCAAAACACACAGATCTGATACATTCTCCAATGTAGGCGGCAATTAAAAATGTTTTAAGAAATTCTTCATTATTATACAATACAAAAATAAAACGTCTACAAATCAAGTTAACTAACGCTCACCAAACATCTAAATTAATTCTATAAAAGACAACGAGCTCCAAATGGTAAGAGGAACATTGCAGATAACACTGATAAAACTATGTACTGTGAATTTCAAATGTTCCATTTCGAAGACAATTATTATCTATCAGGTTACATAATGCAACTAGAGAAAAAATACGATTTATTGCTATTATTCTCATTTTCATATACAATATAGAATGATCTTAATTATCTCCACGTACACTTTTAGATCATTATCAGATACAGATTTATCATCTTTAAGATATATATGAAGGGTGCCGGGGGAAAACTGGGGTATCCATTTCCAGCGATTTTGTGCTGTATAGCTCATTCTATTGGGGAAAACTGGAACTAGAAAACTGCCAAAGAACGAAGGAAAAACACTCATATATGACCACAGGAGACAATATTACATATTTGTTGAGCCGTTTAAACATTAAGGATGAAAGAATTAAAACCTGATTTTCTCAATAAACCAGTTTTGTGACATTCCTTGTTTTCTCCCGACACCCTTTATATATTCTGTTGGCACTATTTTACACCTATCACACTATCAGTATCCTCGAATATTCCTTTGAAACACTTAATTATGCACAGCAATCAGATAGTTAAATCAATTTAATTATCTGATTAACAAGAAACAAAGAATACAGATAGTTTAATTATACAGACTGCAACCATTTACTTCCAGACAAGAACAGAACAGTCTGTTTTAACGTGTTTATCAAATATTTCTAAGTGTATTAAATTTTTCATTCAAACGTCAAAAGAATTCGCAAAGTGTCACTCTTGGGTTAGTGTTACACTTGGAACGTCAAGTTACTGAACCATATCACAGCACACATTAAAGATGCAACATGCATTGCATGTATGTCATTAGAAGAAAAATAACACGTGTAGTTCTTAAATATAATCATACATCAGCATGGATCATACATAGTTTAAAAGCAACGTACGCTCTTCATTGAAGCATATCGCTTGATGCATGCTTATTTAATCCAAAAGGCAGAAAGACTTAACATGTGCGTTATTTCTTTTTATATGAAGACGGATATTTTTCGCATTATTCGCTTAATGTACTATTGGCGCCAAAAGTAAGTATCCACCTAGATTTCACGCTCAAGCGTATGCATCCCAAGTTGAACCAAAGTTTAATGGGTTGCATAAGCACAGAAGAACGTGAAACTTGCATGTTCACAAACATTTCACGTTCTCCTGTGCTTATGCAACCCATTAAACTTTGGTTCCATTTGGGATGCATACGCTTGAGCGTGAAATCTAGGTGGATACTTACTTTTGGTGCCAATAGTATTAGTTAAAGAAAAGTCGACTTTTAATGTAGCAGAATTGAATGCTCTAGAGTTTCCAGTGAGGAGACAATATGTATCTCCACAGTCACACATAGCAACTAGTAATTTCTCTTTAATATTTATTACTAGCCCTAATTCTTAGAACTTCGAATTGCATCAGTCAGATATTTTGTTAGGACGCAATTGTCGGCTATATTTGTTTTCTTTGTCTACACTTTACATTGATGTACACAACTCGTGCTTACTTGCTTCTCTGTATTTTGAAGACGCAGTATAAAATATAAAGCACCCATGTACAATCAGCGCGCCAAAAGTTCTATCACTTTGGTGAAATTTCTTTTGCGAATAATTTTGGAACTGACCGACCGATTATGCAAGTCTTGTACTCAATTTTATTGCTTTCTTCTTTACTTTACACATACATACATAAAAAATATCCCTACTGAATGGAACGGACTGAATTGATGGATAAAGTGTACCAGAGACGCGCTATGCTCTCAGTGGAGGAAGCCAAAGCATGGTGCTAATAATTATATACCTAGCTGAATGGCCTAACCTAGCTGGGATTTGGCAACGAATCGGAGTTTACTTGGATTTTATCTGATTTTGATTTTATTAGATTTGTATTTAATCTGAATATTCTTTATGCAGATTGAGTTGTCTCCGAAAGTTATATTACATCGTTACCTTGTAAAGAGATGAGAAATACAAGCACACTGCAAAAAGATAATTCCGGATTTTATTTGTCTTCAAGCAACTAATCTTACTTCGGCATAAAAAGTCACTACCAATAGCGCTGGAAGGGTTTTATTTCGCTTTTATCGGGGCATAGTGTAGGGAATCCACCGGAGGAATTCTTCGTTACATCACATTACTACAAGCTAGTTGGAAACAAAGCAATTTAGCTCTGCAACAGTGGGTTTCAGTTTCCGACAGGAAGGAACCATTACATTTAATTGATACTTCAGCGCAGGGCAATTCATGGATCACAAGGCGAAGGAAAGCTACCTCCATAGATTAGCCATCCTGTCTTTGGATATGAACTCTGTAAAAATGTCCTTTTGAGCTACGGCTTCTGTACCTACAATGTGACGCAATTATGAGCTGCTTTTCAGACTATATGAGCAACACAACAATACCTGTGAAGCGCTATAGCGTCATTGTATATTCGTTCCTCTGTGGGTTTGAGGCGGGCCAATATCAATTTGTTATTCAATACTACATACAGAAAGTAAACAAACTGCCATATAACAGAAGCACACTATATAGTACTGCAGCTGTGGCCTGTGAAACTCGTCTCTAATTCGCACCCCCAACCCCTGGTCTAACTAAAATTAGACACAATGTTTTATTGAACGTTTTCGTAGTTTAATTCCACCATTGTGGTGAGATCACCTGCGTGCTTTTACGAATTTTTTACAATTTATACGACGTCGCCTGATCAATTTCCCCTAAGAGTAAAAACAATGCGGAAAGTTGCTGTATACAGAAGCTCTCCGTGTACGCTGTATATCAGATTTTTAACAGTGTAATAATGAATAAGTATTATTAACATCCTTTTTGTGTGCTTTTCTAAAGTGTGTCTGATTTAAAATACATATATTTATTGAGATTTCTAACTTACATTATTCCATATTACGTTCTCAATCTGAAGTACGGTGCTTCGGTAGCATTTTCTTGATACCAGGTGGATACGCGAATGGAAGTTACTTCCGTATGCATTTTGTTAAACTCTAACTCACGGCATTAAGATCATTATTCTCTTATGAAATTTTAAAAAATACTGTTGGCTTGAAAAATCATACACCCGTTTGCAATATTTACATAAATGGACTTCTTTGATCGCAAACGCATGCATATTTTGTTCAAGGACTGAGTTATTCAGGTATTTCTTTTCTTCCTTTAATTAGTACCAACTTTCCCTCCTGATCGTTTCACCTTATCCCAAGAAAAGCATTAAGATTATATGTTTTGGAACAACGAGTTGTATACATATTTAAATTACACGCACCATATATTCGCATTTATTAATTCCCGACACCTTCCCGATCTTTGTAAAGCATCTTATCAACTACTGGTACGTCCAGGAAGGAATAACGTCCCTTACAAATCTTGAACCCCTTTTTACATATTCAGTTTTTCTCCAACTTGTTCACCTTTTGCTCTTTCCGCCGACTGTCACATTTTCGACGAATACTGCTTCATTACCTCCATAGCCTGCTTCGCTAAATGTAATATTTGATCTGATGCTTCAACGTGTTGTTTTTCTAAATAACGTCTACTGCTGGCTTCACAGTTGTCTAGGAAGTACCTGCAAGTAGACAAAGCTTATTGAAACAGGGATTTTTACGTTCAATAAATCTTAACACATATGTAACTTACTCGTGTTCTTGTAGCAAACGTCGTTGACGGCGGATGATGAGAGCGTAGATTCTAACTCTGCCCTTCTCTGTTTCGATCCATGACCAGAATATCCACAAACTGTGTAGAACTTGGAGAAATCCTATAAAATTCCCCGACTTTACTCTGATTTAAAGACAATTACCTGACTTTCCGAGGTTATTAACTACACCCCTTCGTTGTCATTAACTTTCTTATATCGTTCAAGTGATAAAGAAGAGGAAAGGTGTCAGCTATGGCCCAAATTGGTGTGACTGAGATAAACTTTATTTTGTATGGGCCATTTTAGTAACTCTGACTCCGGTCTGTCACGATTAAATGAGTAAAATACTTATTTAAATCCACAAACATTTACGCCCCGGGCGGGATTCGAAGTCGCGACTCCGAATACCTCAGAGCACACGACTGCGTCGATCAGCTGGTGTGACTGAGAGTAACCAGAGTAAACCTGAGTCAGGATGACATCGTGAGCAGCATTTCATTCTGGCAGTTCCCCAGTGTTGCTCCATACTTTCGACACTAGAAAACGAAGGCTGGTTTTCTAGAATAACTAATTCTGCATATGTCCCTCACAGAGTGGTAAGTCCTATAATCTACAGTACTTTCTCACCTTTCTGTAGTTGAGCAAGTTTCATTACCTCACCAAACATGAATTTGCTGTACATTTTACAATTTGATCAACGCTTGGAAACCACACAAAGAGTAAGCAGAAAATCTAACGATCAATAATTTTTATGGGTGCATACGTGGACAATTTTGTATTTCCCTACTTGTTCTAGTATTTATTACTCTCTCGATAATGACTAGGCTACATTTATACAGATTTACTAGTGAAATGTGATGCAGAATAACTGTTAAGAGAACTTTAAATATTACCTGTAATTGACCATCATCCCACATGAGTTAGTAAGACCTCTTGCAGTTGTATCTGCATTCCAGTTTAATCGCCACATCATAGCTCCATTCCTTAAGTGAAAATTTGCTGCAAAGAAAATAAAATACAATTAAAATAAACAAAGTATCAACTATTATACAATAAACCAACAAATAAATATGAACTTTCAGTATTAAAACAAGTCTTATTATTAAAATAAGTAAGTCGGAAAAGTTAATACTACACTTAAGAATAACCTATAAACAAAATTATAGATGAAGCTAATTTGTTTAATTTGGTATAAAATTTTACAAACACCTACATCGCAGACATACCTTAAATTTAATAAATGACTCCTCCCAGCGAACACAACTTCGGGGTAAACTGATGAAGAACATAACGAGAGTGAGTAAAAATCCTGCAAATACCTGAATGAGTAGCTCTTCAACCTTTACTCTCTCCCCGGTGCTGGTCTGTACGTAGATCTAGCAAAACCTGTGGAAAAATCCTGTAACCCAACGATTGTGACGACAAGGAGAGACCACTCAGGTTTGGGGAACAACAGCATCGCATGTTGATCCGTGGATCCGCAGTTTTAACAATCCAAGCATGATTCGTACCTAAGCAAGTGCCGTTCTTAGAAGCCGAGTGCTCGATTAGAACAGAATAACTCAGTCAACAGTTGACAGATCTAAACCATTTTGTAATATTAAGTAAGTGAACTACTTAATTCTTCGCAGAAAATTCCTGCTCAACGTATTGGATTGACTGTTAAGTCACCAACTGGATAATAGAGTAATTCCCAATCCTTTCTTACTTACATGGTCTCTTGTAGTCATATTTAGAACCTACAATTTGTAAGCCCCATACGCCCACGTATAGCTTGAAGTATGTACAACCTATTTCAGAAACATTTTAGATGGGTATACGTCGAGTACTCACGAAGAGCCTGCTTCTGAATGATTGTAGAAAACCGACAAGAAGGAATCACTCGCAAATTTAATTCAAACATAACGCAACTGACGCAAAATGATAAGATTACACAAGTTTAAGATGCTCTGGACATGGAGGGCTGAAATAGGAGACATTTTTTGACATCTTTGGCTCAGGCCGGGGTGGAGTCCGTAGAGGATAGAGATGATTTCGGCCAGGGTCTTGCTTCAAGTACCATCCTGGGATGTGCCTGATAAAATTGAAGGAAACCCTGCGGCCGACCAAAGAAATTATTTCAGTTTAAAGTGAATATATGTAAAACGGTTGAAGTAATAAAAACTAAACTTTCACAATGTAATACTGATCAGAAGTAATCTCCAAACTACAGACAGCACTGACATCTGTGAAGCAGGGTTGCAAACATAAAATAATTTTCTTCAAATAACACTGTACATGTATGTCAAATTGAAGTATAGTTGAAAGGTATTAGTAACACGGAACAAAACAGTACAAGTTTGTGGGACAGTGTTGCAAACTTTGGAAGTTAAATAAATTGGAGCTATGTACTCTTGTGTGTGTATATCTGTCGACATAGCTTAATAAACTGATTCCTGGATTAATATAAACCACAATATGAGTACTAATAGCGTATTAACGACATTTAAAAAAAATGCTAATTGTCTAAATAGTGTTCCCAAAGCATGATTTCTTAATAAGATGAGCTAAAAGTCTGGAAACATATTTTAATTTTTAAAATGTTTGAAGAAATTAAAAATACACAATAACTTATACAAATGGAGTTTGGGAATCAAACTACGCTCAGATGAAAGTGCATTATACAAAACCCAAGTGTGCCAAGATTTAGTCCTGAATTTGAAGTCGTTCTAGAGATATGAGGTCATGGCGATATATAATGGTCCATGATGATTCAGTCTTTACAAGACTCAGAACTCGGAAAGTATTTGATGTAGGTCCCTCAAACAAAAGATGAGGTAGGATAGGGATATATGCATAATTCATTTATGATAATGGGGTAACTAGTGGTGTTCAGGAAATATTTTTACGGTGTGTCAACTTAAAAAAATTAATTAATGGGAATTGGGTTATGTTTTGATAGATTTCAAAACCTTCAGCGAAAACTGAGCAAATGTTACAAGAAACCTTTTGTGTTACTGCTTGGTTTTACAGTTACGATAGCTCATTTTGCTGGAACCGGTACAACTCAATAAGAATAATTATGAACTAGATCTTCACCTACCTACACTATCTAAAGCATATCCTCGTCTCTTTTCCAGATATAAGTACCTAGTACACAAACGCATCAATGGAACTTCCAGCATTTGAGACAGCTCTCGACTCTTTATCCATGCATTGGTTTGAATCGCATTCTTTAGTTCCTTCCACATGTCTTGCAGAGAATCAGTCCCAAAAAATGAACGGAATTGAGCAACTTCTTGTGCCGTAAAACAGTCAGTTTCTGAAAAATAAGCCATTAAGAAAGAAATACTTTTTTTTAGAAATCTAATAATCTGTTCAAAATAAATTCTACAAATGAAACAGACAGTATAACATATTTTGATTAGACACTATTATTTAGACAAAAAATGCAGGAATGCGATTTTTTAACGAAGCATTTTTTTTATTTTTTTTTTTAAAGCTTCTATTATAATTTCTGATCAACAATAGTTACAAAAATGCATTATCTGAAGCAGTGGACCTTAAACTACGAATATTTACAAACGACAATGTAATGAAAGGAAATGAGAATGCTTAAGTGTACAGTATAATTAGTATAAACACAAAATAACAAATGAGACTAGAAAACGTAACTGAATGCAGGAGACTGAAATTCCAAACATCTTATCTCCCAGACGTTTAGTTTGTTAATCACTCTATTCACACTTTTAAATACTTTAAATATTTCAATATTCACACACAATAATTTTCTATTACAAAATATACAACTTACAAAATTCCAATAATAATCACAAACATTCATAAATTTAAATAAACCTCGTATAACACAAAGAATTTACAAATATGACCGCCTATCCCTCCCTTCCGCCTTAACCAGTCCTTTACTATTAGCATTATAATATCACTCAATTTAGAACTTGTGTGCCCCATCTTTAGAAGCACACAAGCTCGTTTAAAATGCTAACAACAATTCATTCATAAAGTGTGTACAACACGTATACCTCATTGTTAACAATTGGACAATGCAGAGGACCTCGATAACTACAATGAACTGATTCTACGTTAAAACAAGACTTTAATCGAGCGGGCGAGGTTTAGCTTATAGTTGATCGTCCACTTAACCCTTCTCACTGCAATACAATGAATAACAACATAAAGTAAATAGACGAATAAAAACGATGAATTACGTAAATTACAAAGTTACAATTACACGAAATATACCTAAAGATGTGAGGAAGAAAAAAGGCAGTTTTAAGAAATTCAACAGGTTTGGGTTAAGTAGTTCAACAGCTTTCGAAGCATGTCTTCTTCCAACACTTCCTCCGCTCTTAACCGAAATCATCTTACTCAGTGCTATACCAGCCTATGTTACCAAAACTCATGAAACTAGCGTATCCCGTTCTGATTGCCTCATCCGTCACTGAAATAGATCTCTCCACAAGCCCTACAACAATCTACTCTAGACCTGCGAACTTACATAATCTGCTCACAATCGAAACAATCTCTTCCTCTCCCCGCTGAAAAAGCTCCTGAATTTTTTACTCCACTCTGGTCTTCGAACAACCAAACATACACACTAGATGTATTCCAACCATCTGGCAGCTGTATTTTCTCCTCTTTTTTTTTTTCTTTATTACACTACACCCTCCGTCCTGCTTTCTACGCTGGCGAAACTCAATAACCATTAATACTTTGCATTACAAACTAATTAACTATCTTACTTATTTCATTTTCGTATCCAACAACATCTTAAACTGTAAAAATACGGAAGTGAGTTCCATCATTTTAAAAAAGGAAGCCTGAATTAAACGGATCCTGTACGATAATCGCAAGGAAGTGGGCAGTGACTGGACGCTGGTAAAACCTCCACATCAAGGTTGATTCCACAACAGGGTTTACTGTTAAGCGTGGTGACAGCACTGAGTGTTGTTCATTACAAGTTCTTTCCTCCTGATGAAACCATTACCGCTGTCACGTACGATTGACGAAGGGCACCGGCAGTTGTGTAAACAGCAGTACTCCCGTACCCTTTATATTCCCCGGACTTAGCACCAACATACTTCCATAAATGTTTATACATCTAAGTCACTTCCTGAAAGATACGATATTCAAAAACAAGAAGAAAGCAGAAAGTGCCTTCCGGGATTTCATTGCTTCACTGGAGCCACTCTTCTTCACGGATGGGATTGAGAGGCTTGTGAACTGTTAGCAGAGACGTGTCGCTGCAGACGGAGACTATTTTGAATTAACCACGTGTGTTTACTTCATTCCAAAGCTCAGTAGTAGAGAGAGGTTCGAAAAAGGTCATCTATTTCCGAACAACCTGGTACTAAGAAATAAGTAAACTATGGTTTTGCTGTGTACTTACGCTGTCAACTCCCGTTTGTCTTTCCTGTATTAAAATACAACCTAACCTAATGTTTCCTTTCAGTACTGAAACTTCCCATAAATAAATACAATAACGAATAGATCCATAAACTTATGCTAACTAAAAACAACTGAAATTAGAAACTACCAAGTGCTACGATGGCAATTCAAGAATGTGAGAAATATGCAGCAGTTAAGTGTTGCTTTCTTTTCTAACAAAATGAATAAACCAACTTCAATGCATACTTTCATACGTAAACATTACTCTTGATTTTCATTTGAAAAGTTCATACATTCTTATTTACCTTTAATCCTGGGCAGCAGCCATGCAGTGAACTTTGGAATTGGAGAAAGGCTTGAGAACTTCTGCATTTTGGGAAATTCAGCCTGAAGTTCTTTTACCACTCTCTTAATTAGATAGTTGCCTAGCTCAATACCCTAAAAAGAGAGAGAAAAAACATGAGATTACATTTGTTCTTGATTGTAAGTTGTGTTCTACACAAGAGAAAACAAAACAATCAAACCAGTAATTTGGAAAGGTACAATAAAGATAATCATAGAATATACATGTTAATGTCTAGAAGGTCAGGTGGTATCAGCTGGTTTCGGCTGTTTGATCAATACGCTAAAAGCTATTCAAATAGTATGACACCAAACGAAGTTTGGTATGACTACCTGTGATTAATACATTACGTAATGATTAGTACAAATGTATACAGCACATTCGCGGGCTTAAATTTCAAACAAGAATATATTTCTTGCTGGTTTAAGATTGCAAGAACAGTGTGGCTACTCTTCCGAGATTTCAAAATTCCCTGACTTTTTATTTAGCTGTTCGTAGAAATGGAACGTTTTCCAACTTTTCGTGACAAAAATTTATACACTTTGGAATTTACTACTCATAACATAACAAAGAACACGTTAGAACACAACCACCGCTTTTCTTCTTTTTTTCTGAGGTAAAAATGGACGAGAATAAAAGTTTAATACTTTCAAACGTAGGTTTCAATTTTGTTTAAAGAAAATAGACCCTAGGGCTCGTCATAGTGCCCCTGGGGTCAACTTAAAAAAATTTCAAATGATAACTCTTACATTTTCGGATTCTAGGGAAACAATGTCACTCACGGAGTTTTGGAGCGGAGTCCTCACGTAGCCTGGAGGCGCAGAAGCACCGAATTGTGTCAGGAGGCGAGCTCCGAGCGAACAAACCTACTGTGTTTATTACAAAACTGTCTTGCATTCGCTCCAGCTAAATTCACAGACAGCACTGAATGACTTTTTTAATATACTATAAAACCCCATAGATACTGACTGACTCACTCACTGACTAAAAAGTACATATCGAAACTAGGCACAACCCAAACCGGTAGAGCTAGATAAACGAAACTTGGCATGAAGTGTATCATCCTCTACAACGTCTTCTTTTTTTTCTAACTCTAAAACCACACTAATAAATAATTTGTATATTCCATGACCACGTTTTCCTGAATTCTAATGAAGTTTGGGAATACATGTAACACTTAATTCTTTGATCTAACCATTCTCACAAGATAGATTTCCAACGATCGAAACATGAAAGATATGAATTATATTCTATACCAGTGGTTCACAACCTGAATCCGCCAAACAGAATATCAAGGTAAGAATACACACCAGCTCCTTGGCGAACTACGTGTGCGGATGACACCAATTCCTTAGCGAATTACGTGTCAGGTGGTTGTACCAGTTTCTTGGCGAACTACGTACAGGTTAAGTTAAGACATGTGTGAGAGTGCACACCAGTTCCTTGGCGAACTGCCTGTGCGGGATAGTACCAGTTCCTTAGCGAACTACGTACTAGGATGTTCCAGTTTCTTAGCAAACCACGAACGGTTGAAGGAGAGGAGCTGACCACCCAGGGGAAATGAGTGATGGCTCTTTCTCTGTGCAGGTCCTTTTTAAAGGTGAATGTAGGGGTGGTTCCTCTTGCTTCTCCTACTTGACTCCAGCTCCCTCTGTCTTCCGTTATTTGCTCCATCTAGTGTTAGTTTGAGGAGTTGACCGTCGTCTGCTCCAATGTGTATGTATTATTTGTTTACTTGCATAACCACATGTTTGTTCTATAAACATGTGTGTTATTGTTTATACAATGTCCACGTGTTCGCTATACACGCTGGTCATTACGATATGTTACCTCCCCACTTATTTATATAAAAGTATCCTTTCAGAATTTCTTAATATTTTGATGTCAGTAATTTTTATGGTGAATTGTTTTCGCTGTGCGTAAATGTTTGGAAGACAAATCTAACCCAAAAGGTGTTGATTCAAATTATTATCAGACATTTTGACATAAACTAAAGCCTTTTTCTTATTACAAGAAAGGTGATCTCTAATAGACCTTAAAAGTATTATTTACCTCTATGTATGTACATCTAAATTTGTGTAATATCTCTGTTCGGTATAAAGCGAATCTATGCGATCATGATCGAACAAAATGTATAGAAGTCGTATTTTCTGTAAAAAATTGAGTATTCTTTGGGCTTCAGCCCAAGTAACATCTTCTCCCACTTAAGTCAGTGGGACAAATAATAAAGGAAAAATTAATCATGTGAATTTGGATATGTCATTTACTGAATCCTCATCATACATGTTAGCATGGCGGGTAAGTCCCCGCTGCCCACTTCAGCCAGTGGGCAGCCTATGCATGTATAGCTGAAGATAGGACCCTTTACATCCACTGCAGTAGTTAATCACATATGCGGATGTGTTACCCTGAGCGTCAAAAGGATACAAGTACATCAAGGAAATTATTATGGAACCCAGCCATTAAATTCCAAGACTGAGCTAGCACAGTTACATGTGAATATTGCTGGCCTCTACATACAATACCCTATATTTCTAAGTTTTTGTGTTTATGAATGTTATTCCTTTGAGTATCACTTAAGTAAGGTCATAAGTCCCTTCTGTAAAATTTACAAACATAGATTACCGCTTTTAGCCTTGAAAGGAATGAAATTATTATGAACATTTCCATGTTAATTATTTACGGTCATACTAAAAATATTTTACTGGCAATTAAATCGCTGACTGAGCTCAACAGCTCCGACAAACGTGAAACTACAATCATGGAGATAAGACTTGTAGCAACCTTATGTATATTTCACATCATCATTCCGACACCTGCGTGGTATGACTACGAAAAATATCAGTTAGGATCGCCAGTCTCGGGATTTCAGCATATATGGTCCCGATAACAAAGCAAGCACGTATCCGGCATTTTCGCTTGCAAAGATTTAGTATCAACGCAAGCACGTATAAACCATTTTCGCTCGGAAAGATTTAGTATCAATCGTTTAAATTGCTTTTGCTTTACGGAAAAGTGAGTGATACGGTTTACACAAATGTAAACGGATACGCCGAGTACTGTTCAGTTCCAGATACTCCACATATCCCAATAACAGATTGTAGACTGTAATGCTGCAAGCACAATAATGAAAGAAACGTTTTAGAAAATTGCTTTCAAGAGCTAACGTTTGAAAATGGTACAGGTATGTTAAGGAGATAAGAATAGTCGCTCTGTTCCTTACAAACACAGCCGCCTGAACGCATACAAACGTACACGAAGTAAGGACACAAGGGAGGGAAAATATTTTTTTTTAGTTCAATATGTGTTTCTCTAATGCTCTTTCGATAAATACTTATTTTAAATGGGCCATCTTAGTAACTGTGAAATTCAGCCCGTCACGATGATATGAATGCAATGCAGTTTAAAATCCACAAACATCTATGACCCAGGCGGGATTCGAACCAGCAACCTCATGAACGGCAGCCCAGCGCCCTAGTCCACATGGCTACCGAGGATCTTTCGACACAGGAACAGTTGAGAAATTAGCATTTCACGGAGGGGGAGTTCGTTCTCCAAGTTAGCAATATTATTACGACCTAATAAAATATCGTAATGATTCTGTTGTCCTATGATAATAAATCGTAAGGTAGAGGCTTTCGACCAGTGGGATCGTAATTTTGTAGTTCAATAAGTATAAAACTGATATTAAAGAGTGAAAAGTATGCGACTGGACCGGGGATCGAACCCGGGACCTTTGGGTACCGTCCCAATGCCAGATCCAGTCGCATATTTTTCACTATTTAATATCAATTGTTTTTGTACTTACAGAAGCTTGATGTACGGGAAAAAATTGGAAGTTGCCTCCATTTCAACTTTGGAAAGTATAAAACTGTTTGTCTTTTTAACCGACACCATTTATTTATAAAATTTTATTTACTAAGGTGAGGTTGATTAAAACAGCGCCCGTAACATAGACTGTGTCGATATTATTAGTGGATCACCTCTTTATTTGTAGCGACCTATATTCTGAATTAGGTCGGTATGGAAATGATTATAGCGATCTGATTCCAGACCAAGTCAGAAAGGAAAGGTATTCCGACTCCAGACCAAGTCAGAGGGGAAAGGTAAGAGCTGACCACTATCGAATTGAAGTGAAGTGATGATCATTTAGCATTTGGTTGACCTTTTATAGACCTCTTCTAGTAGGCGTGACTTATGTAATTTCAAGTTTCTCCACTTGGAGTTGGCGTCTTCTGCTATTATTTCTTGTTTGCGTAAACACTGTTTGTATATGTTTACATCGTTTGTTTATGTTGTGTCATGTGTGTATCTTATTGACACACATATCATATTCCCATTGCAATATGGTCATAACAAATAATGCTGGAATTTCAGTGCTCTCTCCTAAGTGCCTATACAGGGTGTCCCATTTTAACCAAACCACTGGAATATTGCAAAGCACCGAAAGAAAGAACAAAAAGTGTGCAGTGGAACATGAGCGACAGAGGGGGGACAGCCTTCCATGCACAGAAAGATTTTCGTGATCTTATACAAACTATGAAATTATCTAGAATATTTCATCCACAGTTTGCAACACTGCGATGTGTGTTTAACGTATGTTGTTCATCATCACTAGAGGATACCAAATACCTAATAATACAATGTAGTGCCATTTGAAAAATTTAAACCTTATACCGGGTTGGCAACACTGACAGAATGATGACATGGTGTTTTCAATCCTGATATCCACCATGTTGTTACAAACAAATTTCCATCAACAAAATTTTCATCTAATGCGTCGTTTATGATTTATTGAGAATTATTCATTTTCTTCCCATTGTTATGGCGTTGATTCTGGGCTCCAAGTTGGAATCACTGTACCTCCGAAACGAACCAGACGAACCATGTTCACATAAACTTATTTGTTTATGATGACTGATACTATCACCTCCGAAAGTATTGAACCTTTATCCCATTTGAAAAAAATATAAGTTTGTGTTGAGGTGGCAACATTGTGCATGTGACATAACTCCATTGTGCATGCAAGGCTGTCCCCCCTCTGTCGCTACATGTGCTACTGCACACTTTTTGTATTTTCTTTTAGTGCTTTGCAATATTCCAGTGGTTTGATTAAAATGGGACACCCTGTATAAAACCTATTAAAAATACTAACTGTTGATTTTAGTATGACAAGCAACTCTTTACTTCTGTAATCCAACTTTGATAATTGTCGTAAACGAATGGATATTACCATTTGTGTTGGGCATACCTCTTAAACTTTTTCAGTTCAATACCATCTTGGTTCTTCTCATATACGGATCATTCATATACGGAAAATGCTTTGCTTGGTGCTATGTCTTTCCTTAACTTCGCATATAATCTAGAAAGTAAATGAAATTTTGTTACGCTGAACACACACAATAATAACTACCTTTTACACATTCCTTAAATTTTAACTTCTTCATACCAGAAGTACGAAACAGTAAACATTACCTGAAGCCCTCTCTGAGTGGACGAAATGGAGTAAAACACTGCAGCTTGAATTTCATCTGGATCTTCTTCGGATGAATCGAAACTACTTAATTCACTGTCTACTATGGAAAATAAAGACAGAAAAAAAAAGAAAAACAATTAGAGCGAATCTTTCTTACAGGTGACGTTATCAATCAACTCTGGACAGGACGTTAATATATATATATTTTTTTTTAAAAAAAAAAAGCTAAAACAAAATCGTATTATTATTAAACACCAGACAAATGACAATTAAAAAGGACTGAAGACAACAAAACCAATAAAAAAACTTTGCTTCAGTATGGACGCTACTTACGTGGCATCTAGCCTAAATCTTCAGTGTTCGATTTGCCGGGGGTGGGAGTGGGGAGGAGTTACCGGGGTTTTTCTGTGGTGCCTGAGGATTTCATCATCGGTTGTTGTTTCCGAATACTGTCCGAATGTTTTCCAACCAAGAAAAAAAAAATGTATTTCTACCCAAGCAGGTAGTAGATGAAATTTTGCACGCATCCACTGATTTTAAGATCCTCGCCCCAACTTCTTAATTTATAACAAATCGAACACTGGAAATAATCATTGTATTTTGTTGAAAATTACGTTATGTAGTTATCCAAATATTTTAAAGCAAGCCTCGTGCTCTTCTTAAGGGGTCCACACCAACGAATATTAACTAAGTATATAATGAAGATTTCGGTATCATGTAAGCATCGTCCATTTTAAATAGTCTTCTGTACGCTACTAGGGATGTATCGATATATAGGTATCGGTGATATCGGACACTTTTTGGAGTATCGGTATCGGCAAATGGACACCGATACTTACCGATACATTTTCCGAATTATTTTTAATTTGTTTAATATTAACAGACACTCATCTTTCATGGGTCTCTTTTGACATAAAATTCGTCTAAATGATTATCGATTTCTTTATGCATGTGTACGCCTTTGATTTCCACTACTCAAATGATATATTTAGTCTGTCCATGCCAAAATAGCAGCTCATGTTAGAAAGAAGTAGTAGTAACTGAAGGAAAGCCAAAGGTAACTTCAGTCAGGAAGGCACACCCGGGATTCGAATTTCGGATCTCAAACGAGTCAGAGGTTTCGATTAAGAACAAAATGCTTTGCAAGTGAACCACTCTACGCTCACTTTGTCAGTATTTTCCCTTTAGTCTTTACTTACATATTAGAAAAGATAACCGTGTTCCCTGTACAATGCGCACGCGCCGGGAACGACGCATGGGGGGACTCCACATACTCTCGACCTATGGCATAAGGTGAAGTGGGTGGTCACTGGTCAGTCCCACGCTCAGCCGCCTTTATCTCCCAGAGTGCCCAGGAGTACAAAGGACAGTTCGGTATTCAATTTGATTGTAGGCTCAGTGCACCAGAGAAGAGAGAACTGAAGAAGTGTCCTGGTGTCAGGATTAGAACCCGAGCCGCCAGTTTCGTAGTAACCTCAAGTAAAAATAAAGTTAAATTAACCAATTTCATAAAAAAAAAAAAAATGAAACATAACAGACTTATCAGTTATCAAGGTTTTGTTCCTTTTAACAATCCACCATGTGGATTGTACAAAGGACTGAAGAAAGTTGGACGCGTTTAGAGGAAATAACATTCATTATTTTGTCTGAAATATATTTTCTGTGTCTAACGTAATATGAAATTCTGCTGTGTGAAATGTGAAATTTTTGTATGTGAAATTTTGGCCTTATATCTAATATACAGGGTGTCCATAAAGTCCGTTGCCACCCTGTGTATCTTTGAAATGACTGCAAATATGAGCAAACGCAAAAACACGTCCTTCATTATTTTGAGGGGCTTGAATTTTGAGCTATAAAAGTTCCACCCCAGACCCCCCCCCAATAGGGGTACGGGGGGGGGGTCAACTTGAAAATTTCAAATGGCAAAGGGGATCGAGTAATAAATCGTTTCAAAGGTCTCGACAAAAGAAATATTTTGCCGAAAGTTTCAAGTCGCTATGTTGACCCCATCCAAAATGGCGGCAGTCACATTTCGTGTCCATAAAGTCCGTTGCCACCCGTATATCTTCGAAAAGACTGCGAATATGAGCAAATGCAAAAACACGTCCTTCTTTATTTTGAGGGGCTTGAATTTTGAGCTATAAAAGTTCCACTCCGTGTCCCCTAGGAGGAGTAAACGGAGGTCAGGGTCTACGTGAAAATGTCAAATGACAAAAGTGGTCGAGTGATATCTAGTGTCAACGGGTTTGACACAAGAAATAATTTGGGGAGCCTTAAAATTTCAAATTGTTCCATATTCCAAATGGCAGTAAGATGAAAGTTCTAAAACGAAACTTCTATTCTTCACTAAGACAGCAAGAGGTCTAGAAGTTACTCTTCACAGCAAAATCTGTGTCTAACTACTGTTGTCATGATTCTTTTCGTAGTTCTAACATACCCACAAGTAAGCTGCTATGTTAACTTAGTCCTATAGTTTTGTAATGCTAGGAACATTTCGAAACATTTTCTTTTTCTTTAATTTTCTTTATCAGAGTTTCCTGATGAACGTAAATTGTCAATGTTGTGAAGAGGTTCTAAATTGCTGACAATGAGTTTTCTAGCGTGTTCCTACGTACATATGCCTTAACCACTAAATAGTGTCTTTCCAGTTACACTTTGCTGATTAAAGTTTCGGAGATACATGCGTTGAAGTTATTTATTTATAGGCTGAACATGTAGAAACTATTTAGTGGTTAAGGCATATGTACGTAGGAACACGCTGGAAAACTCGATTGTCAGCAATTTGGAACCTCTTCACAACACTGACAATTTACATCCATCAGCAAACCCTCATAAAGAAAATTAAAGAAAAAGAAAATGTTTCGCAATGTTCCTAGCATTACAAAACTATGGGACTAACATAGCAGCTTACTTGTGGGTATGTTAGAACTTCGAAAAGAATCATGACAACAACAGTCAGATACAGATTTCGCTGTGAAGAGTAACTTCTAGACCTCTTGCTGTCTGAGTGAGGAATAGAAGTTTCGTTTTAGAACATTCATCTTACTGTCATTCGGAATATGGAACAATTTTAAGGTTTCCCCAAATTATTTCTTGTATCAAACCCGTTGACACTAGGTATCACTCGACCACTTTTGTCATTTGGAATTTTACGTAGACCCTGACCTCCGTTTACTCCTCCTAGGGGACACGGAGTGGACCTTTTTATAACTAATGATGTTAGCCCCTTAAAATAATGAAGGACGTGTTTTTGCGTTTTCTTATATTCCCAGTTGTTTTGAAGATACACATGGTGGCAACGGACTTTATGGACACGAAATGTGACCGCCGCCATTTTGGATGGGGTCAATATAGCAACTTGAAACTTTCGGCAAAATATTTCTTTTGTCGAGACCTTTGAAACGATATATTACTTGATCCCCTTTGCCATTTGAAATTTTCAAGTTGACCCCTCGTACCCCTATTTGGGGGGTCTGGGGTGGAACTTTTACAGCTCAAGCCCCTCAAAATAATGAAGGACGTGTTTTTGCGTTTGCTCATATTCGCAGTCGTTTCGAAGATACACGGGGTGGCAACGGACTTTATGGACACCGTGTATATTATTACAATGTTGATAAATTAATTATTTTGAAAAAGTCTTATAATATATAAGAAATGTGTCCAAAAGTATCAGTATCGGCCTCTTCAGTATCGGTACCGAGTATAGGTGGAAAAGTGGTATCGGTACATCCCTATACGCTACAATGAAATTGCTTGATTTAGTAAGTAGCTGATTAGGCTTACCCAGGATGGAAGTGACAAGCAAACATACTGATGGGGCAGAAAAGAATTAAATATATTTTTTTTCTTCCGTTATGATTAGAATGTCAAAATATGTGCGCATGCAAATTTTCGCCACTCGAGCGCAATTGTTTTGGGAGATATCGATGATGAAAAAGAAGATTCTTTTCTGCGGAGAGCAGCCAAAATCTCGTTTGATTTTCTTACATGGGAAGGTGTCGTGTAATGTCATTATAATTGTACAGGAAATACGTTTATAAAAGCAGTTTGCCAGTAAAATGTATTATTGAGTGAAGTGAATAAAATGAAGTAAATACTCGAAAGTGTTTATTCGCGAGTAAAGTATTCTCTCGCTTGAGGTGAATAAAAAGTTTGCTTTTACTAAGAGCATTTTCTTGCGTCAATTGAGATAAGATAAGATAAAATTAATTGTATGGGCGGTAACAGCACTATGGCTTACGCCCGTCCCGAACGCGTCAATTGAGAGTTTACTTGCAAGTATCCATTCGTAGATATTTTTATTCACTCTTATTTAAGTTATTACTTCCAAGTTCCAAGCATTTACTTACCACAGAAACATTATTTACTTTCTAAGCACAAGTATTTACTTCCAATGGAAAGTATACTCTCTTTAATTAGTCCCAAGTAGTAAAAATAGGCAAGTATAAGCATTTACTCGTTTTAATTCACTTCAGCCATTACGAGAGAGGTATGTGACACCAGTATGATGCAATAGCCTGGAAACATCCATTTCGTTTTGAAATAACCAAGCAAATAAAATACAAATTAATACAAATCCATATCTACATCCAGGAACAATCTGCTAACATTTGGGTTTCATTTTTTTCGTTATTTCAAAACGAGATGGGTGTTTTCAGGTTACTGCATTATTACTTCATACTAGTGCCACATGCTCTTAACTCTCAATAATATATTTACGGCAAAACTTACTCCAAAACCTTTTTTCCGTAGAATTCTAGCCCAGAATAACATATTACATGACCCCCTTTCCATTTAAGAAAACCAATCGAGATTCAATATGGCAGACTTCAAGATGGCGGCCATGAACAACATACTCTCCAACAGGTAGCGTCTTTCACCAAGTACCCATTACTATGTATTTCTGTTTTATTTCTTTCAGCAATTTAAAAGTAAAAGGGTGTTTCGAAACTTTTTGATCATTCTCCACAGACAGAATTTGACTTTTATATCATCAACATCTCCGAAAGAAATTGCGCTCGAGTGGCTACAATTTGCATACGCACATATGCTCATCATGAGAGAAGAAAAAAAAATACATAATTCTTTTCTGTCCCATCAGGATGTTTGCTTGTGAGGCTCCAAGCTCATAAAATATATACGATTAACGATAACACAGTGCTATCTCAAAGAAAAAGTTTGTGTTAACAAGTCTCAGACACCCCATCAGCTAAAGAACAATATTGCGTCGAATTTGAATTTAATTTTTAAGGAATTTAGGCAACTTTGGCTCAGGCTGTATGAATAATGATGGGAGAATTTGTGGAATGAAGAAGATGCGAGAAAACGGGAATATCCCGAAAAAAATCCACGCACATGGGGTTTGTCCACCACAAAGCCCACATAGCTTGAGTAGGGTTTATTGGGTCGACAGTACATTTGTGTAAAGCAGGAAATGGACACCAGTAACGACACTTTATACATTTAGCATAAATTTATTTCCCATATCTACTGTATATGATCCTATGATATTGTGAATTTAAAACAAAAAAGTAAAGAAGCAATTAAATATTGAAGCCTCTTCGTGATTTTGGTCCACCCTGTATTCTTAATTCATTATGAATATTATAGGTACACATAACACTTATTAATTTAAAAATAAATCACAGCATTTGTTTTCTTAATGTGGTAAAAGCTGAACTCAAGAAACAGTTATCAACTTACAAACCTGAGAGCTGAGAAACACGTACAATGGTTTTCATGCTGCTTGAGATATCAGAAGTGAGTGCCGTATGAAGAACCATAATCGGTTCTTTGGGCATGCTGCTATGTGTATATACAAAGCATCTTCTATATGGGCCTACACGAATCTTTAGGTCTTTCCAACTTCTGACAGGATGTACAGCTTCGTACTCAGCTATCTGAAAATTAAGTTTTGATTTACACAATTGTCTCAGTAATAGCAATTATTTTCCATTGCAACACATTAACAAAATTTCATAGATTTACAATAGCGAAAATACAAAAATTAACATGGTAACAAGTTTAAAACAATTCTGGTAATTAACAGGTTTCGTTCGTTCTAATTCAGTGGTTTCCAATTTCGGAGGCAATAATTCATTGAGGGCCTTTACCTACTAAAAGGAAATATATATATAATAAATCACAGCCATATTCAATCCACTAGTGGATGAGGCCTCTCCCCGAAGGGAGGAGTTGGTCTACTGCTCCCACGCTGACCAGACGGGTTGGGAGAGGAGAGCCGAAGCTCTCACTGTGATCGTTATATATATATATATATATATATACAGATGCTTATCAGAATAATGGAAACACCTGTAGTTGGCAACACGTCAGATGTATGGGTTGGCAGTGGTGTCGTGGCGACCGCAGCGCCGGACTGCTGGTGGTGGTGTGTTAGGTCGGTCTCCATACTACGTCAGGCGTCGTGGAACAGGAGTGTGCAGTGGCTGCAGCAGACGGAGGTAGTGTAAAATGGGAGACCTCTCAGAGTTTCAAACAGGGCAAATTGTTGGTGCGCGGTTATGTGGAGTGAGTGTGACGGCAGTGGCTAGTGTGTTAGGTGTGTCGCCAGGGACAGTGTCGAAGGTGATGACGGCCTACACAACACACGGGAAAACCACATCGGGGAAGCGGAATAGTGGGCGGAAGAAAAGCATCAGTGACAGGGCACGCCGGGTATTAAAGCGCATTGTCACGCGGAACCGTCGTGCCACTGCGGCGCAAGTGACGGAGGAACTCAATCAGCACCTCCCCCAACCTGTTTCGACAATCACAGTCCGCCGCGAATTACATGACATGAACTTACGGGGTCGTGTTGCACGGGCCAAACCTCTCATCAGGGACCAGAACGCTTTAGCACGCCGCAAATAGTGCCGCGACCATGCAACTTGGACCGTTGACGACTGGAAACGTGTGGTATGGTCGGATGAGTCACCATTCACCCTATTCCAAACCATGGGCCGTGTTTATGTGTGGAGTACGCCCAAAGAAGCGTATGATCTGCAGTGTCTCCGCCCAACTGTGAAACATGGCGGCGGCACGGTGATGCTGTGGGCCGCAATATCATGGTTTTCATTGGGTCCTGTGGTCACACTTCGCGGACGCATCACTGCCAACGATTATGTCGCAATTTTAGGAGACCACTTGCATCCTATGGTCCGGATGTTGTTTCCGGACAATGACGCCATATTCCAGGATGATAATGCACACATTCACACAGCTGGAGTTGTTGCAGCGTGGTTTGAGGAACATCGGGATGAAGTTCAACACCTCCCCTGGCCCGCCCAATCCCCAGATCTCAACATAATTGAACATCTGTGGTCCATCTTGGAAACACGACTCCGGCGACGATTTCCACCTCCATCCTCTCTCACAGAACTGGCCGATGCCCTGCACGAGGAATGGTGTAATATTCCACTTGCTACCATTCACGACCTCTATGCCTCCATCCCACGTCGCATCAAGGCTGTTCTGAAGGCGAAAGGTGGCCCGACACCATATTAATCTGGTAAGTTGCACTTTCGTTCAGGTGTTTCCATTATTCTGATAAGCATCTGTATATCTCCTTTCCGAAACTAATTTAAAATGAAGAAAGTCATGATGCGCTGAAGACTAAACGAATGCTAACTGGTAAGCACTGGTAAGTATCAACGCCGTTAAGTGCCAGTTAATTTAAAATACTTGAAATTGCAAAATGAAGTGCAAAGAATGTAAATTTTGTTCTTGGTTATATGAATACTGCGACATAAAATTCATTCGTAAGATAAATTTCTTTGAACTCCGATATCTTTTTAGTTGTGTACTTCATAAAAATAATAATAATAATAATTATGTTATACTTTGTACGAAACCCTTTCCATTATTCGAAACCACAAATTAATGATGAGGAGGTGCATATTCGTATGGACTTATTAAGATTGTGCCAGAAAAACAAAAAACCCTGTTCAAAATCGTCACTCGGAGCTGAAAATATCTATTTCTAGTAGTATGACATTAGGTCATTATGTTTAAAGCCTTGCACTAAACTTTTCACATGTTGTTATTTTACAGATACCATAGTTCGCGGAGCCACGGTGACTCAGTTGGTAGAGCGCTCACCTCTGGTGCGAGGGGTCGTCCAATCGATCCCTGCTCATGCCATGTGGGCTTTGTGGTGGACAAACACCGTGTGCGTGGGTTTTCACGGGGTGCTCCCGTTTCCTCCCACTTTCTTCATTCCACCAATTCATCCCATCATCATCCATACGGCCTGAGCCATAGTTGCCGAAAGGCCTTAAAATAAATTCACCATACTTCGCGTTTAGTTGAGGAAACGGAAATAAACTATATCCTGCAGACTGGTAAAAGCGCCAAATCGAAGTCATTACTTCTCGTACATTAAAAAATAAAGGAAAGATGTATATCTTGCATGAAATACCCATAATATATAGTACTAAATAATTTAAAATTAACTCAAAGAACATTACCTTTTGAACCATTTGGCAAGATGAATCCCACGTAATTCTCTCCAAATGTAGAAAGCCAGTTGAGAACCACAAACACAGCAAATCTCGAAGTGTGGTGTTCAGCTTTTGTACACGCATTGTCTGAACATCCTGGCTATCCATTTCACTAAGCAAGTCCTTTTAAAATAAAAATGTTTTAGACTTTCACAAAATAAAAATACAAAAAAAAAAAAAAAAAAAAAAATAAATTGTACAGAATTTTGCTTACCGTTCAATGAACTAATTGTATTTAATGTTCTTAGGTTTTTAGTCAACGTTTGACAAAAGCTTTATTCACGAAGTACTTTTCGGTCTCAAATCTGAAACCATCTTCAGAGTATGACAACTTAAAAAATAAATATAACATGTTAGAAACTACTGAGAAAATAACCGTCATATACAATAGTTTGTTTAAAAAAAAAAAAGCTTTAATAAAATTTAATATGTTCCATTTTAGTAAGTTTTGACTTTGGCTCGTCACGGTGATACAAGTGCAAGCAAGTTAAAATCAGCAAACATCTATGACACAGGCGGAACTCGAATCCGCTATCTTGGAGACGCTGGCCTAACGTCTTAGACCACACGACTACTGTGGTCGGTAATATTTTGTTCAAGTGTATGTTGCTGAGATATTACTTACATGTTGGAAATCGCGTACCGTACTCAACTGTTTGCAAGTGTAGCTATATCATATTTTGACTTAAATTTCATACATATTTGTTACATTGTATGTAAATACATATGTGAATTTAAAATAAACACCTTAAAATATTGTGTTTTTATTAGTCTATAATGCTAATGTGAATTGCGTGTCATAAGCGAAATTCTAAAAATGAATTTATGTTACTGTTCGCACTTCCCAAGTATTTTCTCCAGCAAAGAACCCAAGCTTTGTGTAGATTTGTTTTATCTGTATTCAATATCGGAATATTTGAAATTATGGAGCACGCCTCCATGACAGTTTGTATATGCTATTTTTAGTTTTTAATGCTATCTGATGATGTTCTATTTTAAAATGTTTTCAAATTCCATCTGTATTTCTGATTCCCCCTTGACTTTCCCTGATATTTTTCGTCCAGTTCCCTGACCACTGTATATAATACTGCGTGTTTAAAAAAGAATGACCCAAATTCAAATAATTATATTTATTAATAAAAATTTGGTACAGTTTCAAAACAAATTATGAACTATGAAGTAAGGCGTAAAGTTTCCTTCACCATAATTACAAATCATGGTGTCTACTAATTTTGTGACTTGAAATTCCCTAAGTTTTCCATGATGGTTTTCCAAATTCCCTGAGTTCTTAGAATAGTGGAAGACCGACCTCACCTCACCTTTCAAATTTCAAACTGTTTCATTACAATAAAATAATCAAAAAATGAAATACTCTAAAAGTTACAGATATCCATCTATTACTATCCACACTATTGAAAAAAAAAAAGTACACTACATATAAGCATTACCAGTTCTATAAAACTTACAAATTACAAGCCCACCGAAGTTGAACAGTCTTTTATGAAATGATTCCTTTTCTTAGATCCATTAGCTACATTTGAATTTATTTATGGTATTCAGGCATCTAAGGCTCAGGGATAAAGGAGGAAAAAGGATGCGGGAAGGTGTCGGTCAGGGCCTAAGTTGAAGGTACCATCCCGGCATTTGCCTGGTGTGACTGAAGAAAAATCTCAGTGTAACCAAGCAGATCCAACGTACAACTTTGCATATCCAGTCCACTCACACTCCCAACAGCAATCCGAATCCACCGGCTTTAATTACCCAGTTCAATTCCAAACTAACCAAGATCAAACAAATCCTACATTCTCCAATCTGACCTAGGCACCCACCCAACCTAGATTAATTTTAGAACACTCCTCCCCAAAATTTTAGTTTGTACGAATCCTTTCACCTTTTATTCCAACTAGCACCTAAATATACAAGGGACCCAGATCTGCTCTATCTTCATCACTTCTCCCATGGTCACTATCAATATATCTGGTGGCTATCACACCTTAAATCCCAAGGGTACATGTCACACCTGTAATGTAATGTATACCTTAACCTGCAAGTTCTGTAATGCCTTTTATGTGGGGGGAAAACAGGTTCAGCCTTGAACATCTGCATTAACAACCATCGCCACTTTTGCGCTATCAAGAAGCCAGATTCCCCAGTCTCCTTATACACTCAGTCTCACAATATCAGTTTTGATCTACATCTAATACGTATTCTTCCCCCTACAACCAGCTCCTCAACACGCTGATCTAAACCTTCAATAACTCTCCCCCACCCCTTTCCGACTGTTTACACAGCATTTTCAATACATATCCTTACACGATCCCATCCTGACACTTAGTACGTTAGTCATAATACATAATACTTTAGCTTGATACGTCGTCCGTTACGCGGCAGCACTAACAATCTTTTCTCTGTGTGCACGGGTGCGAGCTCTATTTCTTCTATCGTGATAAAGAACGCTATGTTCGAAATATAGTGACTATGTGTTCTGCATTTAATTACTACTGGAAATAAACGCTATAAGTAATCCTTTATCTTCTATATTTAGTTTTTTTTTTTTTTTTTTTCCCCTTCTAAAACGTCCTTCGAACATTCCTTTGTACTGTCTGGTATAGAAAAAAAAATCCACATTTAAAAGAAATCTTAGTTACATATTTGTATTCCAAATAAATGTCCTTGTCTGGTATAGAAAAAAATCCACATCTAAAAGAAATTTTAGCTACATATTTGTATTCCAAATAGCAAAATAAATTTCAGTGAACTTAAAATGTAGTGGAGAATATATATATTCGTAACACGATAGAACTGAAATATTCCGCTCCGTACACTTTAAGATCAAGTGTACTTAAACAGACCTCACACATGCGCCTTGTCACCCCAAAGACTCATTTATTCACCCCTTGACAAACCACCATTGATAAATGAATTTGCAAATGAGTATTTTACTGTAAATTTACTTTTACTAAGGTTATTCCGCAAAGCAGATAAACGTATTCGTATATTTCTCACCTACAAGTCATATGTAATTTCATCATATAACTTCCTCATCTCATCCGTAAACAACTGCACCGTGCCCGTAATCACCCTAACTCCAACCGACCTCCCCCAGAAGCTCCCAATCTTCTCACCAAGTACCACCCCAGCCCTCGGGCCCTCAAAAAGCTCCTCAAACTGGCACATTCCATAATAACTGCGTCACCTGAAACTGAAAGAGTTTTCCCGTCGTGTCCTAAAATAGTCTACCGCAGACCTCCGAATCTCAACACGATTCTCACCAGAACTGGACCAACCCCGTCCCTTCCCCCAAAACCTAGCAAGTGCAATAGACCCGGCTGGAAAACCTGTCTTATTTTTCGTCCCAGTCTTTCCTTCGTACATCCTGCCACTCACAAGACGTACTCTTTCAGACACTCTGGTAGTAGCATATCTTCCAACCTCGTTTATCTCCTACTCTGTAACCTACGTTCCGCCTTCTATGTTGGCGAAACTCAAACTCCTCTAACATTCCGCATCAACAACCATCGCCACTCCTCCAAATCTCAACTTCAGCACGTCACCATACCCGAACACACTTCTTATCACGGCTGCACCTTTGACGAAACCTTTTGAGTCAGAATCCTGAACTCTGACTCACCTGCCACAGTAAGAAAGAGATGGGAGCAAACGTGCATCTCCATCATTTCCGCCAACCTCAACTTCCTGTAACTCCTTGCAACGTCGTCGTCTTCCTTGTTCCGTCTCAAGCTGCACTTATATTTTATTCTATATTTCTATATTGTTTCTTTGTTCTCCCCTTCATCATTATTGTTATTTTTATTATTACTTTGCCCCCTCCCCTCCGATTCTTTACCCTCTTATTTCTTCAGGAAGCCCCTTACCTGCTCCTAGTAACCTTTGCTCTTTCTTCTGAATTTGATGTTTTCTCTGACCCATCTGGTCATTTTCCCGCCTCCGTGACCTGGCCACACTGTCACCCAGCATCATTGGCAATATGGCGTTTCCTTAACACCACTCCCGCACCTGTCCGCTCTGTCCATTTTCCTTCCTACCAGTTGAAAACGCAATTGCAAAACGTATTAATTTTCTATAGTGTTTGTGAAGTTCGTGTGCTCCTATCTCAAGATTTCACTATGTAAGTATCCTTTTTTCTACCTTGTTTATTATATATATATAATATATTCTGATTATATATAATATTCCGCCTTATATATATATATATATATATATATATATAATAAACAAGGTAGAAAAAAGGATACTTACATAGTGAAATCTTGAGATAGGAGCACACGAACTTCACAAACACTATAGAAAATTAATACGTTTTGCAATTGCGTTTTCAACTGATAGGAAGGAAAATGGACAGGTGCGGGAGTGGTGTTAAGGAAACGCCATATTGCCAATGATGCTGGGTGACAGTGTGGCAAGGTCACGGAGGCGGGAAAATGACTAGACGGGTCGGAGAAAACACCAAGTGGAGAAGAAAGTGAAAAGGTTATATACCTTTATCCTTATAACATTACTACAGATAATCTTCACAAACCTTACCGAAATATCAGTTCGAAGATCAACCAAGAACTTTACTCCTTTTTCCAGTCGTCCCATATGCTTAAACAGCCAACTATATCGCGGGGTAACAGCATCTTTTATAGTGTCCTCAGCCTTTAACATTCTCACTTCGTCCCCATCCTTGAAAGAACAATAAATAAATTAGAAATTATCTTGTTCACGTTAAAACTTGAATTCTTCAATGCTATTAACAATATATTACATCTAGTGATACCAATTAAGTTATTTTGTAACAATAGGTACAGCCAATACTCATTTAACGATTAATAATTATAAATTATTCTACTGTTGATACAGGGCTTTCTTTTCTATCCCTATTTATGGTGAGCTGGACAGGGCTTCAGAAATTTGTTACATATATTTTAGCTACAAAACTGCCAACTTTTCCCATTGGTAATAAAGGAATTTAGCCAATTTTTGAATGTTACAAACAAGAAAAACATTCCCCATTGTTGTTGCTTACAGGACACGAAACGAGGCTCAATGAGAAAAAAATGTGCAGTTATGAAAGTTAATAGAAAAACAAGGCACGGAACCGAGTAGTAGAAATAGGTCATTAAAGTTCACGATCAGCACAGGAAAACCTATAAACATGCAGATCTTCTCGCAGCAATCTGTAACAAAAAAAAACAACATATTTCCCGGTTTTCCAGCCTAAAATCCAGATTGTCGTTGATACATTTATTTAAGGAAAACAGAAAAATAAGCTTAATTTTTACCTTCACCAAATCATACACTGTTACCTGTAAGATATCTCTCTTCCAAAATAATACAGTTGAAACAGTTATTACATTCTACAGCGTTGTTACAATATTTTACAACATAGACGACAACTCCACGAATCACATTCATTCTGTATCATTAGCTATCCCTATACAAGAGAGATCTCAGATGTCGTTTTGACTATCATGGCTTCGTCGACCGACTTTCAATTTCATCTTTGTTTTTTTTATTTGTTATAGGCATCTTACTTCTTCACTTTTCGTAATTAAGTTACTTTCCATTCATAATCACAGTTCTTTTACACCACCTTGTTATTTTTTTATTTATTATTATTATTATTTTCACACTTTGGTAGGCATGGCCTGTGCATGACCTGCTCAAGATGGCCACCAGATTTTTCCACCTCCCTTTGTCGGCTTACTTCCTCCATCTTTTCTTTTAACAACGGGGCCTCTAACTCAGCATTTTTTAATAGCTGTTGTTGTTCATGTATTTGCAACTAAGGAAGAGCCTGTATCAAAATTGGAAAATGCTCCTGATACTGTGTCTTTTGAACGTGTATGTTTTGTACACCACAAAGTAAACCGAGCCACCGTAGCTCAGTGATAGAGCGTTGGCGTAGCATTCAGGTGGTCGTGGATTCAATCGAAGCGGAAGACCATCCTGACTTAAGTTTTTCCAGCGGTTTTTCTGTCACACCAGGCCCACCCGCCCAGCCTTAGATCCATAAACGCCTTAAATAAAATACAAATTCAAATTCAACCACACAGTAAGACTAACTGGTTGTATTTGTTCATTTTTTTCAAAAAAAAAAAAAAGTATGTAAAACTGGAAACCATATTTTATCCAAGTTACCCCTGTCTGTGGTGAAGTTTGGATTGTTTGTCATAACACTTTAACTTAGGCAAAATTAACCCAGCCATAGGTAACTTGAAGAAAAATACCGTTTCTTCTTTGAATACTTTATTGAATATGAATAATCCGAACTCCTCTCAACCTACTGAATAACATAAAAGTTGTCCAATCATAAATAGGCTTTGCACATTCTTTGCATATGGCAACTGTGTTTACAAAAATTTGTTACCACACATAGAAAATGAAGTACTGTTTAATATACAGATTTTTTTTTAACTTAAAAACAACTGTAAACGGACACTATATTGTCCTAAACTTCAAATATGTTAGTGTATCCACACGTAACATTCTATTTGAGACAAATTTTCTTTTTTTAATAGCAAAATTAATGTTTTCTCTCCACTTCTCTTCATTTTATGAGAAAATCACTTAGGTTAACGTGTATTAATCACAAATAAAACATGAATATGGACGCTGGACTATGCACCGTATTTATTTCTCCACGTAATCACCTCTCACACGTAAGCTTTTACTGTATCTGTCAACTTCGCTGTTGTATTTGGCTGCCGCTTGTCAGTTGAACTAGTTGATGACGATGCCTGTTTCAATGCGGTAAGCAAGGAAACGAGAATTCTTCGTTGTCAATAGTTACTCGTCAGTCTTATATAAAGTTTTGTCATCCGCTTTCTCACTTCAAGTCTTCTGTGGTGAGCGAGGAAGTCCCTCTCGATCGTTGCCATGCATGTTTCTTCTTCAACTTTAAACATTTCACATTCACAGCACCAAACACCTTTTAAATGACGATAAAGTTTAAAAGGTCTCACTTTCTGAGCACTCAAGAATCGAATAACGCTCCGTATCTCACAGGCATCGGGAAATGCTATCGTTTGGGTCATTCTAAATACATATAAAAGCATCTAAAGGTAAAATTAGGCATATAGCTCACCGAACACGGAGAAAAGGGGTTGGATGAACTGGTAAAATGTAAGTTATGGTGAAGGAGCGCAGTGGGAATGTTTAAACGGTCCTCACTTTCTGGATGGCGCTACTGCTTAGACTCCAAATATCTAAATTTCTACTAGAAAATTCTAACAAATTCTGAAATTCAAGTCTTTTAAGAATCTGGAGTTCGATTTTTGGGAATTCCGAACTTTCACAAAAACACAGCACTTATTAAATAACAATGTCCAGATGCCTGTCTGGCCATAAATCTACTTTTCTTTTTTTTCTTCTTCTTCTCCTCCTCCTCCATAGATAGATAGATATAATCAGTTTTAAGAACACTGACGATTGTAAAACATGATAGCTTGTGTGTGTGTGTGAGGGTTTTTTTTTTTTTTTTTTTTGTAAATCAATTATGAAGCACGTTTAATCGTGTTCAAAGTCCGCTAGACCATACACTCTCAACTTCTGAACTATGAAGGATTTAGAACAGTCTTAAACAGTAGTACGACATAGCACCATAGCCATGGCAACTTCCATGTCTACCTTTCAACACTCGTAACCGTAGCATTATATTATTTTGATGAACTCAGCATCTAATACAATGCCACGTTTCTTCTTTGTGTGAATTTTAGTTCTTCACCATGGATAGAAAAAAAAAACAAGCTTAGAATTATTAAAAACAAAATTCTTACCTCTAATTTGACAAAAGCTTGCGCAGCTTGCTTCAGTGCAGAATGATCTGTGCTATATTTTGTGGCTAGATTTCTTATAAAGTTTGCTTTCTCCTCTTTATCTAGTATTTGATAGGTCATGCATAGAACTTTCATGCTTTCCTACAAAGAAATACAAAAATGGATACAGAATTAACCATTTTAAATATATATACACGTCATATCACAAATTACGCGAAGTTGACAACTGAATCGGTCATTGCAGAAAGAGTACATGTTACATTAATTTCCTATATACATGTTCCCTCTCTGCAATGACCGATTCAATTGTGCAATTATATTTAACTACAGCAATAATTTGTCTTCACTAACTTAACATTTATATCCAGTATATATGTATGTTACTCATATAAATGCAAATTAAATGAAAATTTTAGAATTCTGTTTTATACACGGTGTCCGAAAACAGACGTAACCCTTACTTCAACCGGCCCTACTTTTGAACGAAAGTAACTATTCAGACTCTATTGGCAACTTTTTTATTCCTTTGTGGACGTAAATAATTTTTATAAGGGTTCATTGAGAGGAAAGAAACAACTAATAGGATTCTTCATAATCTATAGACACTTTTACAGTCATAAAGTTATGTGTGTATATCAAAGAATCCCATGAACAGTAATTTGCGCAAGTAATAATCAAATAGTGCTTACATAAAATAATATAAAAGAAAAATAGTAGAACAATTACGAAGGACATAAAAATCAATAAAAGGACGTGTATTGTAACTGGTGCTGTGATTTTTCCCTGCTAAAGTAAAAGTTCGTAGCTTTTGTTTCTTGTCAGCCATCGAATTTTCTAGTGACTTCTCAGGTGTGAATGAAGTAGAAATGTCAATCTACATATTTAGCCTGCATCTTGCGCTGCAAGTACGGTAATTTATGACTTAGTTAAAATTTAATTCAATGTAGTGCAAGTTGTCACACCCGTTACGCAAAACAAACCAAAGTTAACTTTACTCCTTAATAAGATAAAAGCTTTCGAATTTGCCTTTTGCAGAAGTAAGGATTGTTTGGGGTTTAATGAATCTATAAAATCAACAGCTCACTAATCTTAACTAAACGGCTAAACAGCACGTAACGGGTGTGACATAGAAATAAGAAATGAAGAAGGAAGTGTTTCGGAATAGTTCATTTTTTCTTTCCTACCAACTGATAACGCTTTTGCGAAACGTACTGCTTTTCTATTGTGTTTACGCTGTTATTGTACATCTGTCTCAAGAATATACCATGTATCCTTTTTTTCTACCTGTTTTACCATTTCATATATATATATATATATATATATATTGTTCGTTAATCACTTTCACCCATTATTCCCGCGAGAATGACGTATAAAAACTGACACCCAACAAGCGGGCGGTGTCCCCTCCAAAACTTTCCTACTCCGTACAAACCATCACATGCCATTTCGATTGCCAAACTATGTTCACGCCATTTTGCGTTTTTCCGCAAAATTACGGCACATCCGCCTCCAAGTTGCGATTCTGGAGTGATCGGGCATTGACAAATGATACACACCACGCTATCTCGCTTTACACCAGTATATTCATGAGATTTTTAACTACATCGATCAGTCCAGTATCTTTTACATACAGGTCAGTAGCTACGAGAACTACTTCCCTTCACTTCTCATTTGTTCCCTCCGCGGTGCAAATAGTTCCCGATTACTGCAGCTCTTCTGTGGTTAGTTGTCCGTTTTAACAAAAAATGCAGGTAAGTTTTTTTTTTTTTTTTTTTTTTTTAAGATTTCATAGTTCTGAAACAAGGGTAATAGATATTTTCCCTGGTAATTTTTTTCTATCGCGACGGCCATGTAAGGAAGTAAACCCGCCTTTAGTAATGTGTGTGAATGTCACACCCGTTAGAATGAAATGGCCTATTGTGAATGTCATCTTTATTATTACTCAATTCGCCTAAGATTTCGAGTTTGTATCTGCTTTTAAGCTCGAATCATCTTTAAAGTTTACCGAAATTAAATTTTGGTCATAGTAATGGACAGGCACTCAAAGTATTTCCATGCACTAAGCATAAAGGTGTAAATTGATGTAGCAAGAATTCGGATATACTTTAGATGCGGTCAGCCAACTTTATGCCACAATAGGAGCGATTTCTTCCTTAGTAATTCACGCAAATACACGAATGCTAAGCATATGAAAATAATAAAAAACGATACTTCAATGCAAACTTATTATTACCTAGCGTACAAAGGTGCTTACCTAGTTCAAATATCTAACTGAGTATGTCTCCCTTGCTGCTTACTAATATGGCGATGAGGGTTAACTTCCAAAGTTGGGCGTCCGTTTCTAGTAAAATTTACAGGGAAGAAATGGATAATTTGGTGGTTGATAAAAGAAAGAAGAGCGGAAGTTGAGTTTATTTTATTATATAATCGGTGATAAACATGGAACTATTTGGAAAGCGGAGGGAACTACTTCGCGCAAGGTTACCGCATGATGGATTGGATTGTGGAAAAGTAACGAGCATTTATATTGTGAATGTGTCGACAGGTGTACAGGGAAGTTGCCCTTGATATGAGTTAACAGTATTACAGTTTGTGAAACAATACGGCGATAATGAAGAAAATCTTTTAAAACTGTGTGAAAGTTATGGTTTAATAAACCTAAAAACAAATTACAAAATGTGTGGTAAACAAAGATATGCAAAGAAACGTGGAGAAAGTTATATTTTTCGATGTAACGGCAAATCACATGGTGAAAGGTGAAACAGGCGGAAGGCAGCAACAAAAGGAACATTCTTTGAACAAGCCCTTTTATATCTGGAAAAAGTGTTATATTGTGTTGTATTGTAAGAAACAGGTTGTAATGTTTTCTGAAACAAGACAAGCAAAATTTCTTACAAAATGAATAAAAATGTTCAAGTGAAACAATTGTAGATTGGTCAACGAATCGAAGCTTAGAAATTGATTTTCTCCTGGAGAGAAAAAAAAAAACAGATGTACCACCCGAATTACTAAGGTAAATGGGAAAAAGGTGAAAATTGATGATTTTTAAATCTTCATACATACACCAACCTGACTTATCCTAACGTAAAAGAACAAGTGAACTGAAGGTGAAAATTGATGAATTTTAAATATTAATACACCCACACGCCCGACCTAACCTAAAATAAAACAAGTGAACTGAACGTGAAAATTAATCATAGATTTCATGAGGCTTTTCTTCGGAAATTAGGCGGACGACCAACATCGGAAGTAATGCGATGAAATATTGTTTTCTGCACTGGACTTCAAATTACCCGAATCGTTCAGTGATATATGAATTTAGGTTATATTAGAATAGTTCTACGTTAAGCTAAATGTTAATTAGTTATCTCTGCTTTAATTTGATTTAATGCTAGGTTAGATTATATGAGGCCAGGTTATAGCGTTATTCGGAGGCGTGTCTAAAATTAATCCCGGCTTCTCGTTAGTATACGTCGAGCATTCCGTTGGGAACTATAAATGGAGCAGTGTAGCCTGGATATTTCTAACCTGTCTTCACTCTCTATCGCTCACTCGACTTTGTGACTGTTATTCTTGTAGCAGACCATCAATGGAGATATGAAAAAAAATATGTAACAATGAAGTAACATTACCGTGATTCCGATTCAAGAACCTTTCACTTATTTCGTTCGGAAAAATCACGCCCGACCTACGATCACCTTAATCCTAATTAAACAAGTCGTTCTACACCCCTGTACACCTAAAGGTGCCTTTGCCACTAAATATACCTTCTTGAATAATTCCTATTACACTTAAACAAAAATTTAGAACATTATATCAATTACCTCTATAACTAAACTTGTGACATTAGCATCACAGTAAGAAAATATTTTTTCTAGAAGCTCGTTTACTTGAGATCCATCTGTGGGGATAGGATTCTCAACAGTGTGATCGGTACACTTCAAAATTGTGGAATGTTCTCTATTGGCTGCAGTATCTGAACGTTGCAGCTGAGAAAGACGACGAAGCACTCTCAACCATTTTACTTTAGCTGGTGTCAACTTTTCTAGGAGAGTTTCTTCTGAATATGGATTTCCTTCTGCCATTGGAGAACGGAACGTACTGTACGAAAATAATATAGGAGTACAGGAAGTATCAGTACTTCCAAATAAATGTTCGATACTCCACTTTGATGAATACCATGTACAGGCATTAAAGCGCATATTCTTCCTTACGTTAAAAATACTCCTCAGAAGCACCATTTCGATTCACATACTTGTACTTTACCCTCTACTTGGCGCTTACGAGCCATGTTTACTCGCGGCTTGCGAATTACGATGTCCACTTGTTTTCAACTTGCAGTATTCCTTATCCAGACTTTTAGAAATTAGAATATCCCTGTGAAAACAAAATAAGAAACGTATGTTCTGTGAAAGTGAAAGAAAAAGACTAATTGTAAATTAAAAACTTTAGAACTTTATTTCCCATCAACTCCCTCGTCAATTCACACACTGATATTTTATTTAGGTAGTATTCAAATTAACAAAAACTCATTTTTCATAGAAAGTACAACATTTCGTTCAGGTTTTAATGGTTTAGTCAGATCATATTTTTTTTTCTGGGCAAGTGTTTTCAAAAACGTTGATTTTTTTCAGAACTACCATGAGTTGTGGGGCTGGGGAGAGCCCACTTGGAAACACTTCCGGTACGGCACAGAACTTTTGAGTAAACAGTACTTTTGTATATGTCCACCGCTAACTGGGGGCATGGATCTAGCCTAGATACGGGAGACGGATTGACTGGTCCAATACAATTAAGCTGGGTCAAATTGAGTCCAGTTTTCGATTATTTTGCCTGGTGAGTTGGGATGAACTTGCGTCTCATTGGTTGGTCATAGATCTAAATACGCTTTTTATATCTATTTTGGTTTGCCTATGAGTGGGGGTGTTTAAGAGTAGCACTAAAGATTAGGAGGGAGATTTAAATATGGTAATGTACTGCTGTGCCTATGAATGCAAGTCGAAATGGGAGGAAGGAGGATTGTGCAGTTTCACAGGCGAGTAAAAGAATAATAGAATATGATATATATTTACATAATACAAACTTACTCTGCCGCCGGCTCTCCATACGAAACTCTTGAAATAGGACAATACTTAGACTCTTTCCTTTAGTTTTAATAATCAGAATTTGAAAATCATATTAGATATTAGGTGAAAATCAAATCATAAATCATACTTTAACTTAAGCCGGATGTGATTTTTGCGAGTTACAGGTTCGTGCCCGGAATCATGGTCGTGTTTCGTCATAGTGGCATGTTTATTTCCGTATCGCCATTTATATTTTGCTACAAAAATCACATACAGTATGTCGAGTGTGCGATAGCTAACGAAGATGAGTTTAAAAAAATCCAGGTTAGTTTGTCACTATATGCGATGCACAATACCTTTAATAGAGACCAACGGTGACTATTCCATTTATGGTTCCAAATGGAACACCCGCTGTATACTAAAGAAGAACCTCATATTATCCTGCAGTAGTATCTTTCGGTTATTGAGTACCGTCAAACGGGACGACTTGAGACAACGGGGTGACTTGAGACAGTTGTACAATTTTAGAATTTACAGTTAGCCACATCGATGACTGATACAGATTTCGCGCGCGATCGTCAGTTGTTGCATTATGGTATGTACAAGAAGTATTCTGAGTGAAGGTTTTGCAATGTACGTGTATGTGGCTCCTAAAAGTGTATCATTGTTGATGTCGAATTCTGTAAGGATAGTTAATTGTTGAAACTTTCATCTGTGGGTTCAATAATTAGTTCCGTCGGAAAATGAAATCTAGGTGTAATAAGTTGAAAATATATTGTATATAGAGCAAATGAAGAGTTAGTGTTTATAGCTTCGTTTTAACGTGATTGCAAGGCTGGTTTACAGTTTAGGGTGTACCTCAGGAAGCCAAGAAAGGGACTACACTTACAACTCCGGTGACAAAATATCTTTATGACCTACTCCTGGATCTAAGGAACACATATGCAAAATTTGGTTGACATAAATGCAGGTATGTAGATTTGTATGAATAACAGAGACAGACAGATAACATATATGCACAACGCAAACTAATAAATCTCATCCTGCCCGTGTGGTTCACTCGGTAATGTCGAGAACTTTAGATCTGCAATGGAGATAGACGTGCGTTCGAAGTTTTCCTCTGTTTCACCAGGTGACTCCCAGGATGGTTCCTTAACGAAAGCCCTACCGCTCGCTTCCTTCGCCGTGCCATCTGAAGAGAAATTGTCAAAGATCGTCGCCCCACAGACATGATGAATTTAGGCCAAAATTGATCTTAGCTTATACAAGAAAATTACAAGTAATGTTCGATATTGAAGGTGGATAAAGTTAGGAGAGAATGGTCTCAAGAATAGGGTAGAAAATCTTTAAGTTTAGCCGGAGTGCTTGATAACCTGATGGGGGTAATCTGAGCTGTAACTCAGTTACGGTAGCTCTCTGGGATTGCGTTTTATGTTTCCAAATCTCATCGTTTCTGCGATTGCTTTTTTCTATGCATCTTTCTCTTCAAGTTTCCTCTTTCTGAATGGCTTCGATGAACCCTGGGCTCTGAAGATGCAGAATTGGGATGATGTTGAATATCTTATAAAGATTTTTTTTTCTTTTGAAAGCGATAAGAATGTCTACGTTGTATGTGTGTTCTGATCGTGCTTGTGCCGGTATATAGTTTAATCGAGGTCTTTTTCTTTTTCTGCACTCTTATAAGTTATTTAAACTATAAAATACTTTCTATGTTCCTTCTTTGTGTTAACGTCATTAGATCAGTTTGACGACGACAGTGTCTCTCTCCATGAGTTTGTCCGAGGTAAGAGAGCGTCTTCCGACTTCTTGTTCATTGCAAGTTGGTGAAATCCTTGAAACCATCCCATCATAATTTTTGCCTGTTTCTAGAGAGAGATGAAAATCATACCCAGAATCATGGAGTGAGATGGAGTCTGCATCTGAATGTCAACGGAAACGTGATATTTGAACTCGTACCATTTCTGAATATTAGGTTTCTTCACAAGCAAAGGATGTTTAGATGTCTCATTTACCTTTTTCGAAAGTTACCATATCACGCCACTCTCAGAATATGTAATTATTTGTAGGAAGCCGATGGTCACATTGTTAAAGTGGTTGATCAATTACATAACCAATGAAGTGGGATGGATATGTTATGGGCAGCATTATTACAATGACACAAGTGATTTCCCAACATCGTGAACAGTTAGATAACCAACGAAAATCGATTCAACAATAGGCTTTTTATCTTATAACATGAAAGACTCTACCACCATCGGGAGAAGCCTTCCAAAGCCACAGAAGAGGGCACAAAATAATAATATTTAATTATATAACTGTGTTCGGAGAGACGCCAAGGCGAATACCTCCCCATCAATGCCTTGCTCATTGATATCCATCAAATAAGACCATTCGTAGACATTATATTAACTAGTCTTAGCACACGAAGCATACATGAAGAGAAGTCGGAAAAGTGTCAGAAACGGAGAAAGGTTAGCGAAACAAAAGGCTAAAACACTGAATAAAAAGACAAAAGGGAGGTGAGGCTTCGACAAGATTACCATGCTGGAAAAATTAAATATTTAAGTTCATAATAAAATCAGTAGAGTCATAATGCTTAAGTTCTCCAGCCCATCGACTATGAAACAGGTATTCTTGGAGCTTGGCGAAAATGTTGCCTTCAAAGGTATCATGAGACAGGCACTTTTTTCAATTGCTCTATAACCCTCCATGTGGAGGTTGTTTGGTGTTCCTTAATTATATGTATAACACTTTTCAATAAAACTCTCCTTTAGTATCTACTGTGTATTAAGCTTCCCCAAATTATCTTAACTTCCTACAATGAGCGAAAGTTCAATACTCCATTTGTCTCAATCCCAAAGCCAATATTTTTTATGCTGAAGTATATGCTCTTTTAAAGGCTTTGGATTTTAGTATTGTTCGTGGTTTCGACCGCCTCCTTGTTTGTACAGATTCGAAGAGTGTTGTTCAAAACCTCGAAAATATGTATTCTAAACATCCGCTCGTGTAAGATATTCTATGTAAGACACACTCCATCTGCTCTGCTGGTTGTGAGGTTGTCCTTTTCTGGATATCCAGTCATGTTGGTATCCATCGTAATGAATTGTCAGACCAAGCTGCACGTGAGGCCTCTTTAGGAGCTAACATTGATATCCAACATGTCCCATTTCAGGACATGATATATTATAGACAGGTTACGCGGAATGAATGGCAGCGACGATGGGATGACGTTGCTGTTAATAAATTGAAACAAATTAAGGTAACTGTTGCTCCATGGAAATCACCTTTCCGAGATAGTAGAGGTAAGGAAGTACTTTTATGTCGTCTACGTATAGGGCACATTCGCATGACTCCTGGATATCTGTTGCGACTCTCCGCATTGTAGTGAAGGCGATGGAATTTTAAGTATTCGTCACGTCCTTTAAGATTGTCCAGGATATAATCATCTCAGACAATGTCATAATATCCCCAATGACATTGTGTCATTGTTAGGGGATGAATCAGCTATATTGCGAAGAGTTTTTCTGTTTGTTCAAGAGACAGGTTTATCTCCGTCTATTTGAGTTGATTGTGTTGGTTAGTTGTTAAGCTTTATGTAGTATTATTATTTTATTTTTGTGAAGGCCCATATACAGCCTTCACGTTTTTAACTTATGCTAAAGACTCTATACATCTTTAGTTTTTGCCACGATTTTATTTTTCTGAAGACACTTTACATCTTCAGCTTTTATATGATTTATAATTTTAGTTAAATAACAGCTATGTTTAGACGTGACAAAGGTAAGAGCTTTCCCCCATATCGGGACGGGCGTAAACCACAGTGCTGTTACCGCCCATACAATTTATTCTATCTTTACAAGATTTGTTTAAATAAAGGACGGAGTAGGCATCAGCCAGGGCTTTACTTAAAGTACCATCCCAGCATTTGCCTCACGGGACGAGGAGAAGAGTAGAAAACCTGTCAGAATGGCCGGCCACGGGGCTCGAACCCGCTTATCTGCCCTTACATATTCGAAATCAGCGACGTGACCACCTGGGACAAGAGTGTTGGATGTGAATAAATTCTAGTGCTTTCCTCAGTCCCACTAGGCGAAATGTCGGGATGATGCCTAAAATAATGCCTTAACCCATTTTTCCTAATCCCATGACGATAGCAAAGAACCGGGCATGGGTACTAACCCTCAACCCCGCCTGGTTCCAGGCTAGTACCCGGGCATTACTCAATTCAAGCAACAGTATCGCTCGCATGGGAAAGTTATGTCACGATGCAGGCAGCAGGATTCGAACCCGCGACCTGACAATCGTTGAATACTCGTACAAAATTGGTTGCAGAAATTGGTAAAATCATTGTAAAAAAAATGGTGCCAGAAATTCGTTGAATAATAGTTGGAAAATGTTTGCATTTTAAAGGGAAAATGGACGTTGAAAGTTCGTTGAAGCGACCATTCGAATGGTTGAAAAAGGCGGACAACGTTGAAAATGGTGGTACGTGCTGAAAATACAACCAACTTTCAACATTGCTCCAACCGCAAAATGTTTACTGGGAATAATAACGTCGGAGTTGCAATATGCAAAATTCTATTTTTTTTTTCTCCATTTTTCCTTTCAAAAATATCTCTACATTATCATATGTATTATCATAAGTTTGTTAGGAACGATTAGGGTTCGGTTCGGTTCTTTTCTTTTCATCATACAGATAGGACGCCACCATTTTAAACGTTGTCTTACTAATTACTATTCTAATCCGCGCGTGTACCTATTGGAGCACTGGGCATAATAAGTACATTGTGTTTCCCTCCGAACAAGAAAAAGGATAAGAGAGGTACTAGTGAAAACATACCAAATGCCAAAGAATCTTTCTCCCTACAAATTACTGCCTGGCCTTCCTTACACCCGAAAGACTGCTAATCCTTACATGTGGCAAGTTTGGAAGTAGTTGCTTGCATGTCCGCTAAATGTAAGAATCAAATGTGAAAAATAGAAATAAAAAAATCTTAGAACTCTAAAGTGAGTGCCTTCCTAAGGCCAATCCGAAACCACTAGATCACGGGGTTCAGACTGCTTCAAATGTTAAAATCATCTACAAAAAGTGATGCCTAGAATATTATTGAATTATATAGAAACTATTAACCGTTCAATCTTTTAGGGTCATAAGTCATAACTCGAACTCCTTCACCGATTTTAACGTGTGATACACCGTGTGAAACGTATTGAAGCATAGATTACGATAGATATAACCAGAAATGTGAAATTTTGATTATTTTTTTTAAACGGTCCATGGGCTCCCCGGAAAGTCCTACCGACCCATTTTTTCTGTGTCTTAATATCGCAAAGAGCTTTCAAATTCAAGTTCAAGGATCAAAATCTGGCTTATAGTTCGCTAGATATGAAATTAGCTGTATACATGTTAGTACCGCTAACAGACATGTTTCTTATTTGTTAGCGTTACTGGAAGAACTACCGTTCTTCGTGATATGTTGTGTCCCATGACCGTACAATTTCAAGCTCAGCATGAATCAGAATATTGTCGTTGCGCCGTCAAAACCTCGTACGTAACATAATTTTTGAAAATGAGTTTTTTCTTTTATAGTGTTCACAAATATTCTATCTTCTTTTCTGCCGAAGCTCTAACCACTCCCTTAATGAAAACGCTTGTTACACAATTCCAAAATATTACACACTTTCGTGTTCAAATTAATTTTTAGAACAGTTTTCTGTGTACCTGAACATTTTTTTATTTTAACAGATGCCAGTGCAATGACGATATATGCTTCCTGTGTTATAATCAAACTTTTCTCCTTAATTTCATATTACCGATCTACGAAATATTATTTTAAAGTGATATCAATTGCAAAAACATAGTTTAGTTTTCGTATGTATTGCAGCTAAAATAATTTCGATTTTAGTACAAGCAATACGCTCCTAACAAAAGCTATCTACATGTTTTTAATTTTCTTTATTCAGGAGACGATTGTCCTTCGTGAGCGCTGCAACTGCAAAACTTCTGAATGACAAACAACTGTGCGGAACGTGTTGTTGTTATTTTAATCGATTACACCTGTCAGGTATTCATGGCTTGCGCGCGCATGTACTGGCCTCAAATTCGAGTCGCTAGAAGTAGATCCGTCTCCCGTATCTAGATCCATGACCGGGGGCTGCGCAGTCACGCGGCTAACGCCGCTCAACTCTCTTCGGAAGCATCCTGCCCTGGTGGGTTTATATACATCCTAGTTTTTAGTGGTCTCTTTTAAAATTATAGATCACAACTTTTATGAGATTTCCTTGTGTATTTAAATAAAACGAAAAAAAAATTAGTTTTCTTTTAAATTAATATGTACAAAGTTGACGCCAGGGTTTCAACCCGGGACCTTTGGATCTGCTTCCCGACGCCTTAACCGCAAGACCAAACTGCAGCTCCCGGATTGAGCACTTCTCGCTGTTACTTTTACCTCCATTCCGAATTGGCACTTTATGCTCCGTTCCGTTCTCTTGCTCCGTCGATGGTTATCCGAATTCACCATTCGACGGAGCACTGAAGTGAACGGAGGATCAGATGGTCACTTGACACTCCGTCTGGTTGCGCACTGCTGCATGTTGAAAAGAAAAGAGCGGCATATTGCATGCCAAACTTCCTTATTCACTTGGGAGTTGGGACAGATGTGTATAATTGATCACGTGTTGCAAGTTTAAAATGAATGACCGTGCAGAGGTATTTGAATGTGAGTGTTTTAATAGTTTAAGATTTGATATCAAATTATGTTATCGATATTGTAGCATGTTTTGAGTAATACCTTGTTTTAAATGTATTGGCATACACAACTCCTCTGCTGTAGGTGGAGTACAAAAGTTCACATTACTAAAATCCTGACTTCTATTTTCTTCAATTGGCCCCAGTTGTCTGATTATACGATTCAATACATCGTATTCAAAAGTTAGAGCCTAGTTCGAATTTCGTTGTACAATACCATTATTATTTTGATTACAAGCTGAAACAGGCACAATAGGTGGTGGTAGCATAGCACTAAGTGCTGGACTAATGCTACCAAGTAAGTCAGGTAGTGCATTTCTTCTGGCATCTACTTCCTGTAACAAATCAATTGCTGTATTTATTGCACTAGCCATAGAACTATTGCTTTCTTCTTCCATTGGAAGAGTGGGGGGGAGTAATCGCAGGAAAATCAAATATTTCCATAACCCTATTTTGATCCAGTTCTCTTATTAGCGATTGCGGTAAAATAATTTCATCAAATTCATACACAGGAGTTACCATTTCACTATTGCAAATATCCGTATTGTCCTGTGGCCCATCACGCTGAAATTCACAATCATTTAGTGGCGGATTTACAGGGTGTACTTCACTTTCCTCTTGCGTCTCTTGCTCATACTACATAATGTTTCCATGTTGAAATTCATCTCAGTATCAATATTCAATGCAAATAGTAAGGGAAGCATGCTTTCTAATTCTGTCAATAAATGCTGAGCATAATCAAACCAAATTAAAATAAAGGAGCAGTTTCCAATCTGTCTAAATCAATTTGGCGTTGATACCATAATTCATGAAACCGATTTTGCAACGCCAATACATCTCCCCCCCCCCCCCCGATTGACATAATGCAATTCACTCTTCTACGCGTTCCCAGAATGTATAAGTAAGGTAGAAAGTAAATTCTCTACTTACAAGATTTAATGTAGGGCGAAAAACACAACTATACGCGTAGCACAGATTCCTCCATACCGCAACCATACCGTTTCCATCCATTTGTCCATGTAACCATTGGGACAGAATGTTGTCTATCGGATTCATGTTTGTCTTCCTTCTAAAATATAAAAGAAACAACAGTTATCTAAAAATAAATACTATGTTTTTGTTGTGGTACTTAAAAGATTATTTAAAAAAAAACACATATTTTTTCCCACCACTCTTACTGAACATGTTTTCTTTCTTTAATTTTTTACAATTTTAGTTAAAATTTACAAAAAATTTATATATTTTATCTTTCTCCATTCTTTTTAGGAAAAGGAAAATCTTGTACCACTATCATGACTACAAATTTCCCCTAAAATAATGTTTTTCTAACATTTATGGCACTTGTACAACATAGAGGGTCCACTTTTTTTCGGACCTGTTAGACACTATTTATTTCCAACATTTGTCCGACCCTCAATTTGTTCATTTAATATACAAAAACATCAACAAAAATAGCACTTACCCTGCCAAATCAGCAAACAACAACAAGCTCCAATATAACAGATTCACCTTCTGTTTCTGCAGCAACAATAGGTCCCCTAAGTTTTCTGAATGATTGCAGTTGTTATTAATTTGAATGTAAACTTCACCTTCACAGGAAATCAGTTTCAATCTGTAAATAATAATAATAAAACAATTTTAACTCTACAATATTTAAATGCATTTATTCAATAACATTAAAAATTTACTTATGCTCGATAAGTTTCGTACTCCATAATAAAATAATGACTGTCACATACTTTATAATATATTAACAGCAAACATTGTATATTTGAATTTTCTAGGGGAAGGGAGCAGTAATAGTTCTGACGACGTCATTAACTTTCTTTTACTTGTTTTTTAAAACTTCCACAATGTCTCCTTAGCGCAATAAAATTTTCAATCAATGCCACCTATTTAATGTAATCTACGCGTAATAATCCATTTTTATGCCAAATTTCAGCTCTTTCGCTTAAATGGTATAGAAAATTATTTTTTCGTCCACCATATTTATTTAAATATGGCGACTTTTTTCACGGTTGCAAAATTTTCCGACATCCGGAATTAGCTATTCCGGAAATGACTTTATACGGAAATTTTGGAATCCAGACCATCTTTTGCATATTTACGTGTTAGTTTTTTTTTATGAACACTAGTGCAAACCCGAAACTTCTACGCCCCTTGATTCGAAAGTTATAAGCTATTAATGTCTCTTACTTTCCGATCACATTAGAAAAGTTCTACTACACGTTTAAACCAAATAAGCACAAACTATAATATGCATTCCTTTTACACACCGACAAAGGAAACTGATTAAGGATGGTTATGGAAAATTATTATTAATAAGCTTTCAAGGAGTATAGTTTAACTATAAACCTACAGTTTTTTTTTTTTCGTAAATAGGGCTCCGAACCAATCGTATATAACAATTATATAAAAAATCCCATCAAAGGTCACAGTGACATTCTAAACTTAAACTTAAGCCTCCCCGTATTTATTCTGTAATTTACGTGGACATTACATTTAATTCATTTCCAGAAGTGACTAACCATATTCCGTGCATTTTATGAGTACACAATATGCACTCTTCCTTAAATAATCGCTTTTTCAGTACTTTGATTTCTTTTCTGGATTCCCAATTTTAAAAATGAAACTCAATTCACATTTCTGTACCGTGAAAGAAACAAAATAATGCCAATTATCTAAATGTACTTACGAATTATCTCAGTTATTTATAACAAAGACACAACTATAACAAAACAGTTCCGTCATCAAGAAACACTCATCAAACAATGACGTTCAAACACACAAGCTGTAACATTTGTTTCTCTTCTTCTCCCTCTGCTTCTCTTCTCGCCTTCTCTCTCTCTCTCTCCACATGTTCACATGTTCAAATTGGCAATGTCATAGCGTCCTTTTAAATATCCAATCTCTTTTTCCCCTTTACTCAACATGCATCATGAATTTCATTCCAACAGCTGTTTCTCAGCAAAATTACATGAATTTTACACTTTACTTACCAACATCCTAAACCAATTAGCCGTTTCTCCCTTACAAACGATCGGTCAACTCAAGTCTTGTGTCGCATTAAAATGTGTATTTAAAACTTTATATTATCTCGATAAAATAACTAAAGTAAATCCAACGGCCACAAGACAAGCGGAAAGTTCATCGACGCAACAAACTTCGGTAGTCACAAGTTCTTACAAATCTATTTCACTTTGTTAGATTCCATTCGAAAATGGGAACTAACACAAGTATTCTTTTCTCCGTGGTTTAGTGACAAATATTACTACCCTCAGTAAAGTTTAAGAAAAGTAACGTACTTTTCGGATCGCGTACAAGTCTGTTTGAACTCAGGGAAATTCTTTCAGTTCCAGAAAACAACTTCAATGAACTATTTCGATAAATATCTAAAGCTTGTCCCGATCGTCATAGTAATAACCTAATTCACTCTTTATTTTCCTTTGCAATAAATCTCCTTAAATTCAAAACGTTTACATTCTTTCAAGAGGGTCATCGCCACAGTAGCAACATGGACCGTCACGACACGAAACAGGCATAGGCAGTACTTCGGTTTTAGGTTCTTCAAACTTCACCTCAATAAGTTAGTTCATCGCCACAGTAACACAATACGCAATGGACTTAGGTAGTTCCTAACAATGACTTGGTTCGTCGTCGCAGTAGTATAACACGAAACAGGCATAAGCAGTAACAATGGGTTTAGCTTAGACAGCCTTCTTCAAACTTCACCTCAATCACTTGGTTCACAGTAGCAGCAAGTTCCCCACGACATAAAACGAGCTTAGGTAGTTCCCTAACAATGACTTGGTTTATCGCTGCAGTAGCAAGTCTGTCGCGAACATGAAGCGGGCATAGGCCAACAACAGTAACTTAACCATTATTAAAGCTTATCTTTTAATGTGGTCAAAGACATTATTATTGCAACTTGTGGACCTATTTGAGGGATCTCTTAAAGAGATCAATGAAAGATTTAATGTTCCAGTGGAAATTCACATTTCGGAGAACCTGCATTCGCGTTATTTCGTTTCTTGGTACTCAAATCAAAGACATTAATCGTGCAAACACTTAAATCTCGCATACAAGAGTCCAACCTAATGAGGAAGGCTAACAGAGTGCCAGAAGTCCTGAGTTAATCTTCACTGGTGTCATTTTCATGCGCAAGCAGCTAGCGTCAGTTCGATTCCAGGCTGAAGGTCTAAAAAGTCAGAGTTTACCAAAAACTGTAAGTCAATATAACAACAATTTTATATACCCTCATAGTCTGTTTGGACTGCAGAAAAACATTTCTTTTGCAAACAAGAGGTATTGTAGCCTTCTAGTACTGAGGAAAAACCATCTTTTTCTCCGTGGCAACGCAGCTTAATCAATACAAGCACACTTCCAGGAGGGACGCTGGTTAGACTTCTCAGTTTGACTCCAATTTATCCCGAGTCGTCACAACAGTTCCAGCATCCAAAGCATGGCAACATTACCGTAAATCAGACTTACATTCTGCAAGTCCTAAGTTAATTCTCAACAATTCCTCATCTGCGTTAGGATTTTAGCTGTCTAACATGTCGTTAGCAATTGAATCACAAATATCTACATTGATAAAACATTCGACTGAGTTGCAAACGATATATTATATTTTCACATTTCTCTTCTCAATAATAGAAACAATACAATAAAATATTTTAATTCAAAAATATTTTTTAACTCTACCGGAACACCCTTTAGTTATCTGGTTCTCTACGGTGACACTTGATTAACCAATTAATTTCGTTCAATTTGTCACGGTGGAGTGTCACCCTAATTATTTTGTTACGGTCTGATGCATCTGTCAATCCCCGTTATACGTGACTATCGGACTCCTACTAAACAGCATTAAAAGCACATCCATTGTGTTGAATCGCCAAATCAATAACATTTTGTTGTTTTGATTTAACACAAACAAGTGATGGTCGCCGTGAGATATCAAAAAGTGTTAACACAGCCATACCTTGCTGTGTACAGTTCCCCTCATTACAAACGCTAGTGCAATTATGAGGAAGATACCCTAACTAACCAGAAAATGATGTTTAATAAAATTTTACGCCCATAAATTAATTTTATTTTGTCTTAAGAAAATAATAAACTATAGTCTAATCAACGTTCTCTAATAGTGAGAAATAAATAAATAATTGAGTATAACTTGCTCCTCTTCGTGATTCATCTGTAAATTTATCCTATATCTGCGACACCGACACGCGCGCACACACACACACACATACAGTATATATATATATATATATAATGTTCTCCTGATATTGCCCTCCCCCCCCCCTGGGAAAATTCCTAGCGACACCCTTGAATATGAGTAGTTTATTTAAGAATACTAAGGTTAAGAACTATTATAATTATTTGAATGCTTTTAGAACTTCAAATGCGTAACGTTGTCAAGGCTCACGACTTAGGTGGTGACTATTTATAGATCCCGGTTTAACATTATAAAGTGATTCATAGTTCATGAGACGCACTTAACTTGCAATAACTTTCAGAATAGCCTGTAGAATTGGGATCATCTTTCGAATAGCTATCAATCTTCGTCTATTGTTACTTAATATATGCCGAATACTTACAAGTACAACTTTATACTATTGTACATACACAAGGTTTCTTCGGCGCTAGTTTTTATTTGGCAAAGTGGGAAAGACATTTCACTTTTGCGAACGAACTTCAAGTGATTTTGGGGCCGCGGTTGCTAAATTCGTAGAGCTTTCACGTCTTGCGCTAAGGTTCGCCGGATGCTATGCCATGTGGGCTTTGTGGTGCACGAACACCGTGTGCGTGGGTTTTCTCGGCGCTCTCCCACTTTCTTCATTCCACCAATTCATCTCATCATCAACCATCTGGCCTGAGCCAACGTTTCCTAAAGGCCTTAAAAATTAAATTCAAACTTAAGTCATTTTAGCAAAACTGCTAATGTACCTGTTATGATGTTCTGAAGAAGTACAGTAAGCAATTAATGACAGATAGTATGGAGCTTTCGTTTTGAATTAAATTTGAATTTACTTACGACCTTTTGTCCGTGTGGGATCATTCTCATGAAGACTGCCGATTCCTCGTGTTTGTTAATATCGCATGTCATGAAAACGTGCATCTCGCGCCGAATACTTTAGCGAAAATATATTCTCCAGCTCTTCTCTTAAGTTCCAAGGCTCAGGAACTGGAGGGCAGCCAACTACCCTTTCCGTGCGGTTAATCAAACATTGACACCTACCGCTAGAAAGATATTGCCAAGAAATTTTGTTCGGTGCTGCCACTTTTTCAAAGCTTGAACTCCCCGACTTCTTCAATGTTTACGTACTTGAGCTACCCAAGGGAGAAAGAGAAAGGGAAAAAAACATTCAAGTGCCAATGTTTGGGTAGAAAACCACAGAACACTAGACAAGCTTCCCTTCAGATGTTGTGGACGTGAACATAATTTGACAGAAGGTACTTTAACAGAGTCTCTCAAATTCTTTCCCAATAATTTGGAGTAATTTGTCGCTTTCGAACCACTATAGACAACTGCAGATCAAACCATTAGCGTGAACGTGAGAACGGGGTCGTTCGGGTGGTCAGCGATTAGTTTCTGGCTTTGTACTTTCGGGATAGACAGTGTATATCCTATTTTTAGGTAGATTTCGAAGAAAAATATACCTATTGAGATCGATACG
>JAGDQP010000147.1:7276-61498 GCA_022664845.1 Lepisma saccharinum
AGAGAAGTTTCAATTATATATATATATATATAATTGAAACTTCTCTTAACAAGTGCGATTGTTATTCTTCCTTTTTTGAAAATCTTTCTTTCTCTTCTTTGTACCTGTTAAAATAATCTGGCTGGTGACCAACAATGCTTTCTCTTGAATTCACTTACTGTATGTGAAACAATACCGTCATATTAAGATTTGGGAGGAAGGTGCTAGTTGGTGAATGTGTTACTCGGTTATTGTAATGATTAGGTTAACACATAATGCATGAACGGATCTTATTGAAAAATGTATTCCAGAGGTGTAATGTATTGCAATTAAGTGAGAAACTAATAAAAAAAATTCCGAGTGTGGCTTAGCAGAAGTCTATCCTCTTTATATTCGGAACTCAGGTTTAAACTCCGGACAGGTCATCCGGACAGGTTTTTCTTATTATTTCCCACAGTCACATCAGGTGAATTGAGGGTAGTACCGTAAGGTTTCACAGGGTCATTGTTTTGTACACGAGCTGATCTAAGTCCTGCATTCTTAATCCGAGGAGTAAATAACAAGGCACTGTGCGTAGGAAAATAGAGGGTCAGGGAAAGACACCACTAAAACCAACTATATGCCAAAAACTACTAACACGGTTTTCTGTTAGCAAATATGACGCTGAAACAGGGTAGCAACAAGTGTTAAAATAGGGAACGTTTGCAACAGATTTTGGAAACTAAATCGTGAAATGCTTTGTAGTAAAGTGGAGATATATGTGCATATGCGCATTGTGTTAGAGCTGACAAAGGTGTTTGGATATATGATTGCAGTAAATCTGTGCAATATAATTTTTCTGTGTTGCATTATAAACAATTTAAACTTCTCTCCTTTCTTTTTATGTTTCATATTCTACTTCTTTAGTTTAGTTTATATAACACACTCGCTCCTAATAAAGGTTATTTAATTTTATGGGGTAAAGTATTTAAAAAAAATTAGCTAATTCGATTGTGGCTTGGACAATTTTTTTAAAAATAATTATTAACAATCCTATCGTTCATACCTGTGGTTACGACAAACAGGTAGTCAGTCACAGAATGTAAGACTGATGATAAATGGTCTGAATTTGTAGTTCAGTGTAATATAAACAGAAAATAATTCGTGTATCTGGTCAATTATGAACCTTACTACAGTACAGCCCATTGGACGCTCTGAATTTCCAAAACTATGTTTTCCTTTTTGATTTCCCTTTATAAAATACGTACAAACAATTCTGATTATTTAGTTAGGTCGCTTAGGAAAAGGACGAAAATGTCGCAATTACAGCAAAGAATAATAAATCCATAATTAACTGAAGCACAGCTGAATATGTGTTTCCTCTTTTACCAAGCTCCCTTTCTTTTTTTTTTAATTTTCCCGTAGCATTTTTTGTGTGTATATTGTGTAATGAATGTGTATGTATGTATAAATGTGTGTGTGTATATGTCTGCTCTACTTTGGGCGTCGCACCTGTCATTGGTGGCTGTAAACTCAATTTACGTGCAGGAATAAGGTACAAACGGTCGTCTAATTGTAATGACACATTGATTGTGTTTTGTTGTAGTGTTGCCACCTACTTTTATTTTGACCAAGAAAAAAAAGTTATAATGTTTATGTATAAGTATATTGTTAGTGTTATCAAAGTTTTCTCTAAAATGCTGTTCATTTGCCAAAAGTGTACTTTCTAACAACTTCCATCGATTTTTGATGTTAGAACTTTTAGTTTGTAAAATACTGTATATTTAAGAGTAATTGTTAGACTGTTCCGTAATATACACCGTCAGTTCTTAATGACACTTTTGGGATACATATTACTTAACTGTTTTGTGTATAGAAATGTCTGTATTTACTATTTATAATATTTCACATAGTGGTGGAAGCCAGAATTGTTTGGTTAAATGTAAATACATATGTGTGAAAGAAAGTGTATCCAGGCCCATCCCGAAATATTTCCTAGTCTCACACGTACATGCTCTCCTACTGCTTATTTTCAAAGTTCATGTTGTGTGTATACTGTACTTGTGTGCTATTCGAATGGAATATCTCAAGGATCGGTATTGAGACCATTAACATTTTTGCTAGACTTCCTTCATCACAACTTGAAGGCATTTTAATAAGTTTTCCGTACCGTAACAAACAATAATTATTAACGAAAAAGTCCTTCAGATAAGATGGAGAATCAAACAATACTGATTATTTAAAAAAAAAAAAAAAAAGACAATGTTTCTGTAGACTGCGAGTGTCTGTCTGCCTGCCAGGAAATAATAACAAGTCAGAGGTAGAAAACAATATATACATACAAACAATGTTAAAGAAAAACTGGCTGTTTTAATTTCATTGGAGACAAACAAAATTCTAACGCATCTAATGACCAATCACAACTCATAACTATGTACTTAACTGTAAAGAAAAAAAGGAAAAAGAAAATTCATCGAGTTACCTTCTTTCTTACAAAAAAAGAGAGGAGGAGGAGAGGGGGGGGGGGGGAGAGAGAGAGAGTACAAAACGAACCTTTGAAGAACGGAAGTCATTGAAGGGAATATTTTTCCTGGCGAACGTGACAACACTGTTAATGTTTGCAAAAAGAAAGATCCAGAAATTTTCTTTTAACCAAAGAGGAATATAAGGCGTCTCTTTCGTCGCATGACCCTGCTATACATGACTTTCGATAACCACCAGCTATGGTTTTACAGCCTTCAAAAAAAAAAAAAAAAAAAAAAAAAAAAAAGTAGAAGAAAAAAAAAGTCGTAATATTCAGAGCCTTTGCAGAGTGCCGTATTAAAAACCCCCACAAACCCTTTTTCCCCACTACACCAATGTCGCGTTGCACGCAAGTAATGAGGAGTAACCAGCATGCTATATAAGTTAAGAGTCTCTTTCCTTTTTTTTTTTTTGAACTTTTCTTTTTGGAAATGTTTGAAAAGGTATTTTTTTTTTTAAGAAAAAGGAACTTTGGTGACGCTAAAATGCACTGTTCTGTATGTTGCTCCATAAAACTACTCTGCAGGCTCGAATTTCATAGTTACATTATTATTTTCCTTCTTGCCATTTCTTTCTTCTTCTTCTTTTTTTTTGGTCTTTCTTTTACGGTATTTTTGTTTGGATTTGGTTTGCGCCATCTGAATGTGATGTATGTGATCTTAAAGGTTATCGTAACTTAACATCAAGCTTGAACTTGCCTGTTTTGGCATTAAATAGAGAGAGAGAGTACAAATGGTCTTTGCACTTTTTTTTTGTACTTCAAACTACCCTTGCCCTTCCCACCAAGAAATGAAAAATAAACGTGAGAAAGATTATAATGTTCGTATGCGTATATATATGCAAAACTTTCATTGTTTACCTTCTTGAAGTTAATAGGGAAGTCAAAGAAGAAAATATGCGATGTTAAGAGTTAAAAAAATAAAAGAAAAAAGAATGCAAAACTCTCTAGCAGATGGTCTCTCTTTCTGGTAGTTGTGTTATACGGTACTGCGACGTGCTACAGCTGGTTGGTTGACTATAGACCTTTGTACCCTACATAACCAATAGTGGCTTTCTTTGCCTGTATTTTATAGCTACAGAGCTCGATTCAGTAATTTCGGGTACATACCAAAGAAGAATGATCACAAGGATCATCGAATAGAAGTCACTTGCAACCAAGAAGTCCCTGATTCGATCTCCGGTGGGGGATAACAAAATGACTTTAAAACTGTAGGTCCCATCTTCAGAACGTGTGTGAAGGCTGTGACAAATCTACCTTTATTTTTATTCACCTTGTTCGATAATCTTTGAAGTTCAGTCTTCAAACAGAACATCAGTTATCAGCTAACTACTAGTGTTCCCACTATAGCTAAATGGTTACCTTTATCGCTTTGTAATAAAGGGATTCAGAGTTGAATCTGCCGATGGGGGACACAAGTTTTGTAGTTCGAAATGTACTCTTTAAAGCTCTTGGTCCTGTTCTTAGGACGTTTAGATCGTCCAGTGAAAGGCAGTGGCAAACCACCTGTAGGTTTTACCTTCTACACGAAGCTTCAAGTAGGAAATCTGCCACAGGGACAAGCAGATTCACCATCATTAGAAAATTTAAGTACTTCACAGATGTCTTTTATATGGTGTTATATATCATTGTCGTTTCCTTTTCAGTTTTATTTTTTAAAGACTTTGTATTGAAGATTAATTTCTTATTTCCTTCTATTTTTCGAAGATTATTCACATTTAAAACCAAAACATGAATACAGTATATCCATCCGTATTTACTTTTCTGTGTTGTGTTATCAATAAATCAATCCGATACGTAGAAATGAGAAAACATGATTATACCCAGAGAAAAAAATCGAGTTGCATGCGTGAGAGTAATGGTTAAAGCAACGGACTACGAATCCCAAGATTCCACGTTCGAATCCAGCTGTGCAGACAAATGGAAAAACAGTTTCAAGTGTACCTGAAGACTAGACAGGAGGAGCTCTTTCAAAACCGTAGTATTTAATATCATGAAGACATTAAATCAAGTCTTAACGAAAGATGTATACTAATATGTATATATTTTGGCCAGTAGACTGTCTGAGAAAGTCCGCAGAGAAGAACTGATGACTTATAATGCACGAGGAGTAATGAGAAAATGTCTGAAAATAAGAAGACTTCTTTAAATACGAAACAATGAATAGAAGAAAACAAGAAACCAAAAGGAAGAAAAAGAAAACTATAAAAAAGCAAACGATAAAGAAATCTCATGGCTTTTCAAATAACATGCATTGCAACAGTTGTTTAGTGGAATTTACTTAGTGATTTGAATTGTAAAAAAGAGCTTTTTCAACGAAAACAATTAAACATTTACATAATTCTCAAATGTACATTCATAACATTAAAACTTGTAAATTGCACTTGTATATAGTATATTCATTATCAAACAATACTTATTTCTTTTTCTAAATTATACTTGATTTTTTTTTACAAAAAAAAAAGAAAAGAAAGAAAGAAAGAGAGAAGCAAATCGGTTTAGAATAGAAACAGAAAGCTGTTTTCCAAAAGTATTTCTCACAGTAACCGATGTCTAGTATTTTCTTTGTGTGTGTGTGTGTGTGTGTTAGTGTATTGAATAGTTAATGATTACAGGAACTTAATCCGTATCTTTATTCCCCAGTGTTTACATGACTTGATAGGTAGGTTGTGGTTATATTCTTTTATCTGTATTCAAGTATTCTAAGAAAGGTTGTCCCGAAAATAAAGCAAACTGTAACCAAATAATGGATATTTCCAGGGGGATGATATAGAAAAATATACAAGGGTCCGAGAGGTTGAATAAAGAATTTAATAGTTCGATAAATTTCAAGTTATCCATAATGGATCGAAGTTCGAACTCTATCCACATTTAGGGCCACGGTGGCTCAGTTGGTAGAGCTCTCACCTCTGGTGCTAGGGGTCGTCGGATCGATCCCTGCTTATGCCATATGGGCTTTATGGTGTGGGATTTCTCGGGGTGCTCCCGTTTCCTCCCACTTTCTTCATTCCGAAGTCATCCCATCATCATCCATACGGCCTGAGCCATAGTTACCTAAAAACCTTAAAATAAATTCAAAATTCTATCCACAATTCTGGCTTTTAGCTGGCAGATAATGATTTCGTTTTGTTGCCCGTACTTTTCTTTTTTCTCTCGAGATTAGACGAATATGGATGCTAATGGCCAGTTATAATCCAGAGCACAATGATTGGTTTGTTCCAAGCAGAACAAGTAATTGTGCTTCAGCATTGGGGAATATGTTCTACAACCAACAGGCAGTTTAGTATGTTGAACAATAGCTACTGTACTACAGTGAATATATAGTCTTGAACAGGAACCTCATAATTCTCTCCCAAGACAATTTTGCGGACAATATGATATCCGGAAATGTGGTTGGACACAATCGTGAAGTTACATTAATAATAATCAATGCTAAAGGTGTCTATTATTGACATACTGAAAGGAATATTGACTGTAAAACGTATTTTTTGTGTCCATTATTTTTTTTCGATACTGTGAATCGTTCTTCACCTGCCTATGTAGCTTTTTCCGTGTTTAATATCTTCAAGCATTCCAATCTTTCTTCTTCCCCCCTTCGTCTCTGTCCATCAGTTTCTCTGCGGACCATTTCTACGCATTGCATGCCCACTCCGTGTTTAAATAAATGACGGAAAGCGAATTCGCAATAAACCAAGAAGTGGATTTCTTTTGGGTGACTTTAACACTAATAAGTTACTAAGCGTAGTAATTGCTAACAATATGTTTAGTCTTACTTGACTGTACTTGGGTGTACAGAGTAGGCTACTTAGAGCCAAACGAGTTACACAGTAGTAGAGAAATAAAAAGAAAAAGGGCTCTTTTTCTTTTGAATGCAAATCCTTTTCTTCTTCTCTCCACCTTCAACCAATGCGACGAGGGATCCTGGCACAGGAGTTGAGCTGTTATTGTCTTAAGAAAAGTATGTGAGTTGAAAAATTCCGGTAACCGTAGCCAACCATATAGCCCGCTTGGTTAGGTTTAAAAACAGAAACCAGGGTCTGCCCACACACTTCAGTAAAGAAAGAAAGAAAAGATAGAGGACGACATAGAAAGACAGAATGAAGGAGGATAGAGAGAAAGACAGGAAAGATGAAGGTGTGGAAGAAACTTCGAGAGAGAGAGAGAGGGAGAGAGATAATTATTGTAGCGTATGTATACTATGTGTAGTGGATGCCGAATAGCATGCATGTGTGATATTCTCCATCCTAGCAATAAATATGTGAGGAATTCATGTAAACTTTTCATCTTTTTTTTTCCTTCCTTCAAGTTTCTTTTCTTTTTCTTTTCTATGCTTCCGAAAAAAAATTAAGAACATTACAATGAAGGACATCTATTAACGCAGCAGCTGCAGGGATACAATATAATGACAGTAATAGTTAATTGTGTACAAATTGGTTGAATCTAGAAAAAAATATCAATGTGTTCCACATTTGTACGTGGAATACTTATTTCTGAAGTTGAGTTTGGTGGATCTTACAGTGCCGTTCCTCATCAGAAGTTGTTTTATACAATACTTCGAAGCAACTGTTTTCACCAGACGGGTTTCAAATGATCATTTCTCATATTAGAACTAATGTAGTCTGCGTTTCCATGTGTAAAGTATTTAACTTAAATATTCACAAAATCAAACAGAAACGTACGTTAAGACATGTAAGTGGACAACAAAGTTTGTCTTGAAAAGAATAACAGAAATGAGCTGGCCACAGTGGGAGAAACATAGACTTCCAGAAGAATTATAAGTAATAAACAAACAAGAAAAATTTAATTTTACGCTAAACAAGTTGGAAAATAAGGCTTTTACGTGATATGAGCAACAGAAAGCTACTGAGATTTGAATTGTTGAAGTCTCTACATGAAATCATAACAATTAATTTACCTCGAATATTTGTTGTTTAGCAATTTGTGTAAAACATTATAAACAATATATTTAGACAACCACTTTCCAGCTTTCGTAACTTCATTTTCGTTTTTCCTCCTCCTCCTCCTTCTCTCTCTCTCTCTCTCTCTCTCTCTCTCTCTGTATGTATGTATGTAGATGGAGGATATTTAGATCTAATACGTGAAATCCTTTTGTTAACACTGAGATTGAAATTGTCCTCGTTCTTTTCTTCTGCTGCTTTCCAAGGCACAGCCATTATATCGCTAGAATTTCAGTCCAAAAACAGGTTTTTCTTTGGAAAGTTTTCCATGTCTTTTACCATTTTTTGTGTGTGTATATGTATGGATACCTATTACGCTCCTGAAAACACTTTTTTTTTTCTTTCCTCTTTAATGGAATTTAGAACATAATGTGGCGACCTTTACACGCTTCAAAATCTTAATACCGTGTTTCTTTATATTCTTGTATGTATCTATATACTGTTAGCCACGCGTCTTTTCTTTCTTTTTTTTTTGAGTAGCTATCTAAGTCATTCTTTCACAAATTGAAGGATATGCGACCGTCGTGGACCGGGTGTGAGGCGGATTGGCCTCTTCTGCTCCCCCTCCATCTCCTTGTCTTTCTACAATAAGCATGTCAATCGGTAGCAATTGACTTTGAATTGAGTTTTTTTTTTCTCCTCGTTTTATATTTTTGAAAGCAGGCGTTCGACCGTGTTCTTTCTGTGAAGGCCAGCATGCAACATGCACAATGGACAGAATGGAGGAATTTGGCCATGTATGGGTATAAAAAAAATGGAATACATCTAGTTTTTTGTGGGTCGGTCAGTGGAATGGTCGTACTATGAAAGTAAAATAAATGTCGTAGGTGGTGGACCCTTACCTCAGAAGTAGTACACACATTTGTCATGGTAATGTTACATTTTTTTATTATTATTTTTTTAAATTATTTTTGGGGACCATAGAGACTAATAATACAAAAAGGTATGTTTCGTTTTGTTTGGTTTCTGGGGCAGATCAAGTAAGAAATTATAATTAAGGGTTTCCTTACATGGCCTCAGCTGTCCACTACCTCTCCCAAGCACTATCCCAGCAAATTTAATAATATCTACTATATGTTTATGTCAAATAAGCCCGTTAATTTTACTGAGTGTGTCATTCTTTTTTGTGTAGGGACCGATTATATTTAATAATATAACTATTTGGAAATATTTTTCCCCCTCTCAGATATTTGTGTTCCAGTCAATAGTTTTCTTCTTTAGTTTCTTTTTAATTATACCTAAGAATTTAAAGTAGATGTAATGAGCTAAATCGATTTTGGTAACACTCCAAAATGCTCCGGCATTTGTTTTACTTCTTCATGTCTTCTCTCTCTTCCCCTCTCTCACCCTTTCTTCGTCGGCCGTATTGTAGTCCACTATAGGTGACATTAGCTTGTTCAAGATACCCATTGCTCTGTCTTCACTCTCAAATATTTGTGCCTCACACTAGACGTGACACAATATTTAGTGTTATTGATGCTTATATTTCTTCTTAGAGACATTAATAGAAAGGTATCTTACTGACCGAAAGGTTAGCGCACTCAATGTAAGTGTTCGTGGTCCAGGGTTCAAACCCTGCACAGGTCACTTGAACGCGATGGTCCGGAACCTATGTTGGTATAGAAAGTTGTACGCCCTGTCCTTAGAAGCTCATGAGCTTGTTAGCTCGATTACAACATGAATAATAATAATTCAGGGAAACAAATAAACTAGAAGCTAGTTAACCCTGGAAGTGTTCATTGAAAGATATCATCTTGAGATATTAGACAGACGCCAAACAGTCCAAAGGTGATAAATAAAATCCAAAGTTCAGCTGTGAAAATATTATTTGCTATGAGTATTATGGGCCAATATTTATAGAACACAGTTTGGATTCTGAGGAAAGTCCCTGGTTCACGTCCTGTAAATTTCATCTCAGAGCTAAAGGTTATTTTGTATGGTAAATATACAGCATTGTCGCTCTGTTTAACGAAATGAAATGTTAAATACTTGGAATTCGAAAACTATTATATGTATCGACTAGCAATCATACATTGACAAGAATATTCAATTCTCATGACAGGTACCCTCTCCTGCATTCATTCATTATGCACCGCTAAAGGAAAGTTGCTGAGTGTCTATGCATGTATTGGATTAGATAGAGACATCCAGCGGATGCAGTGAGACAAGAGAACAGAGGTGGGAAGAGTAGACTCGGATACGAGAGTGGGTTGAGGGAATGAGGAATAGGAATCAGGTCCATAACACATGAGGCCACCCTTCCGTAGCTTACAAGGATTATCATGTCAGCATTAAATCACCCGTTTCATCCTGGCATTGGTACTAACTAAACTGCGATGGGGTGAAGTGCAAATTGACATACACATGATTGCATAGGCAGCTAGTTAAACCATATAGGTGTATTTGTCTTCTTCCACTATAATGTGTATGCAGCAGACTTGAGTGAATGTGTGTTTTGTGGTAATATTGAATCATCGTTGCCAGCTAATAAGACATAATCAGTTGATAATGACGCATAATATCTTACAAGTAAATCAAATGTCTTGTTGTATCCATGTATGTGTTTAATAATTCTTATGGACAAATTTTCTATGGAGTTCTTTTTATCCAAGAGTATTGATCAGTTCATTTCCTAGCTCTTCCACAATCAAGTAGGGGACTCAACGTAAAAGAAAAGTAAGTTTCGCTAATCCTTAGTTTCTATTCTCGTTGACTCCAAATAACTGAAAACGTATCTCCATTGTCAGCTTGTTTATACATCATGTTATCCGAAAAGTGTTTTGGATACTGTCTAGAATTACTGAATATACCAAATACAAAACTGCCTCTAGGCTGTGAGACATTTTGTAGTGGTTATTATTAACTTCGGAACAATTGATTACATTTATAGTATGTGTGAAAAAAATCTTGCAAGTTCGTCAATAAATAACACGGTGTGAATTTGTAACAAGTTAATGATTATAATGGGAAAATAAATTCATATACAAATATGAGGTAGAATTATCTGCATGTAGAATGTTAAGTACTTCAGACATTTTGTGTTAATAGCGTATGATTACTGATTCTAGTACCAGTAAATTAAAACAAAAGGCGGTCAAGAGGGGGTTCAAAGGAAGTGGGAACTTCTTGACTTCTTATCTACTGATACAAGAGGGTGATGGGACTAATTTTGATTGATAGTCTTACGTTTTTACTTAAGAAAAGGAAAAGAAAAAAGAACATGCGTTTTACGAAATCACGACTGGAGAAATGTTGTTACCGAATTTTCTGTAGATTAGCTGAAGGCGTTATATTAAGATGGGAAATTACTTGCGAAATAGAGGGTAGAAATTTCTCAGCTATTCGTAGCTGGAAACGCTTCCTTTGTGCATTCATAGTTAACGACCTGCCGGATCGGAAGATACTCTATATGCGATCGATTGAACGCGAAATCCATTGGTTTCATCAACAGCTGTTGCAAATTGATGAAGCACCTAAATTGGTTTATGTATGTATATATGTGCGAATGTGAGTGAGTGTGTGTGTGTGTGTGTACAGAATTCCCAATTGACAAATACCCTACGGACCATAATAGAACATACACGGAATGTGATAATGGCAAGAGTGACCTGCATACATACATGCATACATGCTGTTGGAAGCATTAGTGTGCCGTGCAATAACGTATTAACAAACAAGGCTGTTACGTACTGCATTGCAGTAATTTCAAGGCACTCTAGGAGCAATGAAAGATGCATTAGACCCTGGGATTAATAAACTCTCATTGTGTGATACCTGTAACAAAAGTGACCATAGTGTGTATAGTGTGCCAATGGTCTCCTGGTCTTCTTGAATAGTCCTGAAAAGAGAGATGTTGATAAAAGTAATGTAATAAGAGCACTAAAGAATACACAGAAGGTTAAAACACGTTCAACAATGTATGTAGCAAAGGTAACAGTGTAAAAAAATTATTGTTAGATTATTGCCATTAGCTTGTAAAGTACTCTTAACCATGGTTATGCTGTTGATGCATACTGGCGTAGGTTAAAAATAATACGACTCGTTCTTCAAAGTCATACAAAGTAAAAAACAAAAAAAAAAAAAGATGTTTGATTGTGGCTGAACTAACAGATCGAAAAGATGGTAAGTTTATTTTACACTTTCCACAATTATTCCACTAATGCTTCTGGTGTGAAACTGATAAGAAGACGAAAACTTGAAGGCAACCAAGGTGGTGTATTAAATAACGAGAGTTAAATCACGATGATTTGCGTACAAGTACTGTACAAAATAACGTAAATTATTTACTTGCTTATACAGAATATTAAATTTGTTCTTTACTGATAATAAGTTGATGTGTTACACTGACGAAATCATTTACGTTATGTAGGAAAAGATCTGTGTTTGAAAGTAAACTGGGCAGTCCATTTATAATTATGGAATGAGATATTACAGTGGACTTTACAAAGCCTTCGATTACTGTTTCGATTTCAAAATTGACGAGTTTAGATGCAAAGGGATGTTTAAAACACTCACCATGAGTTCCTCTACGAAATATCTACATATACTATGACTAATTATTTCATTCATTTGCATCCTTTTGCTTGATGGACTTTAGATAATCCTCTGGATGATGAATTTGTACCATTGAACGATGATTTTGGATCCTACTGTACACTAATTCAATAATAATAATAAAAAAGCTAACCTAACAAAATCTAACCCAACCTAACGTTGACGGTATTACATTGTCATTTCGTCTTTTCGATTATTTTTACATGCGTGCGGGATATGGCTCGCAGGTCACCTATTAAGAGGGCCTTGAAATATCTTAATATTTGTAATCTTGTAAGCAAATACAAACCACAAGCATTTAAAACATAGTCTGCATTTTTTTTTTCTTATGTGTTCACACCATCCTATCCATTGTCCAGGGATAACAATAAAAATACTATAAAGAAAACAACGGAAATGATATTTTTTTCCTCATAACGACAACTGTCTCTCATTTCAAATGCTTCCCCCCCCCACCTAATATCTACTCTCTTTCTCTCTCAGACACACACATACATATTCAGAGTTCTCTCAGCAATGTTTCAGTATTGATACGTTCCTGTCAAATTGTTTGAAACGATGGAATGTCATTAGTCATTGTTCTCTGTTGAATTGGACGACCGGATGTTGAACTTAGCATACTGATACTCTAGTGACATTGTTCTGCTCAAGTAGTACTATTATTAATTACAGCAGTAACAAAAATACCGTATATTCAGCAACCATATGTATATATCTCAGTTGATATTTCATAATAACGTGAAAAACGGAAATGGCTTATTTCATTATGTGTCCATGTAATATTATCCATTTCTCTTTGTATCCATACTTTGATCGTTCTCGTTTGTTTTGCACGTATATGTTACAAAAAGTGATTGGCGAAAGGAAATAGAATCAAGAAACATAATACTAGTGATGCTATACCCTTTTAGTTTCGCGGCACACCCCACAGAGTTAAAGTCTTAAGAATTCACCGCTGTGTGGTGCTACTAGCCATCAGAACTGGATCCGCTTTCCTCGCGTGCTGACTGACGTCAGATCAATCTCTTTCGATTTTAGCATCTGTTGTCGATCACCGCGGTGTGCCAGGGTGCCGCGCCATATTGATTGAGAATCACACTCTAAAAAGAAATAACTGAGTGGTTAAAATAGAAATGTACGCTATAAAAACAGCGAGTATCAGGTTTACGTTGTTTCTCATTGATTTAACGCTTTACGTGATTCATTTTGTATGTATTTCTCAGAATGTCTGTTCATCTCTTTACTAATGAATGTTTTCAGGCATAATTTGTGTAAGTATCGCTGTTTGATAATAATATCTGTATCAGATAGCGGTGTTAGAGAAACTGAAGTAGCCGTTAGGTACTTATGTACATAGACAAAGACGAATATGAATTAGACTGAATATAATATCAGCATTATTTTTCTAATTTCTTTGTATAACTCTCGGTTTTTTAAAAGAGTGTTGTGTAGGAAGAGATCCATGATCTCTCTTTTTTTCTCTAATGGCATATCATACTGATAATTTACCACAAAACATACACGTATGTATATGTTTATAATTGATTGAGAACAGGAAGTCTTAAGCTGATCGTCAGGTTATTTTTCTAATGTTGTTATTCATACTTTCGCCAAGTGGCTTCATGATCGTGTTTTATATGAGCGTCTTTTTAATTAAGGAAATGGTTTTCACCATGTCATATATAGAAGTAGGTGCTGCGTGTTTCTTTTATTGAAGTTCACTTCTTTTCTTTTTCTTTGAGAGAAAAAAAAATAGGAAAGAAGAGAAGGTAGCGAAGGATGATTTATCAAAAAATGTCAAAGAAGATCATTCTTCTTTAACGTAGAGAAATATTTTGTAGTGGATGGATGCTTTGAGGTCTGTTACATATTTATGACTAAATACATTTTACGGTGAACCTCTTTTATTTTGACGACAGAAAGTTTATCTATGTATGAGGCACTTGTTCGGATGCTTATGCTTAACTTGCTACACTGTACAAATGTGTAAAATGCACGATTTTTCGTTTCAAAATTATATTGTACGCTTATCAAATGAGAAGTTTTGTACGCTTTTTTTTTTTTTCATACAATTTAGAGCGTGCCAATAAGCTGTTTTGCTAACCAACAAAAGAAGTGAAACGTTGTGGGAAGCGGGTATAGAACACCGTCGTCTCGGTGATAGCCTCTTGTTATAATTAACTAATCTACGAAGATCCCCGATAGGATACTAAGCCTGATTCAAACTTTTCGCAAGCTTACCATGTCAAGTACAAAAGCTTACATCAAGCCTATTATGATATATCTGCAATTTTAAATCAAACGTTAATCATATTTTGTAGTTGACACCTGACAATCAAGTTTGTTACAGCATAAGTGAAACAAGCTTGCCATAACACTAGCAAACAAATATATCAACACAATTGTCTACGTCACAATTTCAAACTTGAGTCCAGCTTCTGACATCAATCGTAACTACATAAGCAAAAATCAACTGAAAATCAAGCTTGTTATAATCTTGGATGCTATGTGGGATGACAGTAAGTTCGCCACTTTTCTCGTTATATATCGAAATAATGCGATACGAAAATGAATAACCGGAAGCTTGTCAGAGGTCAGGATATATTATGAACAAAATATATATACGAGGCGTGTGTAAAAACAAACCTAAAAAAAAGTAAGTTCGCAAAAAACATTCAAATTTTTCCTTTAGAAGGACATGACAAACTCTTCTCCTGATACTTCTTATGCACATTACTTACACTTCTTCATATTTTTACAGTGTACTAAGCCTTTGTAACTACTTCTAATTAGGGAAAATGAGAGGAATTCATTTAAAAAAAACATAGATAAGTAATATACCCCTGCCCCTGTATGCAACCCCACATAACACAAATACTATTTTGACAGTACATATCTAAGGATATGACAGAAGAGGGAGAAGCAGGAGAGACTTGTATTTACTCAATCATGTGATTTATTAAACCGAAAAGGAGGAGGAGGATTCTTTCCTTTGTCTATCACGCTAAAGGACTGGGATTGTGGGATATCAGCTAAGTTGTATTTCAAAAGAGAAAAATCAATTCAGATAAATAAAAAAAATGCAAAATATGATTTTTCTGTTACATCAGAACTGATGAATTTTCAGTTTAGTCTTTATTTTTCTTTAACCTTGACGCAACAAAAAAAAAAAGAGAGAAATGATAATGTAAAACAAATTAGCAGGGAGTATGTTTTTTTCTTTCTTTTTCTATAATTACTTCGCCAAACAAATGACTGTATAACTAAAATAAATTAACAACTGTCAAGTACTTTTGTCTTAAACCAAGGAAAAAGAAAAAAATACGTTTTGCTAAAGAAGAAGAAACAAACAAAATAAAAATAAAGAATCTGGAATCATGTGATATTTTACAAAAAAAAAGAACAATAATAATAATAATAACAATAATAACAATCTCTTTTGTATTCTTCTCTGTCTGAACGAGCATAACTAGTTTCTTATTATAATTATTCAGTGATGTATAGAAGTATTAAGTATTCTCGATTATATAGAAGACAAAAGACCATTAATAAATGTATCATGAAATCATGAAAAGAATGGGAAATTATTTTGTAAGGAGGAAGAAAAAGAAGTTTCAGGAAAATTATTTTTCAGAAAAGTTAATGCATTTTCTTTCCTAATGAGCGTATATCCCACATAAAGAAACAAAAGTGTGAAAAATATACGCCTTTTTTTTATTGCTCGATGACATGTGCAAAAAACCGTATAGAGTGAGCGAAATATTCTCAATACGATGTGATTATATATATCTGGGAGTATAAGTGTCACTTTTTTTTTTTTTACTGTTGTAACGGATATTTTTTTTAAAAAAAATATTTTCCTCTTCCTACAAATGGCTTATTCCAAACGAAAACTAAAAAATATCATACTAAAGAAGAGAAAGAAAGAATTCTTTTGTTTAGTGGTAAGTTAACCGTGTAACGTTAATTCTTAGCAAGGCTCTAGACTATATTCTGAGTATGGATACAGCGGAAGAATGTGTATATTTTTGGGTTCCATTTTGTTATGTATTATTTTATGAATGTGTTTTGGATTACTCATGTTCTACAAACTAGAGACAATCTTAAGGAGAGTATAGTTTTGGGTCTGGAAAGGACATAAATTATTTTAAATATGAACTATGCAAGAGGAATGTATGACGAATCCTACTAATTTATGAGTGTAAGGACGGTATTTTAAGTGAGAAGTTTACAAATATTACACGAGAGGAGGAATCGAAAGGTATGTGTTTGTGTTGGTTAATGAAGAAAAAAAAAATCATAGTTTGCTTGAGTTGTCATTAAAATTCTAAATAATCTGGTGAGTTTCTGAGGACGGAACCCACAATTTTTGTTAAAGTCCACTCTTAACAATTCCGACTGATTTGAACCCCGGACCAGGTGCATAGGAAGTGTGTGTGTTCGCCAATCGATCAACTGGAGTTTAAAATTCCAACGTTTCTTCTCCAGTTCCTGCGTTGGAATTGTTAATTATGTATAGACGAGCTTTATAAGTTTCTAAGGACAGTACTTACAGCTTATATTTGAATGTGCTCAGAATTAATGAATCATGGTGTTCCATTGAATCCCTACTGGGTTTGAATATGTCCACGAACTCCATTGGGTGTGGGTAACCGAACGTAGTGGTTCAATTTTCCGTTACAACTATTTCGCCCGTTCCGTTCCTCTATGTCGACTTTTTGTTGTTGTTGTTGTTGTGGAGTTACAGAATAATTTTATTGTTGTTATTAAAGTACTAATAGTATTTTTAATACGCAACTCGTAGTCTCACGTGTTCAGATTTAATTTTAAAAAGATTGAACTTAATAATAGCAAGAATTTATCTTGAGTAAATCGCATTTCGATCGTCTTTTAAACTTCTTCATGTAATCAAGTTAAAAAAATACTGTTTAAACACATACTTTTCTTAAACTATTCGTACTAAAAAATAAAAATTAATTTTGTTTATGCATGACTAAGAGCAAAAGCATGAGGCGCTCTCTCATATACAGTCACTTTATAAATCCTTCAATTGGCGCGCATCATGCTTTTCTTTTTAGTCATGCATAAACAAATATTTTTTTTATTTTACTTTTTAGTACGAATTGTTTAAGAAAAGTATGTTTTTTAAAAAAATTTTTTTTAGTTATTTCGGTGTTCGAATACTTTTGCTCAAGCTGATATTTTGTCAAGCAAATCCTAAAGTGTTCTTCAATCAGTCAAACGCAACATAATTGCGGGCTAGTATTCATTTTAGGATAAAGAAGGTCTTACTGAAAGTATGCTTTTAAAATATAGAAATATATGAAAGTAACAATGGAATATTGTATTTTCACCCGACTTAGATCGCTGTGCAAAATGTCATCATTGTATGACGTCGGGAAATGAGTTAAATTAACGTTGCAGGATTTGAGAACACGATGAACCATTGTGAATTAAAGAAAAGTATATAAAAACTCATCTCACACGTTAGTTAACTTGCTATAATTAGTCAGTTCTCATCAGGGTAACTAAAGCTATGAAAATCATTAACAACTAATCAGATTATTTCCGACATATTGGTTGTTCTGTTGAAACGAAGTCGATTGTCTTGGACCGAGCGGCCCTAGCTCAGTTGGTAGAGCGTTTGCCTGGCATTCGGCAGGTCCTGGGGTCCATATCAGTGACTGAGGGTTTTCCACGGTACTACCTCAGTCAAACCAGCAAACTTACACTCTGGTCGACGCGTTCCAGACTCGTTTGCCATACCTTATCCCGACCTGAGCTCTTGATGCCGAAAGTTCATAAGTAAATTCAATTCAATTCAATTATCTTACTGAAAGATTAGTGGCAACATTTATTTGTTTTATCAGTAAGTGAACTCTTATCGCATTAACACTCTTCTTGTTATCACCAAAAGGTGCTTGGAAATTAGGAGAAACATAATAAAATAAGGTTTTGTTATTGCTGTATTTATATAAGCTTAAAAACTCTTTGGTTATTGTATTTTCTAGTAATCTTAACTGACTATTTAACTGAATGTTTTTTTGTTTTAATAAGACTCGGCGCTACACACCGAAATCAAACATATTGAGACTGTTCAGTATACGGATGTAAACCGTGGTTACTTTTTTTATACACAACATATTCAGCTAGAATATCTTATTCTCTTTGTGTTCGATAATACCAGGACGACTTTTTAATTAACTTCAGATTCATTCTGAGATATTGTGTGTGTGTTTGAGAGAGAGAGAGAGAAGAAATCGACATGTAAATGTACTATCAAGTATAAATTAGAGAAAGATTAATAGATTCATTATGCACTGGAACAAGATTATTTCCATACACCTCGTGTGTGTCCAGTTCTATCATTTTATATTGATTACAAAGAAACGCGTGTACCTGATATAAAACTGAATTTCTCGGCTGGTGATCTGTAATAGATGTTTACATGTCAAAAAGAGAAAAACTATGTTACACTTAGTTATGAGAACTTGAAAGAAATCTTGTTCATCTTCTCAATTACAAGCTTATGTTAATTTCATTTTCCTTTTTTTTTTAATAAAAAATAAAAAATCAAAGATTGTGTCATTGACTAATGGATTAATTGTGAATCTCTCTGTCGAATTTACATTAAAAAAAAAACAACATATACATGTAATCCATACATGACGCGAAAAATATTGAACTAATAGCAATTCTTTTCAATTATAGCTTGGAGTAACTCATCTTTTTTCTTCGTTTTTATGTTCTTTAAAAATCATATTCTTTAAATATAAAAGTGAGCCTGAAGCATTATTCTAGAATGTTGAATGGAAGAATTTAATTACGGCTTCATTTCAGTTTCCCTCCCATTTTTTTTCCTTCTTTTAAAATAAAGACCATATGCATCGATTCCAGGTGTAAGAGTACTGTGCGTTCATAAAATACATTTTGAAAGACCACCTGTTTAATATTGTGAAGGTTGCTGCACATAGTTTTTGCAACAAATTTTAGCATATATACATGATTTTTTTTTTTTACGTCGTAGTACAAAAGTTCTGTTTAATGGTAGGGTGACTCAGATAGGAAACGAATTTTCAAAGTAATTTGTGTACTTTTTTCTTTCTTATTCAGAACTTTTGTCATTATGTGTGGGCAGGGTAAAGCAAAAGGATATTATGCAGATGCTAGTAAAGAGTTAATTTTATCTTCTTTTTTTTTTTTCCAAATAAATAAGAATGTATGTATATTTCTTGTCAGCCACCTCATGCGATCTTTTGTGTAATATATTAAGACGGGAAGATGGCCGGTACCAGAACTTGAACCTGCGTACCTTCCCAGCGACAATCCGCAGCCCATGACCACGGAGTTGGAGCCCCCCATCGCGGATTAAAACCGGAGCCGCTCGCGCTGAAAGCAGAAGTTTATGAAGTTGCAAAAATTGACCGGAAATTTATGGACAGGTGCTCTACATTGAGCTATCGGCTCCAGGAGAGACTGAACTATTCAGCTGATGCCCGAGAACTACACAAAGTGGTCCTTTTCAGCTCAGTGGCAAAGGACGAGTACAGCAAGCGACAGACAGGGATTCGTGTTCCGATCAGACGACCGACCAGCGTCTTATTTCTAATCTAATCATTTTATCGTCTTTTGTGCTGGACATCGTTACATACTGTCGTTATCATAGCTCCTTTTTTTATGTTCTTTCCTTTCTGTTTTCTTCTTTGTTTGGTATCCATTATTTTATGAACTTAAAGAAAGAGAAGAATATAGTTTTAAAAGATAAAGAGATTCCTTCATTGTAAATTGCTACCTCTTCTTGTATTTGTGCTATTTGGCATAAACGTCAAGGGAATGTGCGTTTCAGGGATTTTTTTATATCATTTATAAATGATAAACAAACGTTTTGTACTCTGGGATTTTTCTTTTTATTTCGCGTGAACTGCGTAACGGAATGTTATGCTTTTGAACTTTGTATAATGGAAATTTGAACTTTGATGGCGAACATTTTTTTTTTCTTAATTTTCTTTTGCTACCTTTTTTTTCTGCTTCTTTCCTTTTACACTTTGTGCGTGATAGATTGATGCAGATGCTATGGTCTTCACAACACAAATATATATAAAGTAATGAAGATTCTACCAATAGAATTGTGGGGAATAGTTATGGATGGATGCTTTCAATTCTAAATATCCTATCTTTATGGACTGAATGTTTGTTTTATCAGTTGTTACAGAACATAACCGAACGTTTCCTATATACTCTAGCACCCAGATGACACATCAAGATAGTTATTTCCTATCGTTTTTTTTTTCTTCTAAATATTAAAACTACACTGTGTTTTGATTGATGTTTCAGTTTTTTATTTCTATTTTTTAATGTAATAAAATGGTATATTGTCATCGCTTGTAATAAAACATATTTTTTTTCTGTAAAAAAGAAAAAGTGTAAGGTTTCTATAGTGGTAGGTTCAGCCGTAGCGTGCTCGCTTCCTCATTCTTGGAAATCCATAGCTCCCAAATTCCAGTGCAAGCTGTCTGGAATGGTTTGTCTTTAAATTGAGCCTAGTCCAACTACCTTTCCCTATTTCTTCTCGTAAGACCGATGCGAATAAGTTTGCAAAACAATTAATTTACCCGAAAAAAAAGTTTGTTTGTCTAGCGAAACGTCTTTATAAAAGAAAGATGCTTTTTTTTTTATCATCACGTGTAATAATTATAAACAAGGATTATGCTGTGAAAGCTTTGTGTTATTACTGGTACACTATAAGAAGTCTCTTCTGGCTAGCCACAGAGCTGGAGGCTCAATCTATGGTGTGTCATGCACTCAGTTACAGTCCTATATCTTTAGCACACTTAGTTATTGTTTTATAGACTTTCCATAAGAAATTTTAAAACTGTGTCAATTCTTGCTGTGAGTCGTATTCTTTTTCATTAGTTAATAATAATAATGTTGTCCTTTTTGTCATATTACTTACTCCTCATTATATGGTTTTATTTGTCCCTTTTCAGGCCTTCAAATTGTCGAAGACACTTCCTGTCAGAACGGCGAATTACCATCAGGAGACAACCAGGAGTTGGAAATGGACATGGAAGCAGATGGAGACGATGATGGTGTCAGCGAAGACACGAGTTTGGACATCTCCATTGATACAGATGCAAGGTCGGCGCCGGATACCACCTCTTCCTCCCATCAGAAGAGGAATAAGCGGAAAAATTTCAAGCCAAGGAACATTGTTGTGTACTCGTACGAAAGTGAAGAAGCGGACTTAGATGTTGAGGAGGATCGAAGTGACGATGATTTTGTTGGTGTGGGTGGTGATGATGACGGTGAAATTGAAAAGCCTTTGGACTTGAGGAGTGAGAACTCTTGTGCGTCTGTGAAACGGAGTCTTATTCCAATGAGGCTGGATCGTGAAAGTACACCAATGGACCTCAGTCTAAGACCGTCAGAGTGTGATAGTGATTCTGAGAGTGACGTTGATGATGACGATGACAGTTTCCAAGCACTAGGCAATAGCAATAATTATGATGAGGACACTGAACAGTCAATTGTTGATCTTTCGTCTGGTGGTGGCGGTGGTGGTAGTAAAATGGACTCCAATCAACATGAACCATTCGACGACCACCATCATCAACCTCACCATCCGTTTCATCAGCATCAATTTCAGTGTGATGGTAATAATGCCTTAAAACCTCCGTGTTATCCGTGTTATTCACCGCCCCGGTATTCTCCCATGGGACCTATCCCCCATGAAATGGGGGGCTCCCCTTCTCAAAGTGCCTCTTCGTCATCTGCGTCTTCAACGACACCGTTCTCCTTTGTGACTATGAGTGCTGCTGGTCATTTCGGAATCCCCGTGTTTCCCCCGGAGCTTAGAGACTCCAATGTAACTGATGCGTCGGCCATGAAAGAATTCGCGGAAAATACGATGAAAGAACTTTTAAGTATCTATGGTCTCAACGATATGGCAGAGTCCATTACAAAAAATGTGCCAATCTCTAGCTTTGCCTCAGGTAAGTCCTTATATTTTCTTCTTTTGCATGCTTTATTTAGAAAATACATCATTCTGTTTGTGGGTGAGAATTGACGTTTCAATTTCAGTGCAATAACTTCTCAACTATTAAGGGGTCGAGTAAGAGTGGAGGTAATAAGGGTATGATCACTATCATCTTTTATTCGTCTGATATATGTATGCAATCTGATGTGTCACTGTTGGTTATCGGATAGACCCTGGGAAATCGAAGGTCCTTCTGACATGAAACAGTTGTACACCAGAGAGCAGGTACACCTCAGATGAAAGCAAGTAGTCATATTGTATTGGTATTTTTTTTTTACAGTACCCCTCAATTACAACCATTTAATTCGTTTCCCTTAATTTTTTATGAAGAAGAGGACTCCATCAAAGCCACTATTGGTGGCAAAGATATGGCCGCTAAACTAAAGTTATGAAACCACGAATTTCAATGCTATGACCAGTGCACCTACGGTTCACTAACTCACAGTTGCTTAAACTACAAGCAGAAAATCTATGGTGAACTAAAATCCACGCGTTGCAAAACTATGGCCGTTAGTGATAAGAACTGAAAAGCTATGGTCATTAGTGATAAAAAAAATTCAAAGGTATGGCCGTTATGGATAATCTAAAGCAACGATCTCCAACAAAAGGTGGCGGCAGCACTATCTCCGTATATGTCTAATGTATTCTTATCGTTGCACAACATTTCTTTGTTGCTCCTATAAATTCAAGCTTAGAGAGTTCAAACTTTCAGGGAAGAAAGTTCATAACCAATTCAAAATCATGATCGATGCCAATTTTTTTATTTTCGTTTTCCTTAATCGTTGAATTCGCTTCATTGTTGTTGTGAATATCGAAACCTATAACAATGAAGCTCTTTCAACAATGAACAAAAAGAAAATTAAAAACCGTCATCGATCCTGGTCTTGAATTGGTTATGAACTTTCTTCCCTGAAAGTTTTAACTCTCTGGCTTGAATTTGTAGGAGCAGCAATAAAATTTCGTGTACAGTGAAAATACATTAGACATATACGGAGGTAGTGCTGCCATCTTTTGTTGGAGATCGTTGCTTTAGATTATCCTTAATGATAAGGACTGCAAAGGTATGGCCGTTAATGATAAGAATTGCAAAGGAATGGCCGTTAATGATAAGGATTGTAAATGTATGGCCGTTAGCGATAAGATTTGCAAAGGTATGGCCGTTAATGATAAGGATTGCAAAACTATGGCCGTTAGCGATAAGGATTGGAAAGCATGGCCGTTAATGACAAGAACTGAAAAGCTATTAACTAAAAAAAATATAGACACGCTTGTGATCTTACATTATATTGTAATAAAAAAGATTGAACGTGTTGCAGTAAATATAAATGAATTTTAATTTAAGATTTTCATAAAGGGAAAAGATTTTGGGGTGGGAGTTCAGCAAACACTTACGTGACATTCATTGCTTGTCTAGCGTAGTTGGCGGTTATATTGATCAATTGATAATAAAGGAGAAAGAAAAGGATGAAAGTACAACATAGTCCAAAAGACTTTTAAAAAGGAAAGAAATTATTCATATTTTAACAAGAAATTTTTGTAGGAACGCTAAGTTTAGTTACAGGGAAAAAGAAAGAAAAAAAAAGAACATGACAGTAAAATTGCAGGATATCCAAAAACTGCTACCAATCAATCTGAAATAAAAAAAAACTAAAAAATAACAGGATATTACTTTTTTAACATATTTTCTTTCATAAAACTTTTATTCCATCTTTCTGTCTCTCTTTCTCTCTCTGACACACACACACACACACACACACACACACACACACACACGCACAGGTCTTTCGTTTTATAGACTTCACTTAAACGTTAGTAACTCGAAGGCAGGAAAGTAATCTTTTGTGTACTTAACATTTTTTCCCCCTTCTTCTAGCATTGAGGGCGGTGATCAAAGGAAGGCAATCAATCATATGTGAATATGAAATTGGGAAGAGTTTTGAATTAGGGATAGAGAGAGAAAGAAGAAAATATTCTTGAAAAATATGAATGAAACAGTTTCAAAATTTAAGTGTATGTATATGATGTGGGGCAGTGTGGAGGGGAGGGAAGTGGTAAAGCGTAGTAACATGTGCCGAAGGAAAGAATGAAAGGAAACGAAACGATCAATATGAGTTTTTTTTTTTTTTTAAAGAAATGCTTGATTGCTGTATTCCATCATTGTACTGGGTAATAGTAACAACTTTACCGACTTTTTCTTTCTTCTCCTTCTTTGCTTGAATTCTCACATTTGATCTTTCCCTGTTTGTTCTTTAATTTCTCTTACATAATTGACACAGTTTTCTACTTTTATATCTAAAACTTCACATTGTCATGGTTTTAGTTTTTTTTAACTTGTTTTCTTAACATTTTCTTATAAAAGGAAAGAAATTAGTTTGTCTTTTCTTTATTACTGCTTACTTTGTTCATTATATATTTAAATACAATCGCAGCGGTTAGGATTAAAATGTCAGCTGTTTTCTGCTTTGGTTTATATTTATTTTAATCACGTTAAACAAAAAACTTTTGACAAAATTTAATTTAATTTTATGCATTCTGCATTTTCTTGTATTTCCATGCGTGACCAATTATTTTGCGCATACAACGCACAGTTGTCATGGCTACCGCGATCATCAAATCCAAGTCTTCACTAAGATCTTTAGAAAAGGAATAGCTTATGTAGTGATCAAGACCCATATTCTAGGTACCATCACGGCATTTGTCTGATGGATCAGGAAAAACCTTGACAGTATCAGTCTGAATATCCGATGGTGAACGGAACGCAACGAAATTTGGTAAATTCCAGCCAGCAATACTGTCGTCGTCAAAATACATTAACGTCTCTCGCTACTATATTTTTTTTCTGTGATTATGAAAACAACGGCGACGAGTGCTCTGTTCGAAGACAATTTTGTGAATCCGAAAGTTCCTTGGCAAAGTAACGCATTGATTGTTTATTAGAAAGCTCTTTATTGAATGGTAATCAGTCTCAAAAGCTAACAAACATTTTTAAAATTAGTAAAGTTTTAAGTGAATTCTGAATAATTTGTATCCTGTACGGAAATCAAACTCGGGAATTTGTTGTTTACGAGACGGTTGTAATTATTCATCAAGACAGGATATAGTACTTCTGTTACGTTAATTTTCTTGACCACATACACTTAAGAAACTTGAGACTTTAATTATTTTTTTTTTTCTTGAAAAGGTTCTGATTATTTGAAACAACTTAAAAGATTGTCACCAATAGTGATAAACAATCTTCTGTACATAGCATACACACACACTACAAGAATTACATCTGCACTTAATTACATTCACTCAACACTCATTTTATAACATATTATAATGTTCATGTAATTTTTTTTTGAAAACTAATAAAACAAATATCTAAAAAAATAATCAAGGCTACTTGGTCCTAGACAGAATGTCATAGACATAAGAGAAATATAGAAAAGACACAGATCCCACGCATATTGTGTCGTAATAAACTTATTGTCCTGAATTTTTTGGCGAGTATTTTTTTTTACCTTTCCTGAAAAGTTATATAGTTTTCTTTTAAATGAAAAGGAAACAAGATTAAGGTCATGTAGAAGTAAAAATGTTGAGAGAGAGAGAGAGAAAAAAAAGAAATGAACAAGTTTAGCTCTTGCTTGAGTGTACGTAGGAGAGAATAAGTGCGGGAGTTGGGGGAGGTAAGGTAGAATAGAAGTAATTTCTGCTCTCCGCCCAGTAGGCTTATAAGGGGACGATACAATAACGAGATTTTGCAACACCAGAACGTAGACAGAAACACGATGATAAACCTCTCTCTCTCTTCCTTTTCCATTGGGTCGATATTCAACTATTAAAGAGAAAACGTTTCTCTCTTGTTCCTTTTCTCTCTCCATTTCCCCTTACCTTTCCTCTCCCTCATATTTTTCTCCTCTTTCGGAGATGATAAATTAGGCCTAAATTCAAGCATTGAAACTTGTCACGATCCGAACTTTTTAACTAGGGAAGGAAAAATTGTATCAAGGTTCGCTCGGTAGGGTGCTTACTTAAGAAGTAGACCAGATGTTGTTGTTTCAGTTTTCTGTATAACTACTTTCCATACATTTTTCTGCTTCGTCTTGCTGGTTTTTTTTTCTCTCTCTCCTTCTCTTTCCTACTTTTGCCATTTCTTTTCTTTGTTGTTCTGTTTTGCTCTGAATTTTTGTTACTTTTATTCTCCATCTGTTGGATGAATGGTTCCCACGTCGCCTTCTCTCTTTGAATCCCAGGTTTGATCACCATTTGAGACAGAAGTAGTTCGGAATTCACTTGAAACTATAGGTCATGTTCTCAAAACATTAGCATAACCTCCATCCGATGTAAGGCAGTAGCAAACCACATCGGTTCACGATGCTCAGGGGCCTTTCTTAAGTCAGCGTGACTATGATTATATTATATTTAAATATACATAAAAAATATTGTTTTCATTGACTTTCACAAGCAAAAATAAATTTGTACTCGTCCCAGTGAATCTTACTAGCTCTAAAAACCTGACAGTATTTAGATCTCTTAAAAAACGTCCAATGTATGTCGCTCTCGACGTTCACAAATCAATTAACACAACTAATCTGTAAACTAAAGCTGGTTACTCCTTACAATGGAGTACTGGCTTACACAAGAGTAACACAATACTTGTGCGCTATTCGTAATTAACAATTAAATACGTATTAGACAATTTAACCCTCCCTAACCGTTAACACACTGGTTCTTAACTAGACTGCCGCTGAACCGTGGGGTACCACGTCAGTTAACCAGATGTGCCGCGAATTTAAATACTTTCCTTCGTAGTCTATTCAACTATGATGTTGCGACTATCGGTATATTGTCTTGGTATTGTGATTTTTTGAAGTATGAAGTCAGTTCTGGTAGTTAACGACTGTATATTCTAGAATAGGCCTCTGGAGGCTTCAATTTCTCAGGTGTTGTGAAGCTAAAAAGGTCTAGAATCACTGGTTTAAACATTATATAAAATGTGACCTTGTATCATTTTTCATAAAAGACGTGTCCACCAGTGAGTTTACTTAGCAAACTTCACTCCCCCTCCCTCATTCTCTTACTCATAAATATATGAATTATCTATTTCGCGTTGAGTTTCTCTTTTGCAGTAAATGAACATATGTTCATTTCCTTGTCTATCAACACACACACACATGGACATAGTGTCACACAATTTGAGACAAGACTACGCCCAATTTTTCATTGGTGTTTCTAAAGAGAAAAGGAGAGAAAAAAAGAACCTCAAAAAATGAAGAAAAGGAAAGATAAAAGCAAGAAAATGAGATAAAAAGAAAAGAAAAGAAGCCTTTTATGTCCATGAGTCTTTAAATTAGATCTCCAAGAATTCACACACAAAGTGGACTTGGGAAGATGAAGGAAAAAAAGTAGCCGAGGAAAAAGTCCCTCGTTTTTATTCCCGATTTTAAGTGAAGTGAAAGTTTCGTTTCAAGGTACTCTTTATCAATCTATTAAATGTACTCCATTGTTATCCAAAGTTATTATTAGTTTTTTTTTCAGTTGGTTTTAAATTTAACGAAAGGGTGGGGGTATTTGTTACGTAAGAAATTATCAGACCTGTTCCTTCAGCTGTTCTATGTTATAGGTGTCACAATGTGCTCCGATTCCTAAAACATTAGGACAGTATATATATGTTGCTCTTAAAGATAGCCTGATGTAAACATACAAGTACATCAAGTGCATGAAGTATGGTACAACTTGCGCGTGGTAACGGGTTCAAACCCCGTGGTGGTCCATTGAACGGAGTGGATCAGAGCCCACTTTATCAAAGACTTTAGCTCCGGGGCTTAGAAGCTTACTAACTCGTTTAGGATGTTAATAATTGTAGTGCAACTAACCATTAAAATGTCTGTGCATAATCTTTTGTGGAGGTTTCCACTTCCTTCATCAATGCCAGGGGAGAAAGATAACTGCATTTGTCTTTGTAACTGCACTGTGTTGTAATGTTAAAGTGTACTTGATAATAAATATTATGATGAATATCATGATGATAAATATCTGCATCATAAAAATCCTCATCTTCTGCATACCGTAAAAATATCTTAAGGAACTCAGGATCATTCATAGTCAGTTCAGGAGTAGAGTGAAAAGGTGTATAGAACGTTCCTTAGGTTAGAAACCACCCCAGTCTTTGGACTTCCACAGTGTGCGAATTAAATAATATTTACAGGGAAGTGAGGGGACGGGGGAGGAAATGTTGTTGATAAGAAAATAACGTGATGAGTGTAATATTATACATGCGTCCAGATTCAGACTTACAGGGGGATTTTCCCCTCATACCCCGTTTAATTCGAGCACTGGCACTTCCATAACTCTTAACATCTTTATACTGCAAGAGAAACGAACCTGAATCTCTACATTAGAAGTGTCCTACGTTAGTTGTTTTTTTTTTTTTTTTTTTTAGCCACAACTCAGAACAGAGTACAAAATAGAAAGTTCAAAATGTTCACAACACTTACGTAGTCAGTATGCCAAACCTCAATTTTTAACAAAAGATATTTCATAATTAGGAATTGGTGGAGAAGCAACTGGTGGAAAACTATTGATGGGATTCACCGTTTTAATATTCCTACATTAAAAAAAAAAAATCCTTTGTATTTTATAATTGAATGTTGGCAATGTACTGTTTATACATACAAGGGGGTGATTATACGAAACCGACAGTATTTGAGTCCAAAAGTCTGTTAATTTTTTTTTTAAAAAAGTACGAAAAAAAAGGAAAGGTAAATTTAAAAAAAAAAGAAATAGAAAAAAAAATGGTTAACAATGTTGCGTGTTCCTAAGCCATTTGCATTTTCCAAAGCCATTGTACTGAGAATAAATCTTGTTTTTTCAAGAAGATTTATGTTTCTGATAATGATGCTTTGTCGCCCACAAAACCCGTATATTTAAAAACGCCTCTCTCTCTCTCTCTCTCTCTCTCTCTCTCTCACACACACACACACACACACACACACACACACACACACACACACCACATAAATGCTGAAAAAAAAAATAATTTTAATTTTTGTTTTTAGAAAAGAGGCTGAAACTTTGACGTGTTGGATTTGACATTACAAATCAAACTGTGTCCCTCTGTCGGTGTGTGTAAAAGGAGGGTTACAAATAGAAACAAATGAAAAACTATAAATGGCAGCATTGAAGTAGGAGGATGTTGTGAATAGCTTGTTATATGCTGTTTGTAAATTTCGTTATGTGTATGCACATGTGTGTGTCTGTGTATGTGTGTGTGTGAGAGAGAGAGAGAGAGAGAGAGAGAGAAAGAGAGACCAAACGAGGGGTGAGATACAATCCGAACTGGGTTACAGCAGTTAGTTTATGATCTGTCCAATAACAATTGCGCATGCGATTTACCAAGTTTATATATGTATGTATGTGTTTGTGTGTGTGTGTGTGTGTGTAATGTATATGATAGAGAACTACTTCATAAGCAGCAGAGTAAAGCGAGGTGCCATGATAATGTTAAAAACAGAACACCAATTTTACAATTAAAAATAATAATAATAAAAAAGTTTGGCGTTAGTAAAACGAAAAGCTGAATTAAGGGAAAGGGGCTGGGGAGGATACTAGCAGTTTTTGCCAAATGGTCATTCAAACCACCCCCCTCGACATTTGGGCTGACATTTATGTCATTTATCGTTTTTTTTTTTACTTTAAAAAAAAATCGTGTTGATTTTTTCTTACTGTCTACAGTACTATCGTTCCTGTATCAAATAATCTGTATGAATAGCCCCTCCTCCTCCGCTTATGTCTCGTTCTCTCTTTCTCTCTCCTTCTCTTTCTCTTGTATTTGAATGATTTATTTCTCTCTACTGTTATACAACTTCTCTTTGAATATTTTGGAACCAGTTTTAATTTTTTCTACCCCCTTCTTGGTTTGCACTCCCATTTGAGTCATCCACCCTCTCCGCATGATTCACCCCTTTCCTAATATTGCTTGCTGTTGCCACATACAAATACGTATGTATGTGTGCGTGAGTAATGTGAACATAGAGCCAAAAGATGAAGTTGGACCGAATGTGCGGCCAAAAAAAAAAAAAATGCATATGAGATGAAAAATAGTACTATTGAAATCTGCATATATGGTTTTAAAACCATACATATAGTGTTTCTTTCTCTCCATATAGATATATTCCCCACGCTAATTTTCCCAAATCTTTGTCATCAGTAATTGTCACATGCATGTGAGTCCTATTTTTTAAAAGAAAAAAAGAACTTGGAGGACCAGAGACAATAAACTTCAAGCTGCGATGCTTTTAGAGAGAAAAGTAGGGGACTTGAGTAAAGGGATTGGATGTTTTGTATAGAGATTTTGAGGAAGACACAGTAAACGGGTGTTGGTGTAGTCATAGGGGTACTTCTTGCTTATTGTCATGTGCTTGTACTGTAATGGAGGTTTCTGCTACTCTTACCCCTACAAACTTTGGTTACAAAGACCGACTGTGCTTCATTTTCTATTTCAACGTTTGATTCACAGTAACGATTCCATTCTTTAGTTTGACACTTGTGAAAATGAAGGTTCTGTCTAGGGTTTTGACGCTAATATACTTGGACAAGGTGAACCGATGGTGGTTTGTTATTTGTCCTTTGTAGATAATAAGGACGGAATTACAGTTTTTAAGTGGGTTCCCAACCGCTTGTATTTCCACCGACGGATTGAACCTGGGTCCCTCATGATTAAAATGCGACCAGCGAAACCAGTCACCACCAGGAATAATGATTTCTACAGTACAATAAAGTCAATCACAGCCATATTCAATCTATTACTGGATGAGGCCTCTTCCCGGGGGAAGGAGATTTGTCTACTACTCCCACGCTGACCAGACGGGCTGGAAGAGGAGAGCCTAAGCTCTCACTGGGATCGACACTATCTTTTATTCATAGCAACTCCCCAATTGCATCACGATGCTGGGTGGGCACCGTTCCAAACCCACACGCTTTGGAAAAAAAAATCCTTGACATCGTCGGGAATCGAACCTGGGACCCCTCAATCCGTAGTCAGACACGCTAATGACTAGGCCAACGGGGACGGTCTTCTACAGTATATTCTAGTAAACAAAGACATCTTGCATAGTTGCTAAGCAACATCTAAACTTTTAATTGTCTTTTGTTAAATGAAATGCAAGTGTATTGATTTTTTTGTATGTATGGACCTTAAAATAAGATAAATGTATTAAAATTAACTTTGGCCCTGAAAACACCAAACATTGGCCTAGAATAACTCAGAGAGAGCGCGCAGTAAACAGCACCTGCCGAAGAACTTTCATTCTTTTAGCAATTGAACAAAGCAATAGAAAGTGATGTTCCATTTAAAATATTTTCAGAAATAAGTTTGCTGCATCATAGTGGGTCAAATCACAAACACATTATATACGGTAGGATGTATACATATTTTTAATTAAATATACGCATTTATGTTTGTGCGCGCGTTACCTATATACCCCTGATGTTTTATTATGCCATAAATAATTATATAGTACATTCACCCTGCTCTGCTTCCCCCACTTTTGTCACCACAGTCTTGTTTTTTTTTGTTGTTGTTTCGTTTTCGCAAATATAGAGGACAACGCAAACACGAAACTTTTCATGTACACTCCATAATCACCATTGTTATATACAGTATTTTATCATATGCCTTTATTTAAAACTATCTTCAGCAGAATGGAATCATCAGACAGATTTGTATAAGTGCACAATTGCGTAAGTGTAAATGCAAATATTAAGTAATATTAGCAAATAATACGCACACATACATAGAGAGAGAGAGAGGAGGGGAAAAGTTGTTGCGAGAGAGGGAGAGGAGATTATGCGAATATATTAAAGAGTTGTGTTTATGGGTGTAATTATTCAATGTAATGACTGCATTTGAAACAAGAAAATTGTAGAAATATGCGTAATCCTCTCGTACTCAGAGTTAATAGTTCAAGGCGTAAAGATTATTTTGTTGTGTTTCTAGAATACACGGTTTTCAAGGATAATAGTGTACATTTAAACTTCCTTTTTATTTTGAAAGTAAAAATAGTTTGTGTAATTACTGTGCTTTTCGATACGTTCGTTCTTATTGTATGCAATATTACATATGCAGTGAATTGCATAAGATAAGAAACAAAAGAAGACTTATTTTAAATTATTATTTTAGTAGATACGTATAATCTGTTAATTCCCACACGAAAATTTTGATCAGTGTTCTTGAGCTAAACAAACCTTGTCATCTTGAGTAACGTTTCTGTCGGTTTTACCAGGCGAATTCTGGACGCCATTGTCGCTTTTCTTTCCCCCGAAACATGTCCACACCGAGGAACATCATCCCTTAGGCATGTGGCTGACTGAAACTATAGATGTCTTTAAAAGCCCTTAGCGTAATTAATGAATTAGCTAATAAAATATGAACCCACGGACACTAGTACGTAGATTATATATTCTGTGTTTGGTGTGTTGATACATTTTTGGATTACGGAATCAACTCATAGAACGGTCTTGCTTTACCTCAAAGAAAGCATATAAGATGATGCAGCTCATGAATTAAAGCAGCATCGCTCTGCACTTGTTAAAAGTCGAATTTGAATGTTGTTATATGCCTTTACTTGTTAGATGTATACACAGTAGATACCTGCATCACGTCCTTTAATGTCCGCAACTTAATTTACTCAAGTGTAAAGTTGGTTCTCTATCTTCTCAGGAGAAAATTTGACAATAGTTACTGTATTAGCATGTGAGAATCACACAATTTCTGGAAATACAAATGTAGTAGAAAAAATGAATATGTAAAAGAACAGTCATCGTCACTTCCGTACTCTATGATACAGAAACAGTCATCCTTTCTTTCTTTCTTTAATTCTATTCAGTTCTTTTTTGTACCTCCTTTATCCCTTTGTTATATCTATTTCGACATCTCTTCTTCCTTCTTTTTTTTGTTAAAGCATAGAGTTAACGCTTATGTGATATTTTCAAAGGAGAATAGCTTAAGGTCCAGACGGCTTCTTTTCAGACAAACACAAAGATGTCTGGCATTTTTCCATACAGACGGACACACACAACAAAAGAGATAAAAATGAATATAAGAGGTAGAGAAGGAAGGAGAAGAGAAAGACAGCAAAGAGGAAGAAAAAAGAAAGAAAAATGTTTCATAGTCACATTCGTAAGATGATGTGTGCGTCGGCAATTGGAACAAGATCAGAACACACACGCCAGAACTGCACATAGATACCACTATTAAAAAAAACTGAAACAAGCGAATTATGATTTTTTTTCTGTGTTGTCGTGTACTTGTTATTTTGTTCATTCGGTATTTCGAAAGACAAAGAAAAAGAAAGACAAGTAAGCACAAAAGACGTTGAAGGAAGTTTTAGAAAAGGAAATAGTTCCAAATCTTTGTGATTGATGTCATTGGTAGTAGCACGAGAGAGAGAGAGAGAGAGAGTGCCACGACATTTTCATTCTTTAGAGAAACTATACAGCCGAGTATAAAGAAAGAGAGCACAAAAATCATTTATCATTGGAAAACAGATGAAGGTTCAAGAAGAAGACACCATCGATGAGTGTTACCCTTTGTTTTCTTGTAGTTTTTCGGGAGACCTATTTCCTGTAAGAGAAGAAAGAATGTGATGTGTAGTTTCACCTTGGTCGTTTTGAACGTACCAATCAGGAACACACATCACCAGAAAGTAGGGGTTGACGAAAGTGTGTTAGACATTTTGTTTGGTAAAATACCGCCTTCTCTTTCTTTGAATTCATTTTTCTATTCATTTCACTTAGAAAAAAAGGAGAAAAAGATATCGGCTTCCCTTGATTCTGACATACACACACACACACATACATACGCGCACAAGCATACATCTTTACGGATTGTCTCAGATCTACAATTAATTCTTGCTGTCTTGCTTGTAACCAAAGGTATGGAGTAGTGAGTAACTGTACATATATATTTAACTCAATGATAAGCTACAACCAAACTTGGAGGGTGAGAACAGTTTTTTCACGCTGATGACAGCTGGGATCTGATGATGTGTTGCATGAATATCTAGTATTTCTACGTTGTAATCAACAAGCAAAGAAAACAATTTATTCACACTAAACTGACACCAGAAATTCAATTTGTTTGGATGATGACAGTTTCTTCAGGAATAGAGCATGTTTCAATCGTTTGGTATTACTTTCAATATGCAAATATTTTCGACGAGCAAATCTTTTGCCTTCTAAATCAAACCCAATGTGGTGACCTCTCATTTGTCGATAATACACGTATTCTTGTACATTACCTTTCTCTTCGCGATTGACACATTTATTTGTAATTGTGGAATTTCCTGTAAAGGCGAAGAAGGTGGCGGTGGTGATGAATTGGCTACTACTTAATATTAACAACACCTGGACTTTACTCTCTCCCGTTATCCGGTCTGAGCTTAATATGGAAATGTTTACATCTGTAATGACTTTTTGTCTTGAAATGGCTTTAGAAATTTTTTTTTAACACTTAATATGTATACACCTTGCATTGTATTCCATCTCTCTCTCTTTTTCTCTTTGGTTTGATTGTGTCTTTATGAGGGCAAGTTGTCCTTAAACTGAGTTGACCGGAAGTGCGACTGTGCAAGAAGGAATGTTGTGTATCAATTGAAATCAAAAACTTTATCACGTTTTGGTTCTTTCTCCATCTCCCTCTCTCTCGCTCTCTCCACGTAGTTTTGTCTCTTTTCCCCTTTCTTTCTCTTTGCATGTCTACTTATAAATTATATTTGTTGAAAATTGTTCTTAACAATGGCAAATGTAATTGTAAACAAGTACAATAATACGCTTATAGTATGAACTTAAGAGTGATCGTGATGAAAGTTTTAAAAAATGTAAAGAAATATTTTAGCGACGACTTCCACATGGGCATGGACACCAGAATTGAAGGTAAAGAAAACAGTAAAAATTCGATGAGCAAATAGTAAAAATTCGAGAAGAAAATAGTCAACATTGAAGAAAAATAGTGAAAATTCGAGAAGAAGAACATAGAAATTCGACAAGCAAATAGTAAACATTCGAGAAGAAAAATAAATGAAAATAGTAGAAATTCGAGAAGGAAGTAGTAAAAATCCGATTTGGATAAAATACACACACACACACACACACAGAGAGAGAGAGAGAGAGAGAGAGAGAGAGAGAGAGAGAGAGAAATAAGTAAATAAATATTTGAATTAAATTGAATATCAAACAAACTGCGATATGTTTCGCTTTAGTTTGATCAAATGTTAACAATTTCTTAGGTAACGTAGCAGTACTAGGGAATAAAAAAGATATAGGGGAACGTTGTAACGGATTACGATGTATTAGGGCAAGTCAAAAATTATCTACACTTTTAATTCTACAATTTATTTACATGAAGCTAGGGTTTCACTATGCACATCATTTTGCTACGTAATCTCCCTTCTTATCAATGCACTTTGCCCATCGGTCAACAAGCTTACGTATTCCTTCCAAATAAAAGTATTTTGGTTGGTCATAAACCCACTTTTGCACTGCTTTTTATACGTCTTAAGTCTCTGGCAAATCGGCGACCTCGCAAAGCATCCTTGAGTGCAGGGAGGGGTGGGTCCTGGGGGTACGGAACCCCCAAATTCAGTTTTTTTTTTTTTTTTTTAAATTAGCATCATTTTTGGCAAAATTATATGCATTTTACGTAAACTTCACACCAAGACAGTCCTCGAACCTCCCAAAATAAACTTCTAGGTACGTGCCTGCTTAAGTGTCCCAAACAAGTGAAAGTCAGATGGAGCTAGGTCTAGGCTGTAGGGAGGGTGTTCTAGTAACTCAGATTTCATCTTGTTGATGGTTTCAATAGTGTGATGAGCTCTGTGTGGCCGTGCATTGTCGTGCAACAACAAAACTTTCTTGGACAACAGACCACGGTCTTTGTTGCGAATTGGTGGCTTCAGCTTCTTTTCTAACATTTCACTGTAACTCACACTGCTGATCGTAGTTCCCATTTCCGTGAACTCTACCAATATGGGCCCCTTTATGCCCCGCCCCCCCCCCAAAATAAAAACACAGTTAACATATCCTTTCCTGCCGATGGCCCAGTGTTGAATTGTTTCTTCGTCGGAGATCCCGGGTGTTTCCACTCCATACTCTGGCGTTTCCACTCATACTCATAGTGATGAACCCATGTTTCATCTCCGGTGACTAGTCTGCTTAAAAATTCATCACCTTCGTTGTTGAAACGATTGAGTAAGCGTTGACAGACCCTAACACGAGTGAGCTTGTGTTCTGCAGTAAGCTCTCTTGGTACCTACCGTGCACAGACATTATGAAAGCCGAGATCATCGTTTATGATTTGATGGCCAAAACCATCACTGATGTTCAAAGCAGATGCTACCTCGTCTATGTTCATTCGCCTATTCGCCAGAACCATCCCTCGAGCTTGCTCAATGTTGTCATCTGTAGTGGAAGTTGATGGGGGACGGGAGGTCCTGCGTTACACTTGTTCGACCACTTTTAAACTTCTTCAATCCACAAAAACAAAAAGTTTTACGGAATAGTGCACTTCCCCATATTGTGATGGTAGTCTACGATGAATTTCTGAACCTTTGGCAACCTCCGACCAGAGGAATCGGATCACTGCTCGTTGTTCCTCTTTGGTGCAAACTTCTAATGGAGCGGCCATGATCTATGTGCAACAGAAGGAAGAAAAAAATAGAGGAATTAGGACCATAGCATTCCCACAACAGTATAACAATAAAATAAGCGAGGACATAAGTCAGTGGACACAATATAAGAAGAGCTATGTCAAAACTATAGATTTTTTTTTACTTGCCCTCGTACATATCCGTTGAAAGATTTTTTTCTCTTTCAAATTATGAGATGAAAGTATGTAGAGGAAGTTAATACAACCTTTGCAACTTCTTTTTTTTTTTAATAGAGAAAATTATCTTAATAATGTTGCAGATCACAATTTAATAAAAACTATAGGACAGAGAGGAGGGTTCAGATAAATATTAAAACGTTTATCATTTAAGATTCTTTTTGCCGAATAGTCTAAAGTAAATTTGCCTTACCATTCTTAACCATTTCCTCCCTTCCGAATATTGTCGATATAAGCTTCACCGTTTCCGCTGTCTGGTGAAGAATGTATTTTTATGCTACATCAGCAGGCTTTGTGACCTTTAGTCATAAAAAAAGAGAGAGCCTATTGTTCAACATGTATACAAGAAAGAAAGTGTCAAGGCGAAGAAACAAAACATAACAAAACAGAAAGAATAAGCGTAGTATTTAAGTATTCTTTGGAGAAGTAAATAACCAATTCTAAGCAAAATTTGTGGTGTTTCTTAACAAAAGAATAATAGAAAATGCAGTTAAGTTAAAGGAAAACAAAAAAAGAATTCATGGAACATACAAGAAGCTTAAAAAGAAAGGGGAAATCATGTGGAGAGGAGGAAATGAAGGAAGAGATAGCAGCATTCCTGTATTCTCTGAAAAAGGAAACTTGTTTCTTGATTTCATGTCTCTATCTTGCTTGTTTGTCTCTTCCTTTTCTTTAGCAACAAGATGATAAAGTCTCAGTTCTAATAGTATGTAGGAAGGACGACGCTGATTGAGCAGAGAGAGAGAGAGAGAAAGAGGGAAAAAATATTTGCTGACTTATTTTTGTGGCTTTTATGTGTGAAAATTGTTAAGACAAAACTGTTGGACAGGTTTTTGACTAGGCAGCATTTTATTCCCTTTTTGTCTTTCTCCTTTTCACATATTAAATAAGTAAATGTGTCATTTGCATATTCCACTTATTTCCTATTTTTGTTCATCATTTCGTCCGTGTAGAGAATATGCGCTCATGATTTTCAACATGTGTTGTCATATGTATTTTACTGAAATATAATCTAATTATCTCAACAGTATATTTAAAGTTTTGCGTAATCTGTAGCCTACCCACCCTTTTTTTTCTTTCTTTTTTTAATAATTTCGCTTGTCGGTTTGTAATCGAACGGTACCACGTTAGATCCAACACACCATTTATTTTAATATAATTGAAATTAACTAACTCAAAATATAGCTCATATACCATTTTTACATTGCGGACAACACAACATTAACTGTAACAACATAGGGATGAATTTTAGAAGGAATAAGTCATCGGAGCTACGGCCGATTCGCAAAGGAATAGTTCGCAATTTCCAGTTCAGATGTTAGGTTTCGTTCTTAAGGATGGCATGGCATCTCAATGGAGTGCAATGGTAAAATCATTATTTGCTTTTTCCTTGCTCAGGGTCCTTAGTTTGGGTCATAAAGTTACTTCCTATTCTGTCAGAGGAGTACTAATCTATCTATACCGAATAAAATAGAAACATTTGGATAGAGTATTATTTTCTTTGATAAGTTTGCAAAATTAATTGGAAGCATATTCTTATTTTTTTTTTTTGATTGAAGAATAGAAAAAAGATGTATAAAAAAAAGTAATTACTACATTTTTTTTACCTTGAAGAAGAAAATAGTTCCAGAAATACGTGGAAATATTTAAGAAATTAAGTAACGAAATGAAATAAAGCAATCGTGTTTGTATTTAAAACTATTCTAACAACTAAATTAAGCAGCCTATACTATAGGAACAAGAAAGGGTGAAAATCGTGACACGTATCATGTACTTCGTAGAGTTGAAAAATAAAAAAAATAAAAGAGACCAATAATTCCAATTCTAGCTTTTTGCATGGAAACACGAACGTGTAAAGAAAAAAAAACTGTTTAATATTAATGGAAAGAAATAAAGTCGTCTTGGCTAACAATATCCAAGTCTCCCTACTTCCTTGTCCAGTTCCATTTTGCATCCTTAAATATCGTAAATCAGTGATATTTTGACATAAAAGTATTGGAAAGTTAAAAAAAAAAAAAGTGCTCCCTCTTTTGCAATCATTAACGTTGATAAGGTTACAAGAGAATTCTAAGTGGGTAATAATATTACGTCCTTTCGTGTTACGGAAAAAAAAGCAGTGGAGATGATCAGGACCAATCAAAGTCTGTCACGAATCCCGAGGACACTTTTAAGTTATCGCATCGAGAATAGTTCCAACAATATACAGTCATCCGAACATCTATGAAAGTATACTTATATGCAAGTGGGTTATAATACTTGCGTTGCGTGTTATCTAACTCAAAACTTTAACAAATTGACTCCGTAGATCATAAATGAAAAAGTATTTTCAACGGTATTCGTTTAGTACTTTGCTATTTCTCTTTTCTTGATAAGAAATAGATATAAATGGCAGCATTGCGTATAGCGAGACACGTTTCCTTATTCAGATAGATAATCAGCTAAAAAAAATTGTGATAATTGTATTAGTAGAAGAGGGGATTAACGTGCTGATTCTCGTCAAAACTATTTTGAAACATCTTTATGCCGTCTACAGAAGTCACGAATATTGAATTTATGACTTTAACGCATCAATGACTCAGGTCGACATAACAAAGACTTCGGGTAGATAAATTAATAAATTTATATTCTTTTTTGGAAAGAGAAGATAAAATTCATGGCTTAAATTCAATAATCAATCCTGGAATTTGGTGTGATCGAGACGAAACCAGAATAAAGATAACCATTGCTTCGATCCGAAGATCTTCGGTAGACAGTTAGTAGGATTTCTAATGTAAATAGGCTTATGTGTCATCTCAGAGAATTTGTGATTTGATTACTAGTCACGTAGGTCATTCTGACTATTATTTACAAGGGATGTCTTTAGTCTTCCAGTTAATTAAAACATGGTGTTCTTACAATGGCCTGTGTGCTATTTTCCTTATCCCGTCCCCCCAAAGGAAGTTCTTACGGGAGTGGGGATCTTTAGCCCGTAATACTTGTGCAGCAAATTAATGAAGATTAAATGAATAATTTGTGCGTAAAAAAAAAAGAAGCGAGCTTTTGCAGTGCGTCTTTAAATATGGAAACCAAAGCAAGGAAAAAGTTGAAATTCGCAAGAAACTAAGTTAGTAAATTGGGATGTCTACTTCATAATATAGCATTTTCATAATCCTAATTAACGCTTTGCACCGACCATTAGATAAGATTTAAATAATTGAGACAAAACTGACCATAACAAAAAAAAAAAACAAAAAAAACACAATGTTCTCTTTTGTCGTAATGGTCTGACATATTAGTTGGTCCATTGAACTAAGGCGAATACTGTGGGTGTCTTTTAACGAACAAACCACAGGCTTTTCACACAGAATGATGATGACCTCGGCCACAAAATACAGTTTTCCTTCATTGTGCGTTAACTCTAGAGTTTATATAAGTTAACTTAATAATCGTAATTGACACGAAATATTTCAAGTTAATATGGTTTGTATCGTAATAACCACATGCTACAGAGTTCGCGTCTCTCTTTCTCTGTCTCTCTCTCTCGTTCACTCTCTCTTTGTGTGTGTGTATCTCTCTCTCTGTACCTCACCCATCCCTCCCTAACTCTCTCTCTCTCTCTCTCTCTCTCTCTCTCTCTCTCTCCCTTGCGCGAGCGCACACACACACATACACACATATACGCAGAGAGAGAGAGTATGTGTAAGGAAAGAAAGGAAACAGATGTTACTTGACCTCTTGCTGCAATAGAAAACACTCCATTGTTCTTCAGTTTGCATTGAAGAATCTTTTTTTTTTTTCTTTCAAAAATATAATAAAAATCCGAGTTGCACTTTTGCAAACCCTAGCACCACCACACGTGGTGCATATGTATGTAGATATGTGTGCGGGAAAGAAAGAGAGTATAGACCAATAGAACTACTGCAATGCAATTTCCCATGACCGTCAAAATGTCGGATGAAGTGACGGAAGGGGCCAAAGTCTATCTCGATCCCAGCAAGGCATTTTTTTAATGGCGCACTAAACATGATTTACATGGAGGTTTGCAAGGCCCGGCACGAACATGGCTCACCAGACAAACAGAATTTTCTCCAAAGCATTTTTATATACCTCCTCTCTTCTTTTCCAGTGTCTTTTATTTTTCTTAGATGTATACTATTCCTTTGCACTACACTCCATTAATCTCAGACTTTTTTTTAAATTCCTTTTTGGTTTCTTTCTTCTTTCTATCCTTTCTTCCCTTAAAAGTTGGTGTTGTCTGGTAAAAACAGTGCTGTCAACTTACAGAAACAATTATAAACTCATTGCACTAAAAAAAATTTCTAATATTGCAATCTTTTAAGTCAGGAAAGTGTGTACAATCTTCCGAAAAAAAAAAATGACCACATCATACTAAAGTGTAAAAGCAGCCTAACGTGTAAAACCACTAGTGGAGATCTGAGACAGAAAGTAAGCGAAATGTCATAGCTTTCAGTAATCGATAATAAAAGTAAAATATTGGAACTCGATTCATATTGAAGAACAAAAGTAAACTCGAGTGGTCCCTTTAAAATTAGCAAAAGGTATTGTTAATAAAAATATTTTTTTATGTGAATCATTAGTAAACACGAGTGTTCTTTTAGAGTTAGCAAAAGTGACATTCCTGGTTGACCAACAGTATTTGAGATTGTACTATTCATTTTTACCCCCAGAAAACCTTGGGGAAAGAGACTCCTTCGACATGTGTCATTCAATTTATGTTCTTGAGTTGACTTAAAACTGTTCAGACCACCGATATCAGGGTATACAGGCAGGATAGGAATTCATAAGTAGTTAGCTGGGAAAGATTTCTCGCAGAGCAAGATAATCGAGAACATAAATCAACATGAGAAAGTTACTTCTATTAACCAAAAATAACAAGTGTTCTACTTGGAGGCAAGTTTGCGAAGATCCCTAGACAAGGTGAATCGATGGTGGCTTGCCGCTGTCTTCCATTGGATGGAGGTAATATTAACCTTCTAAATACAGGACCTACAATTTCAGGTTGGCTACGAACTCCATGTATCTTCATCGGACATTGAACATGGTGCTTATTGTTTACCATATTGTAACGAACGAAAACATTCATCCACCGGAAACGCTACCAAGTGTAGTACGTAAAAAAAAATATCACGTCTCCACACACACAAAATCGCAGAATTAAACTCTTATTAATAAGAATAGGATAATTCGTTGTGATAACTTAATTAGTGGGAAAAAAAAACAACAACAGAACAGGATAATTGTGGATAGAAACCAGGCACAAAAGAAAGGAAATGTAAGCCGCATCTTGATTTGATGGGCACACAAGAAGTGCCTCGAGGAAGTGGTAGAAGCTGTCAACGGAAGGAAGGAAATGCAAATTCACTTGCCTATCTCCCAACCTTGTTTAATTCTGGGTTATTTTTGTCCTGTATGTTTCAAGTCACTTTTTTTTTTATCTTCATTAGGACCCAAGTAACACCAGAAATGTTGTTTACCGCTTTTGTTTATTGATGTCCACATAAACGTAGTTAAAGTGTTTAGAAGAAGAGATTTACTACATTAAACTGTGAAAATTGCCATGCCTTTTACAGGTAAGTTGGATACGTACTTTTTGAGAGGGGTTGTGTACCGACAAAAACACTATATATTATTCTTTGCACTTATAAAAAGATGTAAAGGAAATAAAGATGGCAGAAGGTGGTATTGCGAAATTTAGAACCAGAGAATATAACCACAATTATAAAGAACCTTCTACTTCTTGTTCTGTACTTGTTCTGCGAACTCAGATGTTTTCATAAAAATATTTTTGAAGAAATTAATAAAACATATCGTGCAAAATATTTGATCCTTTAAGCAGTACTGCTGTGCTGTGTTACAGGCGTTTCAGGATACAATTTCGTAGAATGTAGGTATGCAAACGTACTGCGATTGGAATATGATCGAAGTAACATATGAGGGAATATTTTTTCGATGTAGTTGGAAACAGTGAATGGGAAGAAGAAGTGCCATGTGCAGTAGACATTTTCCTCTCTTCTCCTTCGTCACTGTTCTGGATTTTTTTTTAGTTTCTCTTTTTATTATTGCTGCAGGGGCGTTATTAATGGTTCTTTCTTACACGTTTGTTCTAAAGGAGTTTACTGCAAGTAACAAACAGACAAAAATGCCGCAAACGTTTGACATTTTGGGACTCCTTTAGCTTTAAAAATTGATGTCAAAGAGAGTTAGATCACAGAAGATAGACAGACATAAGGAAAAGGAGAAACTGCATGCTTTTAAAAACCTCGTCTTGTTAGATCAAGACAAAGCGCATGGCGGCATTTTAGAAAGAGGAAATTTTACCACCATTTTGACTGACATTACGTACACAAGATAAGTCAAGTACAATTCTTTTAGTTATCACTTTTTGGAGGAACAGCATAAAAGTAATGAGTTATTGGCATTTTGCTTTCTACTGAGGAGAGTTTTATTCCTAAACGTTTTCGAATCAAGTGGCTTTTTGACTTTGTCTTTCCGTTGTGCTGCAAGATTTTTTTTTTTTTTCATAACCATTCTGTTTATTTTGTTTTTCTTTTGTCCGCGCCTTCTTTTTTCTCTTAAAGGAATCGAAGGGACTTAAAAAGTAGTTGCTTTTTTTATGCAAACAAGGAAAAAAGAGAGAAAAAGGAGAAGAGAGAACAGCTATGCACTTTTTTAAAACCGAAGGTGGAAAATCCCACATCTGTACAAAATGTCACGTTGCGAAAACATAAACTGTGCAAAACCAAACTATAAATTTCAGTTTCAAAGACAATCTCACTTTGAAGAAAGTAGAGATGCTGGAATAATCATAGTAAGAATAAATGACACCAAAGAAGATATAAATAAAAATCCTCCTCAGGACGGTGAAAAGATATACTGTATTGAATTCAAGGTACAGAAGGAAAAGAAGTTAGTAATTGTGTTCCGTATTACTACTGTTTCCGTTGAGTAGTGACGGTATGTAAGATATCTTTTCAAAATCGAGTTTCTTTATGAAGATCAAATTATCAATTTATTATGCACAGCATTTGTAATGAACCACGTAGTGCTGATTATTTGAGAATAACTATATGGGAATATAAGAAGATGTATTTTATTGTACCACTCATTGTTGAATAGATTGAACTTTATTATTGAAGATAGAACATAATGTTTCTTAGTTACATAAATACTTTCAAGCGATATTTTGAAATGTTTTAATCAGTTAGACACTATCAAGCGATCTCAAGATAAGTGGATAACAAGAGAAATAGATCGGAAAGATTTTATGTGGATCGAAAGACAACATTCAACTAGTTATATATTTGAACAATTTTGTTAAACCCTCAGTGATTTTCGCAACATTGTTAAAAAAAAAAATGGACTAACAAATTCAAATTTCAGCCTAAAGGTATGCATACTATTAAGTGTGATTTTGGTCATTCTTAAGCTAAATTAATTTGATAAGCATCTAAGACAGAATTTTTGTATCTATGAAAGTAATAATTTATTTCCGAATTCATACATAAATCACAATAGACCTGCATAGAATTAATGATGATTGGTATTCTGCTTGAAGGTGGGTTTAGTACTGATAGGTTCTTGGTCAGGGTAAACTAATAGCACATCACCATTGCTTTTCATCCACTAAAATGGCTTACCAAGGACGGGACCTACAATTTAAAGTTGATTTCCGAACCACTACGTTCAGCTACCGAGAATGAAACCCAGAAACCTTGATTACAAGGCAGCGAGTGAGAACACTTCACCAGGTTCACAAATTTGAATAATAAGGAGGAACATAGTGTGAATTCTTATCTTAGAATGGACAAAGCTAATCAAATGAAAAAGAGCCTACCAGCTTTAGAGTTATCATATTTGAAAACAGGTCGCTGAACTCAAATGTGAATCAGTTCATTACCTGTTTTTCTTAATTCGGTAGCGTCGATTACAGTCGGACAAAGGCAAATTTAGTAGAGAAACAAAACATTTTAGATGATGGACAAAAAAAGCAACTTGATGCATTACACCATAACTTTTCCCCCAAGTCGGCAAAATAAATAACGAAAAAAAAGGAAAAAGATCTCAGAGAACACAATGCACCATTATCCATTAGGAAAAAAATGGCATATCTCAGAAAGAGAAAGAAAGAAAAAAAAGTGAAGAAAGAAGCTTGAAGATTAGTTACGTCAGTGAAAATGTCAGTCATTGCACATTTCACACCAAGAGTTACTTCCTCTGATTGTCTTTTCTCCCTTAATGTTTTATCTAGCTACTGATGTGTGTGTTATTTCCCTTTCACTGCTGTAGTTTCACAATTGAAGCATCCTGCTAGTACGGGTAGATATTACTATGGATATATTTTTGATGATTTTTTACCGTCAGGACAGTTTGTTAAAAAAGGTTGTCTGGTCTTCAATTTATAAAGTTCAACCCTTTCATAAGAATCACTATGTTCTTTACAATGATAATCTTCTAGAGCAGTGTTCCTCAACCATTTTAAATCCAAGGACCAGTAATATGTCTGCAACAATTCTATGGACCACAAAGTTATGTGGGCCTAATTCTAATCTGTATAAATTTTACTGACATTTGGGACATAATATGCATTTTTTAACATAATAAAGCTTAGGGCATGTTTTGAATTAGTAAAATTAAGTAGAAGTAAAGCGTTAAAGTAAATAATCACTTAGAATTTCATTTTTAGGTCTGGCTGCGGACTACCGGTATCATCTTTGCGTACCACAGATTGAGAAACGCTGTTCTAGAGTGTTACTAGATTTTCTGAATGTCCTTTGAAACCACAGACTCTGGTTTCTCTTTAACAGTTCAACACTTGTGCAGCAAACATGTATTGTCATGATTTCTTAGTACCGAATTTGCAGTACCCATAGGTATACTCACGTTCATAAATTTTGTCCTAATGGGGAAGCTTACTGATGGCCCAGATAACGAATGAAACACATGATATCCTTCCGCATATGTGACCCAAACAATAGCGCTGTCGTGTGTGTTGCCTAACGAGATGATAAATAAAGTTTCAAAAATGTTTGGTTACCTACGGTTCAACTCCCCACAACCCTAGCTTTTATAGACATTTTGGAATCAGACGTATAATCTATAGTCTTTCTCTGATCAAATAAAAACAAAAAACATTCAAAGGATGGTACAGATTAGTCCAACTGTGTGGCTTTATAACGCGGACAGACTGTCTGAATTGGAGCTATATATATATAGAAAAACATTAAAAAGGAAATTTTTATTTCGCTTTGAGTGTACCTCAAATCGCGTAGAACTAAACGAGGAAAACAGCGTAATGTAATGTGTGATGTGATGGTCATTGATGGTGTTTACGTAACCGCCGCGCTTCGTTTAGTTATTCCCAGAAATGTGATAAATTAAAAGATGTAATCTTCTTGAAAGTACCTCATTCTTATTTCACAACTGTTTAAGCGATATCGCTTCCTGGAGCTTTTATATAAAGCATTTTTTTTTTCTTTTTTAAAAAAGGGAGGATAAAGAGTTATGTTTTCCTTCTGCTGCCGAATCTAAGAAGTTTTTATTTTAGATAGCATCTGATATCACAGGCCAAAATAGACTACCAATCTCCAAGAATTGAGAACATTATATTGTTTAGTAAGAAACAAGTGTAGGAAAGTTGCGGACAGTGGAATTGGAGAAAAAAATGCGTGGCCAGAAGGAGTAGAAGAGCAAAGAAGTAGAAAAGGAAGAAAAGAGTGTGGGAGATAAGAGAGAAAAAGACACTTCGCTTGAAAACACGAAGAACATTTTTCCAGAAAACTTGTTTCCTTTCCTTTGCTGTCTGGCGGGGCGAGTATTGTCTTTTTTCCGTGTCCTTGGATGCTGTGTTTTATAGGGTCCGAGCAGTAGAAGTACAAAGGTCATAGGAAAAGAAGAGAAATTTTCTCCTTCCTTTTTGTTGATTTTTTATTTTACTTTTTTTTTCTCGTTTCTCACCCCTATAATGTTTTTAGAAAATATGCGTCTGTTGTAGACGCCCTCTTCCCCTCTTGCATTTTCAGAAAGTTAATTCCAGTTTTGTTTTATTTTTTCCTGCTGTTGGGTAAAGAAATATATATCCCATTGTGAATGTTACAAAGTCTTCAAAAATATTTTAGTTCTAACAAAGCTTTATAATAAAACTCAACCAGTTTTAGAAAGAAACACAATTTCCAGCTGTATTCAATCTATGTGGTGGTCATCCAGACACCCGCTTACAAACATGAAGAAGGTACATACATATACCTGATTGACTCACTGACTCAGTGACACAAAAATCGTGACTATCCAGATAGCTTAGGGAAGAATGACTTTTCGTTATTTTTTTTACTGGTATTCCACCGTCTGTCCTGCCCAACATAAGGAAACAAAAAACCAAAATGCTATATTAAACTCTTGGGAAAATTTGTCCTGTGATGTAAAATATATTAAGTACCTACAAGAATTTGTGTGAGGACACGCAAAACTGATTATTGATTATTCTTGACCCATGAATTGGGGAAACTACTCAAGAGACTTAGGTTATGTTATATTTGCACATTTTCTTACGTGTAATTTTCGTGAATGGAAGCCGACTTCTTTTAATCTTAGCAACAAGCAAAGGAAATTTCATCAAAGGACAAATTTTGAACTCGTACCTTTTCTGAGCCTGCTGTATGGGTTGACTGGGCTGTTTCCTGCTAATGCATGCAACAAGTTGCCAAAGTGTTCACGGAGCTTGAATTGAGAGACAGACAAGTTACAACCTCGAAGTGACAAACGTTCGAATTCAGGATTTGAAAGCGATTAGTGGTTTTGATTTTACTGCATAACAACAATGCTCTTTATAAATCTTGACGTAACACTATCATGGACATTTAATACAAGGAAAACCTAGCAATTATCATGATTATCAAAAAGAAAGAATGGATGTGAATCAGGAGAAGTTTCCCTATTTTGGACTGAATGTATGAACTAAAGTGTTACTTATCCATAATGTAAACTATGCTCGTAGGCTTTGCGTCGGTTTTCCTTTCTTCCAACACAAGGAACGATTTCAACAAAAGCACCGCTAATCAAGTGTAAACTTATCTCCTTTTTTTTTTTGAACTTTAAATATTTAAACTTCTAAGAGAAGTTTTGTTATTGGAAAGGAAAGAGGGGGGGAAATATATGAAGAAGAAAAAAAGTGTAAATTCATAATAATTGGTAGAATGTTGTGCTTGGTCTTCTTTCTTTCTTTTTCTTTTATTTTTTTTATTTTTTACAAGAACCAAATACTGAGACAAACACATTGAATATTTCTCTTTATTTTTCTTCTTTCTTTCAAGAATGAATATCTGTTGAAAAACTCATTACAAAGCGGCGATAACTAAGCAGTTTGTAAAGCATTCTCTTTTTTTCCTTTTTTTTTGTTGTTGTTTTGGATACCTTTTTTCTTTCGCTGTTAAAAAAAAAGTTCCCATTATACTTGTATAGAGAGTTCGTCAACTTCGAAATTTCAATAGCGACTTTAGAACCAACCTATGAATATTTATGATCAACTCTCTCTCTCTCTCTCTCTCTCTCTCTTTCTCTCTCTTTTTTTTCTGTTTTTTTTATATGTATATATATTTTCTCAAAAAACCTATCTCCCTATTTTTTCTTAGTTTCTTGTATACCTTTGTTAGTGGTCTTACAAAGGCACGTCTGTTCAGATGGTTGAAAACAAACTAATTTGATGATATTTTTTGGGGGTTTGTTTTTCTGAATGCTAAACGTATCCTGACCGTATTCTTTAAACCCCCTCTCCTTCTCATTTTTCTTACTTGTAGTTATTAACAAAGTTTGCGTTAAAATGTTGTATTAATAACGACAGTGAGACCGCGGTAGTTAACTAAATTAAACAAGGTTTGGTTAAAAATAAATTAAAAAAAATAGAGAAAGACTAGTGTGTGTAATTATAATTATGCTTTAGAATTATATGTGCACGAACTGTTTTTCTTTATACTTTATATGATATTTATAGTTAATGCCAGAGTGGCTTTATGGGTAACTTGAAAGATTACGAGTCAGTTGAGTGGTTTATATTCTCAAGACTACTTTATTTTGCTATACATAAAATATATTCATCATCTTTCATGTTCTGTACATATCTAGAGCCTTATTTATAATGAATCCGAAATTTGAACAGCTGTGAATAAGTCAGAATTTCTTGTAAATAAGAAGCAAGATTGTATGTTGAGAACTAATAGGAACAGTGTAGAAACGACCTTTGTGGCCATTTTCAGTATACTTTTTTTTTTATATTCTTTTCCCAGTAATTGTGTGAAGTATTGAATATAATTATGAGTAAAGAAACTATGAAATCTTTTTTGGGCTTTATTCCGCAAGACACGTTGCCAAAGCTTGTACTCAACATATTTCTGTGAAGAGTTGTATCTCGAAGTTATGAACTTTCGATTGCATAACTTCTAGACATGGTGAACACATCATTCATGGTGATGGGAGATTACATGTGAGAGAAGGTACGATGTAAAATTATTGGTAAATAGAGAAACTATACTAAGTTCATACTTTTTCACGCAAAGAGGAAAGTCGAAAATAATAACCTTTTGGTACTGGATAAGGGAAAACGAATTCTTCAACTAATAACCGGATGAAAAATATAAAATAACATACCGTCGTATACACCGTGTTTTGTGAAAGATATATAGCTATATGTATGCATTTGCTGCAATTTAACTCACATACGAAAAGATTCTCCTTTTTCCGACTTAATTCAGTATTTACCGTGAGATAACGACTCTTCTTGGGCCTGCGTGGTAATCATAATTCTTTATTTTCCCACAGTTTTGTTGATTTTTGTTGTATTTTTTTTCTATCCAGAAGTTCTTTTCTTTTATATTTTCTTTCTTTGTTTCTTATTCTTTCGTCGAACGGCGTGGAAAAGCAACACTGACAAAGGTCCCAGTTGGTCCAATGTTTCTTTCAATTCCCCCCCCCCCCCCCCCATTATTATTTTTTCTTTTCCATTTGGTAGCGCCTTGGAGATTTTTCTGGTGCGTGGGAGCAGAGGCTAAACATTTCTATGAGAAATTACGCATTCAGAAAATACATACAACAAAACCTCCCCCTTTTCTGTTAGTTTTTTTTTCTCGTTTTCTTATTCTTTCCAGCTGTCTAGATAAAGATCGATAACAAAGGAAATTGTTTTCATTGTCTTTTTTCTTAAAAAAAAAATATCCTTCGCCCTATGACAGACATACTCAGAAAAAAACAACTAATTTTCCGAGAAAATGTTCTCAAAAGTACTTAGTATTAATCAATTGTGAAATATATAAAAAAATTCATCTGGGTATTCTATTGTTGGTTCTGGATAAGAAATTCATTTCTTTCCAGTTATTATTATTATTTTCTTTTAATTTTTTTTAAAACCTTCCCATTGCATTGCTCTTGCAATGTTCCTAAGTTATCAAGATGGATTTCATCAGGTTGAGAAATTTGTCTTTCTCCTTTTTTTTGTTTTTTTGTTTTTTGTTCTTCCTGTGTATATGTCAGTTGCCTGACCTCTTGACCTCTTGAAAACTTAAAATCTTCTTTCCTTCCAGATGTCATTACATGTAGGGGAAATAAGAATGTGAATCATCAAACGAATACATCTTGTGTGTGTGTTTCACTTGTAAACTTAACCAGAATTCGGATATGCAGTTGCATGTATTATTGTTTGGAAACCTAGCTGGAGTTTTACAAAGTAAGATAATCTTTTGTTGATGTTGATACTAGAGGTGAACATTTCAAAAAAAAAAAAAAAGAAAAGAAAAGAAAAGAAAAAAGAAAGAAAGAAACTTCTGACTTTCGTAAATCACATTTTTGGACTTCCGATTTACTGAAAGTCTGTTCATCCCTGGTTGATATTATTCATTCGTTCGTAACCAGCTTAACGTTTCCATCTATTTGTTTCTTAATTTCCTTTATTTTGCCGTGGAACATGGAATCGACCAGCAAAGTTGACCTTGTCATAACTCAAGATAACTTCAACATTTACTGCATGATTGAAAGAGTAATCTCAAACAAGGTAGCCAAGTCCTACTTTCGAATCCCGTGAACCAAATTTCGAGGCGACATCTCAGTTATTTACTGTTGATACAGTGAACACTCACTGCTGGCATGTTTCTTCACGAGGCCCGTCAAGACGAATACATGGTTTGCAAGTATGTCTTTTTTTTATATTTTATTTGATGTATTACATATGAAATGCGTTTAATGTTTTATGAATTATGATCATCAGGCGCAAGCCTTGAAATAGGTTCCAGCTCCATCAGGGAAAGTTTCATATCTCACTTGAATTTTGTCAAAGGAAACACTTATAAATGACAAACAACCTTCTGTGTTTCTCCCTAATGCTTATTTTTTCAGGGTTATGTCCAAAGTAGCTTTTCGATAGCACAGTCAAGAAGTCCCGAAGAGAATTTGAAGACCACAGGAAAAGAAGGTGCTTTGTCCATTTCATTGATTTTTCAGGAGAACATTTTAAAACTTCAGCATTAGCATTATGTATTAGGGGCAGTCAAATGAAAACCGAACACCGGCTACAAAGTGACACTGAAATTTGTTTTATTCAAAAGTAATTGCCAGAAGTGTTAATACATTTATCCCACTGGGAGATGAGACGATCAATTCCAGTCTTGTAGAAAGAGGTAGGTCACTGACGGATCCACAACCTCACCCACTCTGGCATTTCCTCGTCCGACTGAAACCGACGTCCACGAATATATTTCTTCAGGTCGTGACAGAAACGCATACTCTTCCTCGTGGTACCCTATGGTCTTCAATTGTGATCTTTGGTGTTATATTGATTTTACCCACAGTGGTAATCATTATTACATTACTAACCATGAAACAGACTGAAACTTGCAGCTTCAACCACTAAACTAAACTGCTTGTCCTGCTGGACAGTTTTCGTTCAAAGAGGGTGTTACGTCATCTCTCATCAGTACAAAGACTGGCTTCGCAGCTTTTCTCTCTCTTTGGAGACCAGAGTCCACTACTTCGTAATTCAGGTAACTCCCTCTGTTGGCATCACTATGCTGCGTCTACCTTGAAATTGGAAACCTCATCAGGGAGCTGAACCTAGGACCGCTCGTATCAGAAACGAGAGTGGTTAATCTTGCCCAGCTAGTCTCTGCACTCGTAACCACACTTAAAGAGGAGGGGGAAAAAAGGCGAGAAAACTTAGTACCATAAAGGAAGAAGGCAAAAAGATTAGCCGATACTTCTTTATTGGAAGTTAATTAAAATGTATCCTCTGTACATCATTGTTGTAGTAGTAACTGTGAATTCTTGCCACAGAAATGTGGTTTTGTGTATTTTTCAGGAAGTACATTGGTTCCAAAGTTGGGAAAGCATAGAAGTCATTGTTTAGCCTGAGCAGAATGTAAAGAAAAATGTCTTTGAGTGCGACATGTCCTCGCCATCTACCTATTAACTAGTTAGAAAAGGTGACAGAGGGATACGGAACGAGGAGGGGAGACAGAATAGGTTAGAATTAAGCTCGTGTGTGTGTGTTGGCATTGACCTGGTAACGGAACGGAAGAATGTGATGCCCACAAAATATGTGATGTGCTGAATAATAAAGTCAATGAAGAATGTATATATATATATATATATATGTATATATATGTGTGTGTGTTCGTGTGTGGGTTTTCGGTTAATGACATCACCCTCTTCTCTTTCTCTTGACTTTCAAACTTGTACTGCGGTAGTATATGTGGCTTTGTGGGACCCATATTTGGGAGACACAATGTTGAGAAAATGCAAATAGATAGTATCGGGTGGCTTCCTCGTTCGTCTTCGCGGAAAGGATTATAATGGTTTGATTCCTGTTGTAATCGATTCTAGAGTGGAGTCCTTAGACGTGGGCAGTGAATCCTCAAACAATAGAATGGTTAAGAATGGTTGTAATGTGGCATATTAGTAAATAATAATTAAAATGTAAACTAGGAGTAGGTTTTGGAAATCTGTGGTGATTTGGATATCTTACAGATATTGGTAGCTGTTACCAAAACAAATTTTACCCTGAGTATCTTTCTGAAATAATTAAATTGTTGATATTTCTGTCTTATACTTCTCTGTGGCCTCTTGACCCTATATTGTTTTAATATTTTGCTTATTAAATATGATTAAATTATACAACTGGTAGAAATACATAGTTCATGCTCGTTTCTAACCACAAACTGCAGGAGGATGGGGTAGGGAAAATTTAGACAATCATGGGCCAAGATAAATTTTACCTCGTATTTACACACATAGTAGATCTTTTACTGGGGGGGGGGGATGTTAACAGGGCAGGCATCTCTTAACGCTCCCTGTGTACAAATTAAGTACTTCACTTATAATATTTGTTAACTTCTTAATGGTGAATTTTGTGAGTAAATAAAACAGGAAACATAATAGCTACAATAATAATAGTAGTAATAAAAAATAGTTTTGACGTCACTAGTCAGTGCTTTCCCAGCTGCCGCTGTTTTACCAAGAATAGGGAAAAAATATAAATTAATTCCAGTTAGGTTGTAGTTTACCTTGAAAACATTACCAGTTTAACTTGTGTGTAATTGCATTAACAAATTAGTACAGTATCGTATAAATACAATGTTATTCATATAGCTGATCATATCAGAACGCGTGTATTTTGTTAAACAAAGAGAACGGTTACAAGTAAAACTTTTTATAGTATGTTCCATTTAAAAAAAAAAGTGTAGTGTACGCAGAGGTTTTATTTTTTGCAATGTGGACCAGGAGAGGAAATGAGAGTACAGTAGTAACCAAGAATGAAAACAAGGAAAGAAGAAGAAGAAGAAGAGATGGTGAGAGTAAACTGTGTTTCTGCTGGCTTTCGTGTCTTATAACCATTAACACGAGTTATAATTAAAGTTCACACGTTAATGGATGTTTCTCTCTCTCTCTCTCTCTCTCACTCACTCTTTCTGTATGTGTGTGTTTGAGTGTGTGTCTATGCATGTGTGTGATTGTAGCATAACAAATGAAAGTAATTTTTTCATAGGCTATATACGAAGAACAAGAACTAGCTTTTTTTTTGGAGCAAATCTTAAGGAAAATACCTTCCTGGATTTCTATTTTAAAATAGAGACATTGACTTGTGATAGAGTACTACTAGAACTTAACCAAATTGCTTGGTTCCAGTAGTAGCTAAGCGATTCTATCAGGATTTTCATTTGGGGAGGGGGGGGGGTAAAACAAAGTTAGGGGTGTAAGTAGAGTTTTAGAGGATTTCTGTCCATTTTTAAAAATTTCAGTTGGGGTGTGCTCGACGATTTCGAGGGATGATACCTCTCATTGGAGGGAGCGTTTACCAGAA
>JAGDQP010000147.1:85727-96330 GCA_022664845.1 Lepisma saccharinum
CTACAACTACTGCTACATCTACAACTACTGCTACATCTACAACTACTGCTACATCTACAACTACTATAACAACAACTACTACATCTACATCTGCAGCAATATCAACAACTACTATTACTTCAACTACAACTAATACTATTACTATTATCAATAGTAGTAGTTACCCACACCTTACGTATTATACTTTCTTCAAATCTACAGTATACAACTATACTTATAAAATGGAAAAATCTGTTTGTCTGGATGAACACTATGAAACTGTTACATGCGTGCATCAATTTTCACCAAATGTTTGCGTGCGTTCCTTGGAATCCGGGCGATATTATAGGCATATTTTAATTCATCTGAAGTAACCATGTAACCAACTAATTGCGAAAATAGTAATATTGTTGATGATAAAAATGAAATAAATACATTGTTTCCATGTTTAATCTAAAACAACAATGAAATGAATAAATAAAGATCTTAAACGTTTAATTCAAATTTTTGATTGATTGTTCTTAACTTAAATTTTATGTATATAGAAGATGGTTATCATCAATAATATTATTTTTTAATCAGTTGGTCATACAGTCACTTTCGGGGAATTAAAATATACCTATACTCTAATCCGGGACCCAAGGAACACGTATCCAAAGACTATGGCGGACTATAACCATAGCAACTTATAAATAACTGATCTTAAAAGATCAATTATTAAGACTGATAGACTGTAAAACTGTATTATATTATAAATATTTTTTAAAAAAACAGCAATATTTAAAACGATTGCGCAATGGATGGGCATAATTAGCCAAGTCCGCGCTGATTACAAAATACGAATACGAAAACCAAAATTTGGTGGAAATCCATGCACCCATGTAGATTTGTCAAACAGATTTTCAATTATATCTACGGATTACAAAATTGCTGACGTTTATACACTCTTTTTCATTTACAATCTGCTCAAATAGTAAATATAATGTACTGACTAAACGTACTGTTTTCTTTAGTAGTGATTATGATACGTGAGTGGAATTTTGCAATGTGAGCTTGAGAGATGGCAACACTTTTATTTTGGAATAGGAAGACGTTTTTTTTCTCTTTTGGATATGCTGGTCTGCCGCCCTTGAATAGATAACTTTTTTTTTTGTTTTTTTTTGTAGAAGTGGGTCGATTTAAGTATGTGCGTTCAAGTGAAAGAGAAGGGAGAAAGAAATTTAGGGGAGTAAACAGTTGCAAGGGGAGGGTAGTATAGGGTGAGGTGGGGTAAAAGAAGCTTCTATGTCCATTCTGAGGAGTGTAGAACGGTTTATTGTCTTTTAGAAAGCAAATAGTCCGTGTATAAGTAGAATTATATCGATATCACCGTGGTAGTTGAACCCAAGTAACTCCTAACAAACGACCACGAACTTCAGACCCATGTCTCTTCTTTCGTTTGCATCATACGCCTGAAAAGATATTGTGTTTGACCCCACTTTTTTTTTCAACGAAAAATACTCCCTCCGCCCCTTAAAAATATTGAGATCCATTTATTCTTTGAACTATGCTTCACAAGTTTCCAATAAGATTTTTACACAAGATCTTTGATTTATTTTTTGTTTTTCTTTTATCTTCTTCACGTTGCTTTTGTTCTTCTGTCATGTTTTTTCTTCTTCTGTTCTTCATGTTGGCGAGATTTGGTGCAATTGGTCCTGGGTTCGATCCCCATGATGCCAATTAGAGAGCTGCGTGAATTAAGAAGTAAGGATCTCCGGTCCCGAAAGCCAGATACAGGGGCAAATAAGAGTCCTTGCACTTATCACGTGACACTCGCTGAATGATAGTCACTCAGCAGGTCAAGGATTAAGTGCTTAAGCCAAAGTACTTATGAAGAACCCATTTCAAAATCAAATCCTCTCCTCAAGTACACACACACACACACACAGTTCTCCGATGATTACAAATAAACTACTCTCTCCTTGCTAAAATGTACTGTTTTTTCTAGTACTGTTTGCAACATTAGTGCGATAGAAATGAATATTGATAATGGTTAATTTTCTTCAGCTGTAAAAAAACAAAAAAAAAACCTAAAGTCATACAATATTAGGGCCTTCTATTGAGCCTACCACTTTCGCTATATTAATGTACTGTTTTCACTGATTCGTTCATTACTATTATTTCGTCCACTCCCAACTCCTTTGAACAGGCGAGTTTCTTTAATAAAAATACTTCATTATAGACCATAGATGACCAAAGGCCATCATATGGATAAAGACCTTGAGTATATAGTAACTGTTAAAATATACACAGAAGACTAGACTGGCGTGGCAGTTTAATAATGGTTAGGATACGTAACTGAAAACTGTGGTGTTCAGGTTCGAATCGCGGTCATGGAAACATTTTTTTTTTCTCTGTATTTTTCAAACTTTATCATCTTAACTTAAAAAATAATAATAATAATTTGGCAATAAATATGCAAAAGAACATGTGTACATATCAAGAGGAAAATCCTATTGCATGGACGGATTTGCAATTTCCCTTTTATCCCTCACCAGTACCGTTATTTCCCCCTCTCAAAGATTTCAAAATTAGAAGTTTGTCCAACTGTTTACGTTTTAGATCTTGGTATCTGTATGCATCGGTGTAAATTTAATATTTCTTGATATTTTCGGTTTTCCTGTGATTAAATGATAAAGGAAGGGGGAAAAACAAGAGAAGGCGGGAAAATTGTAGAAATAGATGACGTAATTTTGTCGTCACGATGTCGTGACTCAAATGAGCAATGTACATGACCTTGGGAAGTTGGAAGTACGTAGAAGCTGTTAAGATATAAAATGAGTCTCATTAAAAAGGAGGGGGGGGGAAAGCAGAAGTGGAAAAAATATAAAATCATAATAAAAAAAAATGTCTTAGCATTGGGAAGAAGGGAGGGCGAATAGAACAGCAAGAAAAGTCATTAAGAACATTAAAAGAGTAACACGATCAGCGTTTCTGTCAAGCAAGGCCATTGGGGGTTCCATTACGCTTAAAATTTAAGTCACACAAAATGTGTCAAAGGAATATTTTTTCCTTAATAAAACAAAAAAAGATAATTTTTAAAACATCCGAGATTCTGTGATATTGTTTTTTTCTTGAGTTGTAAGCAGATTATTTTGAAAAATCCTGTAGTAATCATTACAGATATCGTGTAATGAATATTAACATATTTCTGTCCAACCCTTGTTTGTTGTAGGAAACATTGAATTTGAAGCTCTCCAAGAGACTTATGTGTTTTAATTTAGAAAAGGACCTTCAAGACAACTATTGAATTCTGATGCTATATTTGCTACAGTAATCCTATGATTTTGATTCAATCCTTCTGCATATACGCCTGGAGTTTCTTTATACAAAGCAATCAGAACGAAAGGAAAGAAATTTAGAGCAAAACAAGGCTCTAGAAAAAATGTGTAACAGAAATACTGGATTGTCTAATTTCGAAGGATGTGATTTAAAATAATGGTTCGATATATATATAGAGAGAGAGCAAGCAAATTTAACAATTTAAAACCAATTTGAAAATGGCCAGTACAGTTTGCTTGATTTCAGATAGTTCTGCTATGTTGAATGAAATAATGTGTATCACACGTTGTCCTAATATGCGTGCTCAATTATGTTCTAGTATTCAAAAAAGAAATGTATTTCTGTCACGTACTGATTATTATTCTTTTCTTTATTTCCAGGTATGTATGCACTTCAGAATTTTCTCATGTTGGTGTATGTACGTAAGTATGTATTTCACAAAGTAGATAAACGTTTTGAAAAAAAGATTGCGTTTCGGTTGTTATATCAACGTAAATATTTGTTTTGACGTATGTTAGAACACTAGTCATGATAAAGTTTCTAAATTACGCGTTCATACTAGAATCTAAAGATCTCATCATTGAATCTTAGAGCAGCTATGAAATCGTCTTGGGTTCATAAGATGTGTATATGCTGAGTGTGAATGAAGCTAATTAACTATGTAGCGTACAGAACCCGGAAGTTCGTCACCATAGCGGCAAATATTCGTTATTGGGTTCTATCGTGGAGAAGGTCAGGCCATTTCATCTTAGCTGTCGTGATTTAATTATTCTTAGATAGAGAGAAAGAGAGAGAGAGAGAGAGAAAGAGAGAGAGAGTATAGAACATAATAGTTGAGTAGAGCATAGATATAATAGATATAATATAGAATATAATAACCTTAAATAAAATATAGACAGAGTTAATGTAATTAGTGTAAAACAAACTATGATTTTGCATCGATAATAATCAAGCCTTAGAATCGTCGAAAAGAATATCTTCTTAATACATGTTTACGAAAACTTTTTTGGGGGAGGATTTCTACTTCCGTGTTGAATTGCTCCTGAATATATTATGGGCCGAATTTCGATATACCTTGGTATACAAGAAGTGCATCACCACAGATGCAAACTCGGGAGGTCCTGGGTTCGATCCTAGCGGCCGACCACCCTGATTGAGGTTTTCCCAGGTTTTTTTTTTCTTCAGTCACACCAGGCAAATGCCGGGATGACCCTGGCTGACACCTTCCCGAATCCTTTCCCCTTTCCTAACCCGGCCTGAGCGTTACATGCCTAAAGCCCATCAATAAAATTCAAAAACAGATGCAACCAATAGAACATTCACTGTCATTGTTGAGTTCGTGTGCATAGGCGACACTTGTAGGCGTAGGCATAGCGGTTAAGATGCGTACGTGTGAAGAGCAATTTGTCAAAGCGCAGCTGAGAAAGAAACTTCCCTCTGTTATCTTTCTTCGCCTCTAACTTCCGTATTTTTTTTCACTCTTCCTATTTTTTCTGCTTTTTAAAAATATTCTCTCTGTTTTTTAACCAGACAAACTGTGATAAGTAAAGAAATAAAATTGTCACAAATGTGGAGCTTCTCCTCTGATTTACGACTCTTAATGACTCAAGGTTTCGGAAAAACAAAAACAAAGGATGTTATGGAGGGAGGAGCGACAAGGAAAAAAAAACTATCTTTGTTGATCACGAACATGCTATTTACGTAGATATTTTGTCCCTTTTAAGGGAAAAAGAGAAGGCGAGGAGATAATAATTAACAAATAAATTGCAAGGTGAAATAATTTACATATTGCAATTAAGAATAGCACAGAAAAGTGCACGAGTTTTTTTTCTTTTGCCTTTTGATGTAAAGCGCGTCCTTGTTGTAATGTTACGAAATAATTTAGGTATGAACATTTTTTGTTTTGAATTTCTTGGGGTACTCTGATACTAAAAGTTATGGAAGTTCATTGTTTTAATATTTCAGGTGATAAGCCTAATTAAGGGGAAAAAGTAATATTTCTGTCTTTATTAAATAAAATGCCGTTTCTTAATAGATCCAATAAGAACAAGAAGTGTGTATAAGTTTGTAGACCATAGGAGACAGTAGCGATTCGTGGTTTTTATAAAGTGTAGGAACTGTAAGTCTTACAAATCTACTATATTGATCTCTTCCTGATAGTTTATTAGTTCCCGCGACTCAATGTTGCCAACCCACATTTAACTAAATTCTCTACATGCATTTTTACACTTTAAATTCCTTTTTTTTTTAATGAGAAAACTTCATTATTTTCTATTAAATATATTGCTTTTGACTATAGGAAGTCCCTCGATTCCTACGTAGAGAAATCGCCTCTGATACGAGGAATTCAACGAGGACCCAACCTCACAACGAAATATGTGTTGGTGAACAATCAAAATTATAATCTGATTGGAGACAAGTTCTTGCTAATTATTAATTATTCTTTACTCGCTATCGTTTTCTCGCTGAAGGAAATTTGCATTCATTATTGAGTTATGGGTTCTTTTTTCGGTCGGCTAAGCAATAGAAATCCTATTCAGATTCTAACATGTAGTACTAACCTTCGAATCACATAATTATGCTTTAAAACAGTTTCTGTAATATTTCCGGTGCTGATGGGAAGCACTAAGCTAGTACTGCGTATAGCCTCCTGTGTGGGGTATTTGGTAGCGCGCTTGACTTCAGTGGTTCCGGGTTCGATTCTTGGTGAAAACTCAAAATTTCGGTGTTGACGTAGCATCGGGAGGACAGTTCATTAAAATAAGTAACTGACTGCGGTCACGAAAGTCAGACCCACGACTACGAAGAGGCGTTACGCTAACCACGTAATCTTCTACTTGAACGTAATACAGTCATTTGACAGGCCCTTCAGGGGCTGTTGGAGCCACCCAGTTTAGTATTTAGTACTCTATAGATGGTAAAAGTAGATCCTTAAGTATCTAGATCGCCTTATAAGTTGAGGGATGATCAGCCTCACATTTAGTATGTATCAAGCGTTGCATCTTCGATCTTTCCTGTAGCATTCGGGAGGTCGTGGGTTATCCCAGAGGCCGACCATCCTGACGAAAGTTTTCCTAAGTCCCCCCCCCTCAGTCACACCAGGCAAATGTCGGGATGGCACCTTCAATATAGGCCCTGACCGACACCTTCCCGAATCCTTTATCTTCCCCTATCCTGGCCTGAGCCTTAGATGCCATAAATAAAATTCAATTCGAGATTTCCTTACTACACAATATCCATCAGGTAGTTATTTGTCAGGAGGATGAGTGAGTACACGGTCAGCTTCCAAACGCGGAACTGTAAAAATACTGTAAAATAATCTCAACTCCCCTTGGTTGGAATCGAACTTCAGTTCTCTTTTTCCAGTGTATGGTGAACCACTGCCTTCCGCCCTAGGATCGGAACGTAAAATTCTCAGTGACCACAGAACGACTTGTGTTGCTAACCAGTGATAGAATCCCTTGCTTATAAAATAGAGAGCAAACCCCCCCTCATCCAACCGTGACACTCTTTTTACCAGATAACGTAACATTTATATCATCGTCTAGTTGACTGCGAGAATTGAAGTAATGAAGACTTGGTAATTCCCTTGCACCATTATTATAGCTTCCTTTAGTTACTGTTGTCATCCGCCCTCTCTGGCTGGCTTCCTCCTTCGCGTCCATCTACCTCCCCCTACCCAGACTGAAATCTTAACGTCAATTCAACGCTTACTGTCTCGTAGTGACCACTAGCAATTTTAGTGTTAAACTCATCTCTCGTCCTCTTTCTCTGTCTCACACTGAAGACTCGCATTGAGTTAACAGCTGTAGATTTTACATTTCCTGTCAGCCTGATTGCGCTCGTATCACTGCGAACAGAATTGAAGAGGAGGAGAAATAAAGCGGGACTTGGGAGAAGATCAAGCCTCCCCCTACACGCTTCCAAAACAATCTTCCACCCTCTCTACCACCATGTATGTTCACACGCATATAAGTGGAACAAGGTTAAGGATAATATGGCTCTTAACATGGTAATTGTCTTCGTTTAAGAGAGGGGGTTCTCTCTCACACACACATACTATCTGCAAGGATCAACAGATTCTCTTTGGAACTAAGTTTCTAAGACTTAATCGAGCCTACTTTTTTTCAACAATCTTCATGAGACCAAGTAGTTCAATGATCTATATTCTACTTCCTTTTTCTCTAATATTTCCAACCAGATAATAACAACAGAATGGAGATATCATGTCCATTATTTTTTTTTCCTTTAGGAAAGGAAGCTCAATAAAAATGGCACTATTTTTTTTTTTTATAGATCAGAATATTATTATTTGTTGTAGCCCTCTCATTATCAACAAAATTCATAGCAGGAAAAAAAAAATCACGCAAAAAAAAAAGTCATAGCTAGGGCAAAAGGTTTGGGTGACACAGGGAAGGAAGTAATGTTATATACCCTTGTGTGTTTGTGCTTCAGTGACATTTGAACATCACTTTGGAAAAGTTTCACTATACCTTCTCCTTTTCCCCTCCTTCCCTACTGATTCCACTCAATAACCCCCAGAATTGACAAAAAAAGAAGGAACAAGTTGGATAGAAGTGAAATGACCCATGAAGAAACCACCCTATCGTATTTCTCACCACCATGAACTACCCGATCAACTACTTCCCGTCTGTCCGCCCCTCCCCTACTTAACACATGAATGAATCCTAATACATACACAGAATATTTTTCACTGTTTTGCCTTTAAAAGTGCTGGTAATAAGAATTAGAAAATTTCTATTGACATACGTTTCTATTAATCGATGCTTTTTTTAAAAAAAAAATGCTGTTGAGAACTTCGTGGCAATATTGTCACCCGTGAATCTATAGCTTAGAAGGTAATTCTTTGCATTTGTAGGGATTCTAGTCTTTACAGCATTCTGAGGCATTCTTATCATTAAACTTGTCCTTGAGAGAAGGAATGGGAAGATACCACTCACGACCTTTGTTGAAGGTATCGTTCCTACCTTCGTTTGGTGATCTATAGGAGAAACAAACGAAAACCGTTAGTCAGAGGGACTGGGAGAAGATCTGTCTGTCCTCTCTAGTGCCGATTTATATGTCGCAGCCTTCGGGCGTACTTTTTTTTTATCACAGGAAGTGCTCCTTCTATTACATTAGGACTATATTAGACATGTAACAACTTCATTACTTTTCGTGTTCAAATTTTTAATACGACCCGTGCATCACATTAAACAGCAGAGTTGTTGACTATAAATTGAAGAATACAGAGTCAAAAAGGTAAAGGTTAAGTTTTGGATTGAATGAGAGTTGCAGTGATTTTGTTGTCAGTCATTGATGATAGAATAGTTAGTAGAAATTGCTAAAAGGATGGGCTCTTAAGAGACATTGACATGCTAAATGAGGTATTATTTGAATGCTATAATAACCAGTGCTGAAGTTGGGACGGAACGCATCGGAACGAAGTTCTGGCATAATTAAAATCTAGCCTTGAGAGTTTCAGCATAATTTTACGAAGATAGACCCTACAGACGCAGTCATCTCAAAAGTTTAATAACACCGTTCCGCCTAAAATATTTTTTCAACTTCAACATTGATTACAACATAGGGACTGTGAAACTAACCCCTACCTCCCATTAGAAGTACGATTAATGGTACTTAATCTTTCTTCCCCTGCACCCTTGAACTAAAAAATACTGTATTTGCCGCCTATTACTGTTAAACACAATGTTTTCTTGAAGTTCCAAGTCCGTATAGTGAACGTATCCTGCTTCTAAATCCTACAAATATTATCTTTCATTGATATGTAGTGCCCTCGGTGGATAAGTGGTAATGCTTATAGCTTGTAATCAAGAGGTCCCGGGTTCGTTATCCGATGAGGAATCAAGTGATTCAGAGCTTCGACTTTAAACGGGAGTCCCGTCCTTGGGACGTCATCTTTGTCCAATTGAAGACAATGAAAAATCACCCGACTCATAGGCATAGAATCACCCGACTCATAGGTTCTGGGTAGAACACCCATCATCATCATTATTGTTGAAAGTTCTTTGTGTGATAAATAACATTATTATTAGATGAAAGTTAGATGGAAAAGCAGTGGTATCGTAACGGTTCTTGTCGTCTCGATGATGATGTAAAAGATGAGGCCAGAACCACCAATATGAGACAAGAAAAGGAAGCGGGGGGGGGGGGGGGGGGTTTGAAAAGAGTAGTGTTCATAGGCCTACATAAAAGAAAAAAGAGTGTCTTTGATGTATCTTAATCTCTGTCCTCATATTTTCGATTGCCTAAAGTACAGATTAGCACCTCATCAGTCCTTGTCGGGACGCAGCGTACGGGCCATTGCACACATGTCACTAACCCGCCCCTGTCTGTCTCGAAACAGTTTTTTTTTATATTTTATTCCTATCTACTTGTGAGGTCTTCTGTATTCTCTTTTCATGCTCTGCCGAGAATCAGGAAGCCTTGAGACGAGTTTCTTCTTATTTACTCTGATCTCTTCGTCTTATACACTAATTCTTTAACACTTGGCAACAGCTACGCTTAGTATTTATTGTTTTGTTTCTTTGTTACTATTATTTTAATCTCTTTTCATGTCATATCGGGTATAATCCTGTTTTCATACTTTGCAACTGTCATGTTAGCTTCGTTGTCAATGGACAACCATGTAGCAACACTCGAGCGTAGTTGGATATTTATACTGTATAGCTTGCTATTGATATATGTGGATGTTTTTTTTTATATGTATCCATTGTACTGGAGCATGCCGTCTGCCAGTATAATTTGGAGTCCGCAGATACATACATAAAACAACAACGTACATGGACCAGATGCAGTAATGGTTGAGCTATTATTATTCAGATATTTGTTAGAAAATACGTACTGGGGAAGATCATTTTGTTTGATTGACCCTCAACGCACGCTCCAGAGAGTTCGTTTGTTCATTCATTTGCTTCTACGATTTTTACAACTTGCAGAAATGATGGAGTCAGAGAAACTTGGTCATGAAATCTGGGAAAAGTTTGTGATCACTCTCTGAAGTTAGTAACCAGAAATACATCGTTGAAATCAATTACCAAATAAAATGACAATGTTGCTAGAGAGTGAGTGAGTGATATATATATATATATATATAATAATAATAATAAATCACAGCCATATTCAATCCACTAGTGGACGAGGCCTCTCCCCGAAGGGAGGAGTTGGTCTACTGCTCCCACGCTGACCAGACGGGTTGGGAGAGGAGAGCCGAAGCTCTCACTGTGATCGCCACTGTCTTTTATTCACAGCAGCTCCCCAATTGTCCTCACGATGCTGGGTC
>JAGDQP010000147.1:96730-110100 GCA_022664845.1 Lepisma saccharinum
GAGAGAGAGAGAGAGATGATGATGTTATGATTAGCATTATTGATAGTTCACGTTTAAACTTTTTTTTTCTTCTTCTTAAATTTCGGGGTTAATCACTGCTTAAATGCTTATATGCAAGCTTCACCACAGAATTGTGCTCAAATATTGTATATTAAAACAATGAAGGGAAAAAAAGAAGAGGAAGAATTATGCAGAATCAGTACTAACTGAACGGCCGTAGTAGCTAGGTTGGTAGAGCGTTGGCTTACTTCATAAGGTGCTGGGATCGATCTCAGCTGCTGGCTACCCTGACTGAGATTTCTCCAAAGTTTTTTCTTCACTCACATCAGGCCAATGGCGAAATTGTACCTTCAAACTAGGCTCTGGTTGACTTCCCTCCCACATCCTCACATCTACCGATTCCAACCTGGTTAAAGATACCTAAAAACCGTGAAAGCAATTTAAAAAAAAATAAGAGAGAAAAAAACTGTATTAAGGAGAGGGGGGAGAATAAGCATAGACAGACAACTTCTCCTGAACTATCTTCTGCTTTGGCGGAACTCTGTAGTTTAATGTTACACATTATTTCTAAAGGCATGTGTTTACTATCAAGGATACATCACAGGTGAAAAACAGTATTGACGTTAGTATATCCGATTTTCTTTTTTTTTTTAATGAAAACATAAAGGGGGGGGGGATATGTTAAGAATTACCTTTTAATTGCAAGACATTAAAGACAAAGAAAGAAAAAAATAAATTTATTTATTGCAAATGTTTGCACAAAATGTTGTTGAAAAAATATAATTAATTCATGTTCACGACAACTAAATGAAAATGAAACGACAAGCAAATATTAAGAAGAGAAAAAATAAATAAGACAATTTGCATTAACGAGGGATAGCCGACGCTATATTGAAGGAAATATTGTGGGAGTGTAGAAAAAGAAAACAAGGATATATTTTTTTTTCCTAAGTTTCTGAAATTATTATTAAAGAAAACAAAGAATGAAAAGTGAGGAGGAAAAAAAAAAAAAAGAAGCAGATTTTATACAGATTAAGTTTTGGTCTGCACGACCCACAGTTGGAGGTCGAGAGTTTCCATTAAACTAATTATACTGGGAAACACACTATTCGAATTAAAGTAATATTTCACAGCCGGAAATTGGTCTGGTTTTTAAGTAGGTGGGGGGGGGAAGGATTATGATTGTTTCTCTTAGCTCCCCTCCCTTCTCTGTTTCTATAACGCTGCCGGATCCCCCTTTGCTCCGGCTCAGAAGGAACGCCTGTTGCTATTTCACAATGTATATTTATGGTGCAGCCTGCAAAGGTGTGTTATTTATTTAATATATAATGATATCTGCTGGATGTGTTCCAATTTCCACACAAGTGTAAGGTATGGCTTTACTAAATTGAGGAGAAAAACACATTTTTTTTCCTGTTATTGTTAATTCTATCTTTTGTGTGGTTAATGCAGTCGGACTGTTCTATTTCCTTTGTCTTTTCTTTCTTTCATAAAAAAATATTTTCGTTATGTCGAAAGTCCATTTTAAATAATCACTCATTCTTCCCCTATAGTACGTTTCATTTATAAGTGTGTCTCCGTAATCGCCCATTTCCTTCCAAATTCGCTGTGTTCCTAAGAGGGGGTTCTAGAGAAGCATTAAGTTTCCCATGGTGGTTTTAGAAGCACCTAGTGGCCTTTTTTTTTATGAAGCGTAATCCCATTTGAACCGAAAAAGGAATGTTGATCCTTGGAAAATACAACTTCGGAAAAGGACCGTGTGGAAGACAGCGGCTACATCGTAATTTAAGCACTACTTTTGGGTGTAACTGTTAGAACTGAGGAGAAATAACTCGATAAATTTTTCAAGTTGACTGCCCTAAGTAGATTTTGAATCTGTTCGGTTATTCTTCTAATTGGTTTGCGCAGTTACCTGTAATTCACATGTTAGATTTGGCTGTGCTGAATTCGCCACTGCAGTACATCATTTCAAAATATGACTTCAGTTCAACGGAGTTGCATCTGAATTGCATTGTTACTATTATCGAATACAATTACCAGCTGTATACCCATATATCATGTTGGATGCCCCCCCCCCCTCACACACACACACACAAAAAGAGGCAAACTCTCCACTTAGTATTATTTGCAAGGATCTTAATCCTTGGAACATAGATTGATAAAGAAAAGCCTCGAAAGAAGGCATTTATTATTATGAGAATACATTCAGTATCTATTGTTGCGCCATAGTGGGAAGTCCAACATTACACCGAAAAGGTGAATTGCAAATTTGATCTTGTACGTTAGTTTTTAAATTAAATCTATTATAATGGGCGTCCGTAGGAATTCTTATTTTTTTTTTTTTTTTTTTAAACTCACATTTCATGTAGGAAGTCGAATATTTCCAATTGAAGAAAGTGGATTTTCCCTGTGTGTTTTTTTTTTTTTAATTTTATTTTTATTGTTTTGTTTGTGAGAATGGTTGTTCTTCAAAAAACATTCCGAAATAGATGCACAGTCAGCGGAATCGAATCGACTAAACAAACTTTCATTACGCCTTCTAGTTATTCACTATTGATTATTCAATAAAATATTTTAGTTTCATGTTCGTATCAGTTTCAACAAGTAATTTTTAGACATGAAAGTGGATTCGAATTATGATAGAGATCGATCATTTCATAAGTATTCCTGTGTTTTATTATTTTTGAATCCCACGCCTTCGTCAAGACACAATCAGCCTTAGAAAATTAATAACTTGCGTGCTTTTCTTTTAGAGAGGTGGGGGGGGGGGGATAAACATTTACGTTTTAGTATTGTTATACATAAATGAGAAGAGGAAGGAAAATGTTATGCTAAAAGCCTTTTTAGCAATGCAATGCTATGTTTTCAGGCTGGTGTCGTTAGAGCAAGAGGAAAAGTTATACTGTCCGTTTATAGTCTTGTGGTTCCACCCAAAGAAGAAATTATTAGCGTAACACCCCCTTGAGTAGCAACCCATGATACAGCTTGGACAGTTTGTTGTTATGGTAACTGAGTAGTACAACGTTGCCGAAACAAGCGAAAAGGAATGACCTTGACATTGGTCTCAGGATCTACTTGGCAGTAGTGGATGATTGACGACTTTCAAATGGTAGCTGAAGCTTGGTATACTCCACTCACTCACTCACGCTATGGCTTACGGAACTCGCAAGTTCATCGCATCAGTAACAAACGTTCGCCATTGGATTCAATCCTGGGCATACCCCAGGAGAATCCGTGAACCATCTGTTACTATTTCTTGACATGTTTTAGCGGTGTAAAGTTGTCAGCTCTAAGATCTCGCAGTAAAGGTAGACATTCGAGATATCGTCCTCTGTCCATCTCTGAGCCTTGCCGATGTCATTCATCTTGAGCTTCAGAGTAGTAATGGTGAAGATCTTCCCCTAGCCTTTGCAGATCTCTCTACTAACTGCGAGGCAGCAATACTGGTTTTGGTCCGCCCCGGAATATTTCCGGTACCCACCATATCTGGTCGGCATTCCCCTATTCGCCACCTGGGGAGGCGCCTGGTGGGAGAGCTTACAGCAGTAAAATCTCAATTTGGTTTTTCCAACTAGTTCCCTCCATTCATCCATTTTTCCATCGTTCTTGGATCGATAATTAATATAGGGCCTTGATTTGTCAGGAGATATTTGCTCAGTGAGGCTGAAGTGTTGTCAGCGCAACGATACTGTATCGCCGATTTATATGGATTTCGAGAGTTAAGTCCGCTACTTGATTTATGCGCTGTTAGCATCACGATGCTCACTCAACAGCGAAATTCTTTGGTTTCCCTATTGGACATTTTTTATACATCCAAGTTCGCTTGTCTGAGTGACCTTATATCTAAAGTAGATCTCAAGAACTAGCTTGCCAATTATATACCCTTAAAAAGTCATCCACGGGCGTACACAACTCACATTTACGTGCTTTTTTCGCGGTTTATAAACGGAAAAAGAGGTCTGGGTAAGGTAGCATTTCTACTGGCCTGTTATTTCTATTGGGCGTGTCTTTTCTTTCTCTGGTGTTTTTAACTCAGAGCAACAACACTCGTTGTTCTTAGCAGTAGTAGCGTGAAAATAAAATATGGTTTTTGAACTTCGGTTTCTTGGTTCCTTTTTCCCTTTGCAATGCATGATCTGGCTTCAAGCACTTGCCTTGTTTATGCTTGATGTAATGGTGCACGTACAAGTTTATTCAACATAACGATCCCTGAGGGATATTCTACTTTTTTTTAGTTATTGTTGTTGCTCTTTTTATTTCCATATTCCGTCTTCTTCTCAGACATTCTCATCTCTCACTCTCTCTACTCTTAAGAGGAGAAGGGGGCACCGTAACCCCTCACTACTTTCAGTTCGCCCCACTCTTTCCCGCAGCAGCTACGGCCATCATCAACCTTTCCACCATTTCTTCCAGCTGGTTCATAATTAAATACGAGGTCGTATTACCATTTAGAAATGTTTCTTGACTAGTGTACAAGCAAAAAAGCGAAAAAAAAGGGAAAACTTCAAGCGATTTTGGACCTTAATAAGAAAGAAACTCTCTCTTTTCGAACTTATAGCTACAGCCGTTTTCTCAACTACATAAACAGTAAGCAGTACCAAGAGAACCAGACAGAGAAAAAGAAATGAACAAACAAAAAAATATAGAAAAACAGAAATGAAAGTGGAAAAAAGAGAGAGAAGAAGAAATGCTTCAAAATTAACTATTCTGTGTTGCGTTGACTGATCTTGAGAAGTTTTCCCATGCCTCTATTGAGAAAGAGAAGAGACATTGTTTCAAGACGATGATGTGTGTGTGTTGTATTTAAATCGTATAACTACGATGTGCATCTGTTTCGTTCCGAAATGTACCATCTGTGTGTGGAAAAAGGCTCTAATCCATATTAACACCACTTTACATAACTCCTTAGTCATTTTCTTGTATATGAGGTTTCCTTCCTATACGAGCAGATGTTTTGTGTGATGTCTCTTTTTTTCCCCCATTCTATTTCTTAACTAAAGTCTCTTCTGCTCTTCTTAATTTGGTCAAGCCTTAGTAATTATGTACGTATTTTTCAGTATTTGCCCCAATAAAATGTAGTTATAAGCCTACTGTATGTGTTTTAACCTAGCTTATATGACTTATCAAAATTCGACTTTTTAACCTAACTTAACTTATGTTTAAATTAGCTCAAATCGTAAATTTAATGTTTTGTTCTTTTCCGCTGTAACGGTTTTGTAATCAGTGCAGTGTAAACAATAGTATATTATACAGAAACAATTTTATTAACTGACGTTCCAGAATAATGTTCTCAAAATCTTGCTGCATAATGTAACTTATTTCATTAGATGTAGGTTGTCTGACTAAACAGGAAATAACGCAAAACACGCCAATACTCTATTGTATTAAATACTTTTACTCCTCTTGTTAATCCGAGCTTTCTTGCGTTACGGCCTTGCTTTCAGTCCCATAGATGACGGATTAATTGGGTTCTACTGTATTTCTTTACTGAACAAACTTTGCATGAGATCATGCCAAAAAGGGAGGATGAAATCTGGAGGCAATGCAAGCAAGCAGGTGATGATGATGATGATATATGTTTTGCCCGAAGGCAGATCGAGATTCGAATATCCATGTGCATAATGAACCGATGATGGTTTGCCATTGCCTTCCATCGGACGAAGGTGTCGTCCTAAGAACGAGATCAACAGTTTAGCAAGGGCTGCGAACCACTTGTGTCCTCACTAGGAATCGAATCCGAAACCCTTTGATTGCAAGGCAGTGAGCATTACCACTCACCCCCATGGGACAAAAATAATTGTGTGTGTGTGTGTGTGTGTGTGTGTTTTTGTCACTTCTAGGCTTATATACAAGTATGAGTTAACATAACAACAAATCATTAAAACCACATCTTTTGTATCTTTCTTGTTAGTGAAAAGTGACAAAGCGGGGAAGAGTCAAGAAAATTATCAATTTACAACGATGAATTGTGCATAAGCAGCTAATTGCACATTATACATAATTCCCAGCATTTTTCCCTTTAATTTCTAAACTAAAATATTCATATAAAGAACATATTACATATTTTACCTTCTGCAGAACGTATTTAAATTATAACCTTGCTATTTTAAAATGTTTTTATGCACAATATAGAAGTGTATAATTACTGTTAGCTTGGCTTCATAAAATTCACATGATTGTGTGAAATTGAACATAAAAAGAATACTCCTTAACCCCCCCCCCCCCTCTCTCTCTCTCTCTTTGTCTTTATTATGTAAAGAAATTTCTTTTAATTACCATTTAATCGAAAATCACCAACTTTTATAATTGTGCACCGGATATTCGCACGAGAAAATGTTTGAAAAGCTACGCTCATATTTGTGAGCAAGAAAATTCTCGTAAAAAGCTCTCTTTTTTTGTAAGTGTTGGAATTTCATGGTAAGATGCTTTTGATTTTTTTCTTCTTTCGAGTACATGAATATATTCACAGTATGTCTGAAAAAAAGTATGAAGTTCATATGTGTATGTATAGGTGTGTGTAACATGATTCTGCTTTTCATGCCAAGGTGATAAAAACTAAAAAAAAAATAAAGGTTGTTCCCAAAATCATACCAACTGTGTAATCCAAGCTTCTCTGAATTTTCTCACATTTACCTTCACATTAAAGCTAATATTCTAGGAACTGATAATACACAATTTTTCGTTAATTGACTCTTTTTTTACTGTTTAAAAAGCGCAAAAGTTAGGAGAGAAAATTTACTTAGAAGAAGATCCTTTAATTAGTGTATAATGTACGATAAAAGGAGGGAAGGGAGTTGAAAAACGAATGCGTTCTGTGGATTAAAAAAAGATATCTTTAAGTTAACAATTTGTAAACAACTCATTTTCCAGCTTAAAAAAATGATACTTTCGGATTTTGTATAGAATGAAAGATATCATCTTTGAATTTGAACCTAGTTAGCAACTTTTCTCTCTCTCTCTCTCTGTAAAAAAAAACTTTATTTTTATATGGGCCAGTTTAGTAACTTTGGACTTCGGCCCGTCACGATTTGCCTTTAGCTGTTAAGTGTTAAAATTCACATCCATGCCCCTGCCGGAACTCGAACCCGGGACCGTTGAGTCAATAGCCTACCGCCGCAGACCACTCGACCCCTTCTCCTCTCCTCTCTCTCTCTCTCTCTCTCTGTGAAATGAAAGTATATTATTAATATTCTAGTTGGCTAATTGCGTACGGTACCGTAGAACTAAATGTAAAATAGGGATTTTACATTCCGGTGACGAAATTTTAGAATTAAAAATTAACCGGCTATAATGAGAAGCATGATCCTGTTCAATCGAAAGGTCTTGGGAACGATTCCAGAGGTTTCCTATCCGAATTGAATTTTTCCTTGCTCATACCAGGCGAATTCTGGGATGGTATCTACTAACGAGGCCCTGGCCAACTACCTTGCAACATTCTCTTCCTCACCCTATTCCAACCTGAGCCTGAAATGCCTAAAGGGCATAAATATTTTTAAAAAAATGGTCCTGTGGGAAGAGGCATCAAACGGAAGGTTGTTTCTTTAACATTAAGTAAGTTCCTGTGATGTTCTTTGAAATTCCAGAAGTTCAGGGGCACCCATAAATCTGGCTCAGGATATTAGTATTTCTTTCTTATCTGGACGTTGTTAACTTGATGTGAACATCATCTTCAACTACAAAATAGCCGTTCATTTATGCGTTTAAAACATTATTAAAACACTGGCACCTATGGCCTAACCCTGTCAGGTTTGAGGAATGACGTCCCTCGGTGAGCGTTTTTCTGTGGCAGAGGCACCTTGGACTTATTATGTTGAGGTAACGACATACCTGTATTCACCTAGTGAAACTTGAGGGGGAACTGTTTAAACGCTTAATCAATATTGCCGTCAGCAGGGCTCGAAACCTGTATGCGTTCCTAATGCCGATCCAATCAGCCATTTTTTTTTTGTTTATCATTTAAGAGTTTTACGCAACAAAAGAAACGTAAACTATTTTGTCAAAGCACAGAATTCATTTACGCTCACAATACTAGAAAACAAACTACAATACAAAAAGAAAGTTGAGGAACATTCCTCGTATTCTCAATAAAAAAAAAAAGTATGTCCCTAATATGACCTCTCTTATGCAAATTACCCAGTGTTTTTCTTGAGTCTCGGCTTCCCTCTCCGCGACCGCTCCAACTTCCCCACTTTACGCTGACTTCTTGTTATACTGACAAACACTTCATTTTTTCAATTCTCTTTTATTATACGTTTTTCCTTCCCCTTGTTTATTTTTTCTGTGTTATTGTTATGTGTATAAGTAAAGGTGAGGCTGTGAAATAAATACTACAGCAAACAACAGAGTACAAAAGACTAAAAATTCATTTTGTAAATAGCTTTCTTTTGTTGATTCCCACCAATACGAGTGTGAATAGAATCTTACTTCTTTCCTATGTTTGAGTATACATATTCCGTACTTCATGTCCTGAGAATTTAAGTTTTTTTTCCTTCTTTTTAAGTAAATCAGTGGCGCGTCTAGGCTTGCGTTGCGTTTTTTTGACTCCCAGTCTGACTAGCGGCTTCAAATCTGGGTACCCTCCCGCGCCTGTAAAAATTGCCCCCCGTCTTCTTTGTCCACAATTTGTCTGGTGACTTCAAATCCTAGCACTCTGCCGCATCTGACAATATTGCGGAGCCAAGTCTCTGTAATCAGCCAGCTCAAACCCTGGTGCCCTGCAGCAGTTGTATATCTCCGCCACTGTGAAGGTATTCAAAACTAAGTTCGATAGCCCTGCAGGGCATATGAATGAAACCAGGGACCAGATAACTTTATTGATTGATGAAAATGTTATTAAAGCCCTAAACGAGCTGGTGAGCTTCTAAGGACGGGGCCTACAGTATTTATTTTTTTGGTTAAAGTGTACTGCGGACCACTCTGTTCGATAGACCTCGCGACAAGAATCGTGGTCTCAGAAGCGTCGAATGACTGGATGTTAGCCGAACGTCCTTTTCTTAAATGTTAGATAGGCTTATTATTAAAAAAACTGATTCCACTTGGTGCATTAAGCCTGTTTAGAGCGTAATTTATTTTGCCTCGATTCTTATTTCATTCTTCGGCCTTCGTTTGTAATTTCTTAGCGTCTACTTATCGAGATTTTTACAAAATCCCATTTCTTTTCTGCCTGTTTTCAGTGCCTTGAATTCCTAGACATCCATAGAGTTATAAAATCTAGAGTGGAGGTTGTATAACTCTATGTAAACATCCGAATTGTAGTAATGATAATAGAGTGCGATCATACATAAAGCTTCACTCTTCGTATCAGGACTATTTACATTTAGTGACATATTTTTTCTCCACAAAATTGTTTATACTTTTTAAAAACTTGTCCACGCTCATTCCATCAAAATGAAACAAAAATAATAGCTGTTGTTTTAATTATGAACGTAAAACCATTTTAAAGCAGATTGAAGTTCACATTCGTCTTGGTTTTTTTTAGAATAGAATAGAACAAAAGCAAACTTATGATGAAATAATTAAAATAGGAAAACTTGCTCGGTCGAGCTGTTAACAATAGTAATGATTAACATGAAAACAATGGAGAAAAAAAAAAGAAGAAGACTGTCGATGAATTTACGAAACGAGTCAGTAACGATTGTCATCGTGTGAGAAAAGTTTCCAAGGTCGAGAAATTGGATTTACAAGCAAGTGAGCGAGATTTACTGTAAGTTACTTACATTTGATCTCCCTGAAATAGTTCATAAAGAAATCGTGAAACGCTGTATAAACTATTTCCTAATTAGTGATGAAAAAAAACACAACCAGTTTACAAAACTTAAGAATCTAAACTTTTTTTTTTTGGTTCCTTACGAAACATCTGAATACAAACTGAAAGAATGTCTTAGCAAGAGTTGAATATAATTTGTTGTACAGTTATTGTTGCAAACAAATAACAATCTGTTTGTTTTCTGTTTTAAAATGTAAAGCTCCTGCGTAGCCTAGTCGGTAGCGCGCTCGACTTCAATGCGAGCGGTCCCGGTGGGGGCTCAAAAATTTCGGTGTTGACCCAGCATCGTGAGGACAATTGGGGAGCTGCTGTGAATAAAAGACAGTGGCGATTACAGTGAGAGCTTCGGCTCTCCTCTCCCAACCCGTCTGGTCAGCGTGGGAGTAGTAGACCAACTCCTCCCTTCGGGGAGAGGCCTCATCCACTAGTGGATTGAATATGGCTGTGATTTATTATATATATATATATATATATATATATATATATATATTCTGATTTAAAAGATGGGGATGGTGCCCCTGCGCGAAGGTGGTCTGAAATCGAACACACAAATTTTGAAGCCTAAGCAGGAACGTAGCCCATCTAATATACATGAATATCTGACACATGTAATTAACTTTCTTAAAACGTAAACAAGTTCTGAGAATCGATGTACCGTTAAGCCTAATTGAAAGTTTACATATGTGTGAAAAATACAATAATGAAGGATTGAAAAGAGAGCAGAGAAGTTAGAAAGATTTCAATTGAACATATTTTGTTTTAAAAAAACAAGAAAAGATAGGCGTGGTGTTATACCATTCCAACACGTCACAGTATGAAGCTCGTGAAAGAATTTTTTATTCCAGCATTGTTTGGTAGTCCACCAAGATTCCTTATTTAATATGCAACACACCAAACTTTTGAAAGTGTCGAAAATGGACTTTTCTCCTTCCCCACTTCTTCCTTGTTTGTGAAATCGTATTGTTAAAAAGAATAAATATAGTTGTATCAAGACTTGTAACATCCGTAGTAAAGAAGAAGAAATACCTTAGTAATTGACATAAAATACACAATTATAAGAACAGTTAATAAGAAGATTTAGATTGACGTGAATTGAAGTTAATATGTTTGAAAGGGAGAATAGCCAGTTTACTGGTGTCAGTCAGTACGTTGAATTTTGCAACATTTACGAATCGACATTGCCGAAATTAGGTGCATTACTTGTGACACTTCGCGCCATTTTCCTTTTTGTTACATTTTCGGTTATAATTACAGATCCGAACAATTTGGGACAGCGTGATATCCCAAGAATGTCCAAACGCTGTCCGGATATAAGCAATGAGGCCAATGATGAACAGGTGATTTTATCTTTTGTTTATCTATAAGTGTTATCAGAAAATTAAGGAGAAACAACAAAGGCGGGAAAATTTAGTGTTACTCGTTTCTGTACATTATTGGATGTATACATACTTAGAATACAAAATTATAACATTTTATTTGAGGGACGTATTAATTACTATGTTTCGTAGGTCAAAGTTCGAAATGATGGTGTAATTGTGCAGCTTAAGTTGCTGTTCAATCATTCGTATTCTCATACCTGCACAGCGCACACACCGGAGTTTGATGTGATAACTGCTGACTACGAAACGACTGCAGCGCCAAACCCACTGAACCACAACATGCTATGTTCTTCAGCTGTGTTTTTCGTCGTCGTCTTTTTCTTCGTAAGGGCGCAGCTCACACCCACTTCCATTGATTTTTTTTTTTTGGCTCGTGGCGCATGTTCAACAGGTTGTCTACAGTTTTCCAGACAGAAACAGCCAGTTCACGTGGCATGGACGGACTAGAACTTCCAGACTCTTATGGATGGACTTGAATCGCATTGTACCCAGCAGTCAAATTAACGCCATGAAGCAGAAATAAATTTGTGTATAGGAGTAACGGCACCAGACTGAAACTTTGGTGCAGTACTTAAGGGGCCTTCGTACCTACGGTGCGAATGTTTGTGTGTGAGAGAGTTTTCATATTTTAGAAGATATTGGACAAATTAAAACCAATAATGTGAATGTGTACCAAATGAACTATTTGAAATATTGACATTGTTTATTTTAACTAAGAAATTAGAATCCCTGTAATTGCGTAGGCGTATGATGTCATAAATTACAGGAATTCTAATTTCTCAGCTAAAATAAACAATGTCAAAATCTAAAATAGTTCCTATTTTATTATACACATTCACATGCATTATTGAGACCGCTTTCCAAAATTTCATTATTGCTTGTTATTTGTCTAATATTTTTTTTTTTTTAAATGAAAACTCTCACACACACACGTCCGTTAACCACCAGTCTGTGTCTCTCTTTCTTTGTCCGGATAAGTGGAACTGAGACAATTTTTTTAGGATCCCAAATTTCTCTTAGCTGTGCATGGTGTATAGCCAATTATGAAGTTGGAGGGGTGCTCGGGAGATTTTTCGGTGGGTGATTGGGGATCTGGAAAAAATCACTGCTTTCCCTCTTTCTATGAAATACAGAAGAAAAAAAAGAATGAAATCAAAGATTTGGAATGTTTAATACGATTCTATGCTAGGAATTTATTATCCACGAGAGTCCCAACACTTTCTTACATCTTCTAGCGTTTATTCCTTCATTTTAGTAATACAACCCCGTAACCTGCAAATCCGGACTGTTCTCTGCGGTCGTGATATTGCTTTACAGATAAAACGGTTTGGTTACTATAACTTAGTTAGAACTGAATGTTTTAAAAAGCAATAGGTATCTACTATTTTGTTAAAAACACCATTTCAACGGACTACTAGTCGGTTTTCTACTCAGTGCTATAGAAAGGAATAATATGTAGCGGAAACTACAGCGACTCCGAAATTTTGTAGCACTAAAATGCAGTTGTTCCTAAAATGAAACGAAAAAAAAAATAAAAAAATAATGTAAGGCTTCTTTTCATATGTATATTAGACACTTAGATACGTAGAAAGATAATCATATCGTTCTTGGTACAAGATTATCTCATTTTTTTCGTCTAAAGGTCGGCGGTGGCTGTGTGTGTGTTAATTTTTTTCTTGTTCTTTTTTTTTAAAATTTTATTTAAATACATGAGGAAAAAACATGGTGTTTATTTAGCAAGAAAAGCAACATTTACGTAACTTGTTGCATTTACAATAGATTATGAACTCCCGTTTAACTAAAAAAAAAAAAAAGGTCTGCTTTGTAACTTATAAGTTGGAAAAAGAAAAGAGATGGGGGGGGGAGGGGGAAGGAGATTTTTGTTATGCATGTTCAAACTAACACCCAACCCTAACTCGCCCTGCTTTCTTTACTGATTCTCTTCTCATGTAAATAAGCTGTGCATGGGAAAATACCTGTTTTCATAAACGACAATCTTCTCATGTTTTGCATAACACCCTTTTGTTTTTACTTCTTTTCGTATCGCATTTTGCTCAAGTTTCGTTCATTTTTTTTTCCTTTCTAAGTACAACAAAACAAGGACCTTTCCTTTCTGTTCTCTACTTTTTTTTATTTTTGTATCCTTTATCTGCGGTTTCTCCTGGGAATCGGAATAAATAAAAGTGATGTTATTTAATTGCTATCATCTTAGCGCTGTGATGTAA
>JAGDQP010000147.1:110110-139538 GCA_022664845.1 Lepisma saccharinum
TCGATCAAGGTTGGTCCAGTATTGAGTTGATATGCTGTGTTGCTAGGATTGTTATTATACACCTGCGGCAAAAGTAACTCAATAGTTTGAAAGTGCTCACTTGTGAAAACCTCAGATTTACAGGTTAATTAAGTCCTACACTGTTACATATAAAAAAAACAATTACTATTTGAACACCCTTTTACACAGATTAGATAGTGTCAATAAGCATAAGAAAGACGTCATAGGTTTTGGTAACATAAGAAAGACGTCAAAGAAGTGGCGGGAATGGGGTTGTTCGTCTTTGGTGGTAGCACATTCTGATAGTCAGCCGAAACAAGGCACAAATAATTAAACAGTCTGTATCGGAAAAGTAATTTTAATAAGGATATGAACTGTGAAAATAAGAGAGAAAAGGAGAGCTAGAATAGTAATGACGAAAGAGTAATTCACTAAGAAAAAGAAGAAGAAGAGTCTTATGTGGACCGATGAACGAGGGAACAAAATAATGAAGAAAACTGGAAACCTTCAAAATGTGGATATGGAGAAGAAAAAGAATAATACTGGAAACAATAAACAGAAAAAATGAACTAGTTATGACATTGATTACGTAGAGAAAGGAGGAAGAAGATGAATCCGACTTCTCGACGGTATTAAGGAAAAGATCAACGTGAATAGGGTGGGGTTAATAAGCTTTGAAGGATCTGCCGCTTTCGGCATAACGCTCATGATGCTGATGAAATTAAGCTTGCTTTTTTGGAGCCTTTCCGATATATATATTTTTTTCTTTTAAATGAGGTTGTGTTTTATATATAGTGCATTTTTCCTGTTCCTCCTACCTACCCCGGAGCGAGTTATTTTGATCAAACATTAATTTGTTGTAGTATTTGCAAACCTTAAAAAAGTTATAAAAAGTTGCATAACCAACTCGCTATTGAAACAAAGAGAAAAGTTTTAATTGATATCTTCTTATTCTTTTCTTCATATTTAAAGTATTAAAAAGATTTTTTCTCCCTCATAATATTATGAAACTAATCCTATAGTTTGTAACAAGATATAGGAAGCTAGCATCTTGGGAGTTAGGCGAAGGTGTGTCCGTTTGAATGAATTAACCAAACACGAGTTTTTTTATTTTTTTATTATTCCTTTGTAGATCAAACACATGCAGTTTGGAGGCTTCCATAATGGAGAGTTATTTCATTGGTGCTAAGATCATGAAACTTTTTTTTTTTCGGGTACAAGATCACTATCTTTCCGTGTCACCTACATATTTTTATTTTCAACTCCTGCTTCTGCTAGTCGTAGTGCCTAAATCGAGGACAGTCAATTTAAAGGAAAGGCGGTTGGGTTGATTTTTCCTGACTCTCCTATATACGTAATACGTTATGAGCTAATTGTATATATACTGGCTGTTGGCGCTGACGAGTGCAAGATTGTATGTATTAAGGTATGAGCTATAAGTGTGTGTATGAGTGTGTAAGTAACAGAGAGAGCGAGACAGAGGAAAGGGGGATAAAAGTGTAAAAGGAAACTTCACTGGATGCTATAAATCAGACACGTATCAGTGTTGGTGAAACTGCAGGTCGCGAGACTGGCTTCCCCTCGCCCCTCCTAGTTCAATATCCCAAGAAACTAATCTCTGTGATCAATTCGTATGGACATGGCACCAAGTGTCAATGTTGAGTATTTATGACTATGTATTTTTTTTTTTAAATGTTAGAATTGCAATCAAGTTGTATTGTGGACATTGGAGGCTAACTTATAGTGTTAGAGGAGGACCATTAGAAGAGGCGAAGAGAAATCCCCTGTTGGTCAAATGCTTGGTTCATACATGCGCTTTTTGTATGCGTGAGCCCGGGTTTGCCCCGCTGGAGGTTCATTAAACGAAGTACGTTCCGTCTTTAGAAGTATACAGGTTCGTTTAGGACTTTAATCCAGAACCATATCTAGAAACTTAATGACAATGTATAGTATCATATCTAGAAGTTTAGAATAGCGTACTTTTTCCTCAAGATAGATGCTGGAGATACCGTAAACGTAGATTATAATTATTTCAGTAAAGGATAAAGAATTACTATGTACGATAAAAAGAAACCAAATGAATAGCTTTATCGCATTAACATTGCTACTCAGTTTTGGAACAGTTTTACTAGGAAATTTTGCGTACTCCCATATTTTTGTGGCTTTTATTATATGTTCGTGTAAGTTCACTTGGCTCCTTTTTGTAGTTAGATATGCTTTTAATAATTACTAAGGATAATCGTTATAAATATTCAGTTCTTGGTATTTAGAAATGATTTAATACTTCTATCTATTTTTTTCTTGCCTGTAGACTTAGGAAGAAATTGCACGATATTGATGTTAGGGTGTGGGCTCTTTCCATTGCAACCCATCCAAAAATAGGGATTTTTTTCCTTCTTTAGAAAAGTAGAAATAAATTCAATAAATTCCCTTCAAGGTAAAAAAAATCTAATCTTGAAAGAGCAATAATTCTTTTTCCTCCTCCCCACTCCCATTTCGCAGACCTGGTCACTCCTCTTCTTTGTAATTTTATGTTTCATAGAAGCTTATTAGAATAGTTCGACGCTAGAGGCGCTGTTGCTGCGAAATTCAACACTGATTGGACATTATTATGTTTGAATGCTATGCATTAAAATGCCATGTTCTTTCCTTTCTTCTTTCTTTCCTTTTTTTGCCATACTTCAAAGATAAAAATCTCAAATCGGTTCGTGTGATCGGGTTTACCAATTCAGTATTTTAGACACGAATTCGTAGTGAAAACACTGACTTGTATAATGTATTGGCGTGAATAACAAAAATAACTTTCTTGCTTAAAAAGGAGAAAAAAAAGTCATGTTCCTTAGTTCTGCTGAACAAGTTTCTCGCGTTAAAACTCATTTTAAATGCTAAGCTATGTATTTTCTCCCCCTCCTGTAACTTAAGTTTTCTTCTGGATTGCCTGGATTAAGTTTTTAACAACAAAGTTTTTGCATACTTTGTTTCAGTGGACCTCTTGTCAGTATAATTATCTTCGCCCATCAGCTTCCTTTTAAATCATAGACAGTAGACAATACACAGATGGGTCCATTCCGGAAAACAATGAACACTTTTTGAATTCCGGTAATAACGTAATCCAAAGATCCATGTATAACTGAGCGAGCCCGTGACAGGAAAATATGAATAACAGTAGCGCTCCTAGTGTCAGGGGAACGCAACACCAAATAGAATCAATACACAGTACTTCGAGTGGCATGACAGGTTTGGTTCTAACTTGTAAGTCGAATTCGGTAAGCATTTTTAAATTTCCCGGTTATATGATAGGCAAATCTCAAATGTTACCATATATCATGGCCTAGTGAAGTCTAGGCTAATTCCCCTGTCGCGAGAGACACTGTGATGGCATGACTTGCCCTGATTGGCTGTTGTTGTCGTTACCTATAGCTGGCGATTTTCAATGCTAGAATACAGACATATTTCTCTAAACGCATACTCTTTGCTTAACGACAGTATCTGCCAGTTGTGTCATACACCATTCAGCCAATGAGGAGGGAATGCTTTACCTGTTATTTTCATACCTTGGACAATACATACAATGGAATTATACAATCGAACTTTGATACATCAAACTTTCGATATATTGAGACAGTTAAAAGTCCTTGCATGGACGACTGATGAACATGGAAACCTTTTTCTAAAAGGTGCAAACGTCTTGTTTGACGTTTGAAAGACATGAAGATTTTTTAATACAGCAACTTTTCTGTCACGGACTTTTTATTTTCAACACGTTTTAACTTAAAGTTAGTGGCCAATGTTTGTACATAATACAAAAGGAAAATTATTAGTAGTTATGTTACATATTATCCGATTTTCACGATTTAGACATAAAATGAAAATGGGGCGTTGTGCTCATTTCATGTATCCAATGGTACTTCTATACATATTATATACCTCTCTATATATCCAGCCGTAAGTTCAGAAAGCATTTTGTCCAATGTTACCCCATTTCCTGCGGCATCTTTGGACATATCTATATGGAATTTAAATTCTTGTATTTCCCACAAAGATTCAGATCTACCATTGATAAGATTGTATATAAAAATGGTAAAAGATTTAATCCATTACAGAAACATAACAATAAAAAATACGTGCCCAAAGTTACCACAGTTGACGGTAAGGACTGTACTCTGTCTAGATGGTCCCCAGATCGTTCAATCAGTGGCACTATGTAAGGTTAGGTTACATTAGAGTAGTTCTAACATAAGCTAAATTAATATAGCCGTCTATAATTCAGCTTAGTAATAAATTAGGTGATGGTTAAGTTAGATCAGGTCAGATTTGGTATCCGGGGAAAGGAGTATCTAAAGTCTATCGGATACAAATATTAAATTTGATATTTACTACTCACCAAAGTTAAGATCCAAAAATTCTGGAAAAAGTTAAAAAATATACCGCACCTTATATCCTCTAGTTGTTAAGTTTTATGTAAATGTCATGTTAATAGCTAGTCTCAACAGACTGGTATTTAGCTAAGCAACCATTCTTTATTTGTTTGTTTATTGACAAAGCCAACAATTGTTCTTTCTGCCCTGCTGTTTCCTTCACACAATTGTTGCGTGCAAGATGATTAACACGAACATACTAATTGACCATTATCAAGTTAAGACAAGCTTTTCATCTCTCTCTCTCTCAAGCTTTTGTGTTAACATATTTCAAAGAGACTTCTTATCCTATCTGGAAGCCCAGCAGAAGGGAGAAGAGGGAGTGTATGTTTTTGTACGTACACGAGAAGTACGTAGAATTTAATACAGATAAAAGATAGAACGGAGTGACTTAATAATTGAAGCATTGTTTCCCAAACGATGTACCCCGGTACTTAAATGGGCTGCGAAATTGAGTAGTTGTGCCTGGAGAAAAATTCAAATACTACTGCTGTGCACCCTGATCGAGTTTCTCCACGGATTTTCTCAGTTACGAACGCCGAAATGGTTCTTAAAATAAGGACCCGTTCACTATCTTTCCCGTCGTTGTTTCCGGGAAAGTGTTCGTTTAGAGACATCACCCCTTAGACATGTGACCGGCCTAGGACACATCTGCCTGTTAATCCCATAGATATAACATAAGTCAACAACATTCAGATTCACGCTGTTGCAAGCTAGAAGGGAGCATCATTCTGATATGATGGAGGTGGTGTAAGAATGCTATTTGAAACTTGCTGTTTCTTCCTTGTGCAAATAATTTTTGCATGCTCGATAGAATAGGACAGGGACGTAACCAGCCTAAAACCTGTCTAAACAGGACATTGTAGCAGAAGCACAAATACTTCACACACACAAAAAAAAAGTGGTTAGTTCCCAGGGATCAAACATGATTACAGAAAAAAAAATTGGAAGCTTTAGAGGAACTATAGCATAAAGCGGCTATTTCTTTTAAAATTTCAAAAATATTTCTTCATTTTCACAGGGGAAGTCCGGTTTACGATATGCTAGAGGGGGGGGGGGTCACAGTCATGCTAGAAGGGCTCAGCCCCGCTGCCCCCGTCTGGTTACGGGCTTGGAATATGATTAAATTGGAAGTGCTTCATTTAGAGAATTTAGATAAATTCAAAACTACAGAAATGCAACATAGTAAATTCCTAGATCGTGTAGTGGTTTCTTCTCTGCCATTCCTTTACAAAACTAGTCAGAAAATAAAATAGCAAAAAGTATTTAATACAAAAAGGAATGTTACAACCTAATAATTTAGAAACCAACATATCCCCCCCCCCTCTTGCCCAAGAACCCTCAAATAGATATCTGACAAGATTCAAATTAAAACATTATATGTATGCAAACATCTTTGTTAATTTAGTAGTTAAAATGTCGAACATCTTAATTATGGCAGTATATTAGAAACTAAACTTAAAAAAGCGAATTCTAAATCGTTATTTTGTTCTGTAACCTTCAAACTAAATTAAATGATCAGTGACTTTTCCCCTCCTCCCCCTCTACATGATGTACTAACCAACAAACATTCTTAAAAGACAAACATCTTGTTAACCTTCAAATAAAGAAAATTAAAACAAGAAACTGTGTGTAGATTTGTTAATTCGTGCTAAAAAATTTTTCCCTCGAGTACTTACTGTTCATAAAAATATATACACACGCGTTATATACTCGTACTTCAGGTTTATCCAGCAACAAAACATTACTTGAGATTTAAAAGATGAGGAAAAAGAAATACGTTTGCGTAGTTCTCCAGACTCCACCCACCACAAGTTTGTAAACAGTTTTCATGACTTGATATTCAGGTTCTGTGACATGGTATTTATACATGTATTTGAAATGCAGTCACGGATGTTAATTGTGCCACCTGGTGACAGTTTACTACAGTTACTTTTTTTTTATAAGTATTTCTTGGGAACGTCGGTACTTTTAATTTATTTGCGATTTTTGTAACTATGTTGATTTTGAAAAGCTGTTCCGTCCAAAATGAAAATTATTGTGTATGAATCGTCAAAACGTCTAAGAAGAGTAACTGTCCAAATTTTTATATACTTTATTGCAGTTCGATTATAGTCACTGCACGACAACGGGACTTGCAGTTACCAAAACGGCGAGCAAACAAGAAAAGAAGTGCTGTGTGCTCCAACTGAAGGTGTCACAATCTTTTGTTACAGTACAGTGGGGGAGTTTCGTGTCCGCTTTGAACAGGAGACAACACATTCTCCAAATATACGAAGCCCGCTCCCAATTTTTACAGGAATGTGTGAATGCTATTCAGTCTTGTTCTTCCACAATGCTGGATTAGCTGGGATACTAATGACAACGACAGACTTCGTGGCCATCCTGTTCGCCAGATCTCACTCGATATGTTTCTTTCCTTTGAAAGTTCGTTACATATTATTACAGGAAATTTTGCTGAGCGACGCAGCACGTGGGTTTGCAACCGGTAGCTTCTCCTCTAAGGCTATCGACCGGCAACAGAAACTAAAGTGTCAGACTATGAGGTAGAGAAAAAATATTGGTAAATCCAATACGCAGCTGAGCTCAAGGTAAATCCTGGATATGTTTCCCGCTACACACAAATTGTTGTGCGTACTGAGGCTTTCACTAGTGGCAGTTTTTGTGCTTCCAAACTGAGTGACAGAAGACACATATTCTTATAATAAGTACTTATAAGGCAGATGCAATCTTAAAATAGTAACGTTTATTTTGTAGTATATAGATATAGTTAAGTGATCAGAACAGAGAAATAATAATGGCGTGAGAAAGCATAAATAAAAATTAAAATGTTTGAGAACGTTCGTTAATGTTTTCCAATTCTAAATAAAATATGAACAACACAACAAATAGGCCTGAGCCGAAGTTGCTAAAAGGCCTTAACATAAATTCAAATTCAATTCAACACAACAAATATGCACACGGACACACATACACAGAAAAAAACAGAGGGGGGGGGGGAGGAATGATAGAAGATAAATTGCACAAGCACTGTTCAGTGAGCACATATACATTTAATACGCTCCTTTTTCCAAGAACAAAGTAAGGTTGGGCGTGGTTTCTAGCTTGTTATACGAAAAAAGACTGTAGGCATTATACATTTTTAAACGAACAATTAAAACGAAATTACTTTTCTTATTTGATATTTATGCTATTGTTATTCATGATTAAGTTTAATAATAATAAATTACTGTTATCCGACGTAGCTTTTCATTATTTTCTTCTTATTACAAATATCGCTATACTTGAGGACATTCTAATTATCTTAATTTTTTCATTTCTTAGTGTAATATCTATGGATTTCTATTAAGGCCTTTGATCTAAGCCCCAGGCCGGAATCGATCCTCTGAATTCGAATATTCGTTTTGTATGACAGCCGAAATGAATTTTCATTGAAAGATTGAATTGTTTCGCTATTTTGTACAGGGGAAGTTCACTGGACACTGGTCCTCCTCACATTCTTGTGACAGTCCTGGAAACATGACATATCTATTTCTCCCTTTCTACATACTCTTCCCATAATGTACACATTTATTCGTGGCGGATGTCCTTCCAGTAGAAGTCTTGATTTTCAAATTGTAGTCACTATTCTGTTGTAGAAATGAGTTAAAGATAATCAAAGAAATGAGTTTCCTTTCATAAATAACTTATAAGTTGAAGAGCAAGAAATTTGGTGGTACTATATGTGGGTTGTACGGTGGATATGAGAGAATTTCATTAATGCATGCTTTTCACTTGCATTTTCTTAACAGTAGAATTGCGAGCTGGATAAGAGTCTTGCGTGATTCACTCATCTTTGTTTTATGTACCACGCCTACATGTTCTGATTTTCGCCTTAATTTTAGCAGCAAACTCGTATAATACTTGCAGGTAATAACAATCGTTTTCGCTAGGTAATAAGTCATCATTCCATTTTGGTCTAAAAAATTTAAACATGATTAACTCAGTAGAGGACTACATTTTTTAAGAAGTGAGAAATCAAGAGAAAATACGTTTCTTGGATCTGATTACAGAGCAGTAAGTTCTGTGAGCGTATCACTTTTTTTTGTTCTAGGGGGCACTCATCTAGGGGACACTTTCTTAACTTTTCGGTGACTATGAATAGTCGAAATAGTCAACAGATGGTCAGACCAATGCAAGAATTGGCTGAGGATGACTCTCGTACGCTCACATTCAGAGGAAAAAAGACGAATGGATGAAGTTTCGAAGTCCAAAAAGTAAACATCATCTGGCAACATTGAATCGATGTTTCTAACGTCAGCATCCGAAATACTAAATGTTACTCCCATGGTTCCAGGAGTACTAGTTGGTTCCAGTCCACGGAATCTTCATATGGATAATTTTCTATGAATCGGAGTGTAAGAAAGGACCAACCGCGTTGAGCGTGATGATCTTTGTGGTGTGAACATTGCTTTTTATGGTAGAGTCTTAGCTGTAGCATTCGAAATTTTCATTAATGCGAAGAGAGTTAAATACTAGCCTCCGTTGCGTTCTTCTCAAATAGGATATTCTGTAACACGTTTCCTTCCTTCCCGTAAAAGAAAAAAAAAATCTAGAATCGAAATTATAAGTTATCTTTTCTCTAGAATTTTTCTAATTTTTCAAATAAAATAACTTACCTGATTTTTTTTTTTTTTGTTAATCTGCTCGTTTTCATAATGCAATTAGTTTGATCGAGTCACAGTTGGCAACCGCTTGTGTTCGGCAAACTTCGGTTACGTTAATCGAGAAGAGCCGAGCGGAGGCGTCAGATTAGAAAGAAAGAACACGATCTTTATTCATTACCAGCATGCCTCCTTTTTTTCTTCTAGTATGTTTTTTTTTTTTTAGTTTTCTCCCCCTCCAGCTATCTGATTATTCCTGCTGTTGTTCTGTTCCACCCACCCAGACCACCCCCACCATACATACACCACATACCACCCCTCCATACATATTTTTTTTTTGTTCTTTATTCCCTCCTGCACTTCGTTTTCGATTTTTGAGATGAGCCCCGAAGCATTTCTGACTGATGAAAAATGGCGGTCTTTGACATGAAAGATTATTCCAGCTGCTATTATATTCTGTTCTTGAATCTTCCAAAACTATGAGAGTGCACGTACGAGACATACGTGAATGAAAGAGGAGAGTCGTATATAAATAAGGCGAAAAGAAAATGGGGAAAAAAAGAAATGAAGAGAATGAAAATGCCGTAGGGATACATATACAGAAGAAAAGTTGCATTAAAATGGAACGAGAGAAAAAAAAAAAGGTTTTCTTGACACTGCCAAATATAAGAAGAATTATTACCGAACTCATAAGCGAGATGAAGGGTTAATAGTGAACTAAAGGAAGAAGAAGAATCTTGTGAGCCTGTTGCTAATTTCTTCAGATTAACTTATTTAATTAAAAGTGCCTTACTAAAATAATCGAAAATGATCCCTCCTCCTCCTCATCTTTCTAAACGAATTAATGGTTGTATTTCGTGATTGGTCACAGTTCAGATGTACGTACGTAACAGGCTTTTTTTCTTTCTTATCCTTTTGTAAAAAGTTAGCTGGTAGGTACAACTTGTCGTGCTCTTCAACGAAAACCCATTTAGCAGCTAGTGCTGTAGGAATTGCTGAGTTCTCTGTCGAAATTTAATGGGCATTTAAAGCGTCTAAGACTATTCGCTCACTAATAGTACAGGCATTTTACGATATTTGCGGGATAAAATTGCAACAGAAATGTTATGAATTGTTTTAGTACGATTAAAGTGCGCTGAAAACGATGGTATAAAGTCTACTATCAGATCCCATCTGCTAAGACCTGAAATCTAACACTACTTCTCATAAAATATTACAATCCTACGTATTGGACAATATTTCAGACTTATCAAATAGTCTCAATAGATGGCGCTTTGTGCTTGTCTATTTGAATTGCTGTAGATGGCCCATCCTTTTCCTTGCTCCATGACTCGTTGCATCTAAGACAGTGAAATTCAGTCATGGAATTTGTACTAAATTTGTGATGTAGATAACTATAATTGGTTTCTAATTTAATCCCAAACTTAGTGTTCTTCCATATGTTTTAGCATCAGTAATGCATTTATGTGTGTGATTTCGGTTACCAATAATTATCATCCAAAATTACGTGGACTTTTCTCGTGGCGGATTCTCCTCAATGGATGTTTGTTGCGTGGCGGGGTGTCCTGGTGCAGTATGTGATTCGAAATACCAAACAATTTATTATTCCAAATAATTATATCTGAACAAAGGACGAAAGTGGCTTCAGTCGGCCAGAAATCTCTTCTGGGCAGCCCTAGGTACTTTTACTTTACGATTGATTGCGTGTGTTTCTTAGGAATGGCGCATCTGGATTCGTTAGCATACTACCAATGATCTTGTATAGCAATACGCACGAACGAGACAAGTAGGGGTACGATTCCATTGGAATTGACGGCATTTCTCTGTAACAGAAGGGGCGAGTTAGTCTTAGATAGCAATCCTTGCATAAAGACGGATGGATCATCATCTCCCAATCATCCATAACGACAGCTACACCGTTGACAGTCACTTCAATGTGACTGGACTTGCACATGTCTACACGTTTCTCATCCTTTTGACAGCTGATAGCGCTCTGTTCATAATGTCTAATCATCATCAGCCATCATCAGCCAATGACAGTGCTAGACGATCACCACCAGCCAGGAAAAGCTATACGGTAAGCGATTCTGACTCCTACCATGAAATGGAACAATATGATTTTGAAGATTTTCTTTCTGCTACTACTACAACTTCAACAAATTATTTTCTGCTCACAAAATTCGATCACAAGTTCCAAAATCCAAAATTGCTACTTCTTCTAGACACTTTTTAAAATATGTGTCTAGAGACATCATCATCCGGATCATTCCCACAAGAAACGGCATCATTGTGAAATAAACTAAACTTAATTTAGCCACAAAAATCATAAACAAACATAGCTCGAAATCTGTAGAGCATTATCGCAATTCACCATATTCGACGCTCCACATCGAAAACATCAGTCATCTCAACGAAGATCATCAATGCTTTCCGTGGTTATCGGAGGACTAGAGACGGAATTAACAAACGATGAAATACAACAGGAACTCTGTACCGAAGGCCATATTCTCACAAAATGCATCAGGATAAAACACAAATCGGAACACCTAGTTATGTAGTACGCATCCTCACAGACTTACTTACATATGGTATCTACATTTACAGAAAGCGATACCGTGTTGAACCCTCTCGTTCCCATCTTCATCCTCTACCTACCAAATGTGAACACTGCCAAACCTACAACGACCATCCATCCCACTTCCAACTTTCCCAACCCACCTAAATGTGGCTACTGCACTGGCCAATTCACCACCAATGACTACCCTAACTTATACCAACCAGCCAAATGCAACATTTGCGGCAAACAGCACCCAACATACAGCTATAAATGCAGAAAAAACGACTAGAACCTACCCCTGGAAATGCCGGATTAGTATTAACACTCCGACCTCCAGAACCCAAACTATGCATCCCATCCATACTTCCCACCTCACAAACCATTACCATTACCATAAATCTGTTTCTTTCTTTTATCACCATTACCCTAGAAAATCTCTACTCCTTCGAAAAATCCAACGTCCTAAATGAACTCCAGTTTTCAGCACGTATAGTCTTCAACCAACCTACTCAGGTCCCTGCACTTATGTCCACACCAACCCTCTCGAAACCACAGTCTAATAACATAGATCCGTGCTGAAATATCACTTTCACTGTACTTCATCTCATTTCTCACCTCAATCACAGCACTGTATCCATCACTGTTCAACTATGACTCACCAGTCAACCATCGCGTCCAGATTCGCCCCTGAGCTAGAAGATACTTCCTCACCTGTCCGTCTTAATGTTTGATGCATGAAATTACACTTCATGTTCATTACTCATTAGTCGTCATCAGAATCCTTAAACCAGCTATATGATTATAAACATAATGCTTATAATGCCCATGTTAAACGAATTGAATAAAATAAAGGATAAATAAAGTTTTCTAACCTTCCTTAGACCACCCCCAAACCCGAGCATCCTCCTCTCCTATACATCCCTTCCCTATTGAGACGAAAGTTTTTAATGGGTGTAAGACGTTTCGGTGGCTAGCAGAAGAGGCTTTAAGTCTCTTAAACAAAGGAATAGAGTTTATGATAATTGAAGAATTAATCGTGGAAGACGTTAACAAGTGCGTTCCCTGTCTGACTGAAATAAAAGATGAAGTATCCACACTAATGGAAAACGGCGTGCTAGAAATAAATAAGCCATGTAAGGAGAGGAAGCTATCACAGTTGCAAGTGCGTATATGAAATCATAATTTCAGCTCAGAACATCTGAACCAAGGTACACCCCACATATTTGACGTTCTCATGAACTTCCAGCATGACTGTCCTCTGTGATATTGAAATAAATCGATATTACAGAGACAGCTGCAAAGCGTTTCCTGTAAGAGAGACTAGTTTCGACGAGAGCATTCTACCAGTATGTGGTGAAAGAAATGATGAGTGAGCCAAATCTTTGCAGACGCGCATAGCCAGTCTCACTGTCAGATCTTCAAACTGCGGATGCATGGCACTATCAAAAAAGTGTAGTCTGAATTTTCATACTGGAAAAGTAATTCCTGCACATATTCAATTGGAAGCCACTGATAAAAGCTGAAGACAGAATTCAGTTTGATGCATTCCTTGCCATTGACAAATATCTATAAGAAAAGGATGAAGAGTAGTCGACAGTAGCAGATATGGTGAAGGAAATGGAAGAGAGCCACCTGATATCCAGATTCACCCATACAGAACCCAGCACATACGACGGGAACATTTTGGTGATAAATTTGGTAAGAACAGCAACAGAAGTGTTAAAAGAACATCACAATATGAAACATACAGACATTGATCGAGATAAAGCCAACATTATTCTTGCTGCAGCATCTCTCAACAAGAAGTGATATCAGAATTGTCGAGGTGAATAACAGATGCAGCACCGCCAGATATTGGAAACACATCTAAGAATTGAGTGTTCTCATGGGAGCCTCAGGATGCTTCTCCCTCTCCTCACATGACTTACTGATTCTTAGCAAGCATTTTTCAGTAGTGTGAATACGCCATCTTTTATTTCAGCCAGACAGAGAGCGCAGTTGTTTGTTTGCAATGATTAATTCTTCATTTATCACATAAACGCTATTCCAAGAAAAGACACACAAATTCATTACATATTCTGAAGCATAGTTCAAAGAGGACTAAGTTTAGGATTCAATTTAAAACCAACTATAGTTTTCTACATCACAAATTTAGTGCAAGTTTCCTTGCTGAATTTCACTCTTTCAGATTAAGAGAGTCACTGGGGAACGAGAAGGATGAGATATCACATTTACAGCAATTCAGACAGATAAGCACCAAGCGCCATGTATCGAGACCATTTGTAAAGTCTGAAACATCGTCCAATATGCCGTATGTCACATTTTGTGAGTCATCATGTTACATTTCGTGTGATTTTAGGTCTTATCAGATGGAAACTGATGGTAGATTTTATTCCATCGACTTCAGCTCACTTCAATCCTAAGAAAACCGTTCTTAAGATTTCTGTTGCAATTTTGTACCGCATCACTCCTTTTTAAAGCTAAATCGCCTGTACTATAAGACTAGTCTTTTGACTCCGCCTATAAAGAAATGACCTTTTTAACGTCCGCTGAGCAATGACGAATGAGAGTTGTCTTTGTTGTCATAATAAGTGAGTAGTGCAACGTTGTCGCAAGGAGCCTTGACGTTCGTGTTAGGACCAGCTTGGCAACACTGTATGATTGACACTTTAAACAAGGTCCCAACCATAGGCGGAACCTATGGACTAGTCTTAGTAAACGGACAGTAGTATCCTAGAAATATGTCGTAGTTGGTGACGGATCAGAAAATCTGTATGCACCAAGACCAATCCCAGGGAGTGTTCGGAATAAAGTTTGGCGGAGTGATATTTCTCTTTCTTCTCACTCAACTCGACTGTAAGAGGTTAACGAATACTTATACTTCCTTAACCCAAAGCGATCACATTAAGTTTGGCACGCATGTTAACCACGGTTAGTTGGGGATGTATCTAAAAATAACCCCAGTACTTTCGCATTCATCATAGCCATGTAGAGTGGAAAACGTAATTCGTTAGAATATGATGAATCCGAAACTAACGAAGATGTTAATAATGAACTAAGCGTGCATGAAGACTAGAACATGTTTGTATTTTCCTTATCAGAAGAACTGATGTGTTAAATCTACCATTATTTGTTTTACATTGAACTGCTTAATCAAAACTTCCTCCAGTATGTCTACAGGCAACCATAAGACTTTATGCTCAACTCTTAAGATCTTCATAGAACATCTGGTCATCACACATAAGGACAGTTAGCGTAGCCATCAATATTCGTACTTTGACCAGCGTCGATATTGATGCTCTTCCTGAAGCAAACTACAACACAAATACGTCACTCCATTTTCATCTTCGCCTCCGTGATCGTTCAACATTACCGTTCGAAAACTCAAATATATTTCAAGCTTTCCCTTGTTAGGGAGCAGCATATTTAAATAAACATCAAAGTTCCCCTAGTGTTAGTTTTGTGAACTCCCTGAATAAATTTAAAAGATACATTTGTAAACAGATAAATATATGATCTTCTATATATAAATTTAGCTAGGCTGTGAACTATTATTGCAAGCAAATAAATCAATATAGACTTATTTTGTCCTTTTATTATGTGTAATGTGAACAAAGCGTGGTAAGAGAACAAATATGAAGAATTCAATTTGGTAATATAGATTAACACAGCTGCAAATTTACCCTAGCCATACATTTAAAACTTTTTCTTTTCATTTTTTGTTTTATTTCGTTAAATGAAAAAAGAAAAGAAATAGTCTCCCGTAAAAGTATTCTTCTTATCACTCAGATATCAACTATAGAGTAAGATTTACACATTTGGATATGCGCGTGCATATGCATGATATGGAAAGAAAATTGGATTTCTTTTCCCCCCTTTTTTTTTCTACAAGATATGTAGCGGAAAATATTGCACTCCCATTTCCTGTATGTATTTCACTATGGGTTTCGTCGACATTTAACGACAAGCAAGATAACACAGAGACATGGATAAAAATAACATAGATTATTTGCACGCAAGGTGACTTTAACCAACACAACTACTAACAGCAGTGTAATAGGTGTAATTACTGATTGATATCACGTGGAACATAAATTTGGTTGAAATATGTAATATCTGATATGATCATTATCACCTTAAACTTTTGGGAGGGTTTGTTTTTCTAAGTAGCACAGTCTAATTATGAAAATGGTATTTTTTTTTCTGTAAGAAATCGTGCCTAACATGAAAATTTCTTATAAGAAGTCACGGAGTTCTTGTCTACAATATATTTATGGGGGTTATTTCTTAGTTTACATGTGGATTTCTTGGATATATTAAATATACATAAATATACATAAATAGAAACAATCATTCCTTGGTTTAACTGCACCTTATCGTTCAACAAAATTGGAAGCACGATCTATAAGCGTGTTGTATGTATACGAACAAGGTCTTTGCACGTTATGGTTTCTTATCTGTTCTTTTCTTTTCTGTTCCAGGGAAGATTTTGGAAACGCTGTCCCCAAAATTACCTCTCCCGCTTCATAGGTACCCCCCTACGTCCTTAGCTTTTCTCCATTCTCAACAACAACTACTACAACAACAGCAACAACAACCCTCCGCAATGGCGGGTCACTCAGGTAGTCCCCCACCTCAACAACAACCACCTACGCCACCTAGGACCCCACATTCCCCTAAATCGAATTCGAGTCCCCAACCTCCTCATTATCATCATCATCAACAACAGTCACCTTCACACCACCACCACCACCTCCATAACCAGCATCAACAGTCTCAACAACCAGCTCAACAACAGTCATCAACGCCATCAACGCAACAACAGAATCTTGGTTCATCACAGTCACAACAACAATGTGGATCTGCTGGTGATAGTCCACAGGGAGCGTCAAATACGAGCAGTGGAAATTCTAGTGGATCACAACAGGACGTTGGCTATGACAACTTCCGGCACAAAATGGCTGATAGTATGGCGAAATTGACTGGAGTACAACCAAATTCTATTATTGGCAATCCAAGGGTAAGTTTGATATTAGCTACATTTTATTTTAAATTAAATGTTTAGTAATAATATATGACGACCCTAGAAGCCAAGAGATATAAGCGACATTAATATATATAACAATAATGAATCACAGTCATATTCAATCCACTAGTGGATGAGGCCTATATAAATCGATATAATACGTAACTTATACCCCTTGGCTTCTAGGGTTCACAGATATATGGTTTAAGCAGAAGCGTAGTTTTTATGATAGCTGCCATAGCCTTACTTTAAGGTTTCATCCCAACATTCACAACATGTGACTTCAGCAAAGAAATACTCCATCATAATACCCGGTGTAAGTTTTGAACCCGCACTATCTCCAATACCAGCCTGTAATCCGCGACCTTTACCACAAGACCATGAAGAACTGAGTCATAAACTCAAGAGCAGGGGGAAAGATATTATTTTAAAAAGAGAACTGCATTGTTTACAACAAACGGTGTTATCAGAGAGTTATAAAAGATGCCAAGTATCTTGTCTTTCATAGTATTAAAGTTTATTTTTCCGAATATTGTTGACAAAGTGTTTATCAGTCAAGCGTTTAGAAAGGCAACATAGAGGGAAAAGAAAATGCAGATTTGTCAAGTTATATGTGTAATGCGAATGATCATACATTGTTTTGAATTGGATTCTTGAAGAAGGGAGGGAGCATGTGCATATAATAGCTTTATTATTTCAGAAGATGAAAACAGTTGAATGATCACGCAATAAATTCAAGGCCAGTACTTTTTTTATTATTATTAAACTTTGTGATTATGAAAGCAAGAGAGGAAAAAAGAAAGAAACGTCCGTCAAACGAACTTGTAAGAATAATGCTCTTTTAAACGATGCTTATGTCACACCAATCAGAAAATTGTCAAAAAGATTTAAAAAAAAAAGAAGTCGTGAAATAACATCCAAATAAGTAAATCAAATTCCTTTGAAAGGAAATAACGTTTCATGGCGTATTCAATTTTCAGACATAATTTTCGGCTTCTTGAGTAGACAATTGTTCACCTTCAGCAAACAAAAATTTAATTTTATCCAATAGGATGTTTGCTGATTCCTATCTAGAACGAACGAGGCGTAGTGAAAAAGAGAATATAGAAAAAAGAACAACCGAGGACCTCGACAAACGCATTGTGTGGAAATGAGAATGCTTAATAAAACTAATCCAGGAATCTGGATGGTGTCCGAATCAAGGGCATCCAGTAAAGCGATGAATGGTGCACACGCCCTTGCTAAATATAATGGTATAGTATAATGCATTTCGTGCAGTAGAGATTAGGTGCTTTCTTCTGTAGTGAAGACAATAAAAATATACACAAAAGAGAGAAAAATGTTGAAACTTAGAACCTATAAAGATGTGACTGCTATAATAATTTTTACTTACTTTGATTTTGTGGGAAAAGAACACAATGTAAGAGAAATTCAGTAGTTTGAGAAAGAACATTAGAAGAGCTAGTAACGTGTTTAGTACTGCAATAATAATTTATCATTCTGTGATAAAGAAAGTCTTGTTGTAACTGAAATGTTTTATTCAAGCGTCTTGAGAGTTTCTGGGTACGAAATAGCAACTAATGCCAAATTGATTTTGCTCAATATTAAAGTACTAAAGACAGGCTACTTTAGTTACAGTTTACCATTGTTAATATTTTGAGTAAGCGACGAAGAATAAAAACGATGGAGAACCCAACTGACGCTATTATTACAACTCAGTCTTTAAAAAATAAAATCCCTTAAAGATAGACAACCCAACATTCTTTTCATAAGAGTGGGTTGCTAGTCGTGAAGGATACACCTCACTTGAGAACCAATTTGGCGCTGTTTCACTTCCAAATTTTTATATTGAATATCAATATTGCCTTCTTATTAATATTATTCATTTTTTGAACATTTTGTTAAAATCGAAAGATGGTTGGATAGTAGATCATGAATATCTAATTATCGTGGGATGTTGAGTAACTTTGGTCATTAATATTCGAACGTACTTTTTTAATTTGAAATGTTCACTAAAATTCTAGATTTCGAATTGAATTGAATTGAAGGCCTTTAGCATCTAAGGCTCAGGTCGGGATAGAGGAGGGGGAAGGTGTCGGCCAGGGCCTATGTTGAAGGTGCCATCCCGGCATTTGCCTGATGTGACTGAGGAAAACTCTGGAAAAACCTCAGTTAGGATGCTCAGTTGATGAGATCGAACCCACGACCTCCCGAATGCTACGCCAACGCTCTACCACTGAGCTACGGCGGCTCGGTGGTTAGATTTCGAGATCTCATTGATATTTCAAATTTACTAAAACCATTGTTAATATGGAATCATCTGTTTTATCGATATAGAAAATTCGATATGTTAAAATATCTATCTATCGATTTACCCTTTTACTTATTAAAAATCTCACGTTTCCAAATTAATGTTTGAAATAATTTCTCCCCCAATGATTCCCATGAAGTTCGATCTAATCGAATGTTGGTATGGTATTTTGAAACTAGGTCCTAGCCAACTTCTTTCCAACATTCTCCCCCTACTCTATTTCGTCCTGAGCCAAAGTTGCCCAAGGACCATAAATAAATTCAAAATTCAAATTAGAAACAAATCACTTTGTTAATTTATGATTTTGACAACAATGTTAAGAATTGTAAAATGATTTTTTCGTGTTTCCTTGCAACAGGAATAGCCCGCACGCTACAAACCATGTAAATTACTAGTTGGGTTGTTAGGGAGCAACAATTTGCGAACAGTCGTAAGTGTTACAAGGGTCAATACTGCTGAATGAACATAAAATATTCCACGGATGAACAATACTTCGTGGTCCTTTACAAGGTGCAAGCTATGAAAGATCTTTTTGGATGAGTCTATCCTATTATGAAGAGCAAGAATGCATCTTATCAAAGATCATTCAAGAAAGAGGAAAACATGAAACAAATGTATAGTATTGCTGAAATATAGTCGAATGTGAATTAGGTATTCTTGTTAACGTGTTTGTGGCACTAAATTGTTCTGCCATATGTGTAAAGAGGTGCTTAAAATGTATACGTAACTTTCCATAGCACTAACTGCTGTTTCCAATATATACTAGTTCTTAGAGATTACTGAAAAGAAGTTTTTTTTAGACAAACTATAAACAACAATACCATGGATAAGTCTTTTAAATTCAATAATCACTTACCGCTTCTTCATCTCCTCCACTCTTTAACGATTGGTTTTTCCTCGAATATATGCATACATTTAGTCCCATGTCTCCTTTCAGTCGAGGAGTCACGGGTTTGACTCCTAGTGGGAAACACATTACCTTTTGCGAATTATATTCCGCTGTGGATATCTTAATCATCTTGAATGTGTTGGTGTATGTGTGTGAGAGAGGAGGCAGAGAGAGAGAGGGGGGAGGGAGGGAATCACACGAACAAAGGCTTGAAAATGTTCTACTGAATTGGAGAAACAAACCAAATATAGATGTTTGAAGACAAAGAAAAAGAAAGGGGTGTCTATATGAATTTATGAAACCGGAAACGACACTCACACACAAACAGAAAAAAAAGAAAAGAAAGATGTTTATGCTTTAGAAATTATTATTGTTTCATTTCCATAGTAACTACCTCGTAATGTATGGGTAAGAAAAAAGGGAGTAGTTTCATTGTTATCGTAGAAAACAAACGATAGTTTTTCGATCGTGAATATTTGTAATTCAAAAAGAAAATATTTCGAGTATAAATGGTACATACTCGTTGCCATAATAACATGGATTTCAATTCCTATTGACAATGAATTCAAGCAAGAGGGCGTAGGAATATATGTATGCAGACTTCTACAAAACCTAACCTTACTAAACTTAAACAATCTCTATAATCAAATCACAAACTCCCTGATTGGCATACATATTTGTTTGTTCCTTTCCTTTCGTTATGAATTAATAATTTAAATATGATATATTCTCTCTATGTATTGTGTGTGTGTGTGTTTATAGTATCGTACATGTCATTGTGTTTCGCTGTTGTGTACTTATTGTTCCAAAGATGGTAATGATTCGAGGTCTCATTCGTTACATTTTAATGTCCAAGTGAAGTTTTAAAATGGTCCGTTTATTTCACGACCGTGTTTGTCCTGTATGATTAACCTTAATGTGGGAGTTGGAAGGATACGCGCGGTACTTTTTTTTTCCTCTTGTTTTATCCCATCAAGCTTCGATAGTCGATGGTATGGTGAAGCTATCGTGCATTTACAAAAGCGACACAAGAAGAAGGCAATTGAATTGCAGTCATTATGGATTTCACGCCTTTTAGATCAGAATTGCTATTATTGAATGGTGTTGTGAAAACCCACATACTTAGTTAGTTAGCAAGCATACTTGGTGATTACTCGGCATCATATATGGCGGTGAAACAAGAGGAGTTAAATGCAAGCATATATTTGCGGCGAACCGCAATGTTTTTTCTTCTCTATTCCCGTTCCGCACGAAACGACAGATGATATTATTTTGACTACAAATTACTAATATATAGTACCTGTAAATTGTTCATAGTTCAATCAGAAATGGAGCTATCTACTAAAATTATAAAATAAGTGTACTAATGTCCATTGGAATATGGTAGAAATTTTGATTCTTGTTAAGTTAAACAAGTGACGCTAACAAATTCGCACTGAGGACCCATAGATAAAAGAATTCATATAGGCTACGTAGTTATACAGTAATTACAGTTGTTTTGCTGCCACCTGGGGATTGTAATATCAAACTACGGTATAAAACGGGCCAGAGACATGCGCAGATCAGTTCGTTTTGACTTGCTGCGCATTAGTTCACGGAAAAGGGGAAAAGACCATCTCTTTATTATATCTAAATATGACTAGAATAAAAATTAAGTTTGAATGCGAAACGTGTTTATGTTATTGTTTTGTGACATCTACGAGGTTGTGGCAGATACGTTGTGAAAAATGTATATTTTATTCATTTCAATGACGAGTTTTCCCACGCGCCTTCAGTTTTTATCCCAAGATTCCCTGGTCACAAACAAAAGAAAGAGAAAAGAGCGAAATACCTTACTGCTACCATCAGCGGTTGTATCATGCAAACGAGAGCGCAATTTTTATATACAACATCCCCCACCCTGTCTAGGCCATGGCATTGAGCTGCATTTAACGATACTGGAGCGCTCGATTTATCTATGCAGCTTTGAACTCGTCTTGTCGAGACCATTCGAACAACACCTCAACCACCTTAGTAGAACCAGTAGTTCCTGAGTTGAAAGTTGTCGGGAGACAGACGAACGAGTGGAGCCATAGATGGTATATGTGGTTTCGTCGAGACATTTCCAACGACAGGTCAACCACTTCCGTAGCCCTAGTATTTCTTGACTTGAAAGTTGTCGACAGACGAACATACCAGTGATACTGTGCAGAACAATCTGAATCAGTTAAAATAACTCGGCGTACGACATACTGTAAAGGAATACGAAGGGAAATTCATGAGTGTATCTGGAATGCTACTGAACAAAATGGTGAGTTGAAAATAAGAATGAAATTTTAGTGTTCACTTTGTAACAGTGAAAGCCTTCCCTTGGTGATGCTGAAGCTTAAAAGAACCTAGAAAAGGAATGTTATACTATATACAGGGCTATTGTAAATGATTTTCGCGATTTCAAAGTTTAATAACTCATGTTTATTGATTTACAATGACATGTATCTTACGTTAAATGAAAGAAAAACTCAAAAAGTTTTAGTGGGTGCCAACTGTGATGTTCAGTTACGTATTCCGCTGCTAGGGCGAGAGTAAATCAAGATGGCCGAAAACGAAAACATGAAAGCATTTTGTGCTCTGGAATTTTCATTTCCCCTTGCAGATACACTCACTTTCTTTAAATTGCCTGTACCACTTCCGTATTGAGTGCCTGCTTTGTCGATCTAACCTAAAACTTCATTTAAGACTAACTACAGACTGTTTCAAATGTTATAGAAATGTTAAAGAAATTCCAGATCACAGAGATGCTCTCCTGTCTTCATTTTCGGCCATCTTAATTTACTGTCGCCCTAGCAGCGGAACGCGTAACTAAACATCACAGTTGCCAGCCTCTAAAACTTTTTTGAGTTTTTCTTTCATTTGACGTAAGTTGCATGTCATTGTAAATCAATAAACATCAGCTATTAAACTTTGAAATCGGGAAGATCATTTACAATAGTCTTGTTTTTGTCCGTAACTGGGAAACTTGATATAATATTTGTATTTTGAATATTGATACCGATATGTACCTTTGTGAATTGCATCTTTGTGTATATTATGGATAGAAATTGTTTATTTATTACAAGGAGAAAAAAAAACGTCTTTAATTACAACAATAACTAATTATCGTAATTTTTGTTGCTAGGTAATGCTGCCTCAGAATATGGCTACCATTCTCACGCTAGCTGCAATACAAGAACAAAAGGCTGCTGCCATGGCATCAGGTATCAATTCGGTTCATGGAGGAGGACCTGGACCTACGGTAGTAGACTACAACAAAACTCCGCTCTCTGGTAAGTAATGTTACATGACTTTTTCTGCATAAAAATATTTTTAGTGTCTAATCTACCAAACCTTAGAACTTAACTTAAGGTTCTAGTTCTTCGTTGCGGAATAGCTCTTTTAGTGTAAGGGAATATAATGTATTTCAGTTTCCAGGATATGTACATAAGAATCCGGAAATTTGGAAGGATTGACTAAGAACTCGAAGAAACGATTGTTGACAAATAAAAATGACAGTTGACGCGCCCAAAAATAATCCAAATGTTCAATGGATTTCCCCTCTTCCTCACTTACACATACGCCAGTTAGATAATAAACAAAGAGAAGAAAGAAAGAAAGGATGTGCAAGGACCGAAGGAGAACTTCAAAACAAACAACCTGACACGAACTATTGAGGATTCACTCACACACATACATATATTCACTTAAGAACGGCAAATCCACGAGAAAAAGCATTTTGGCTTAATGGAGGAGAGGACCTCATACAGTGCAAGTCAGATGCATGTTCTTTCCTTGTTGGTACCATATGTATAAAGGAAATGTTATTCTCAGTGGCGACCCATCACACCGTGTTTTCTTTGCTAACACACATGCTCGCTTGGCAAGGAGCCGTTTGTCAATGTCGACCAAATGTTCGAGTGCGATGCGATTTATTGCTCCATCAGAACTTGCCAACGAAAAAGCCAGTCACAGAGAGTAATAGTAGCAATAGCAGAACTTTTAAAAAAAGAAAATGCTCCTTCCTTATACGGTCCATTTCATTAAATTTGCCCACGAAAGAGTGATACATAATTGTGATGTCTTCTGCATTCAGAATCCTTCTCTGCTAGACATTTTAAAGAGCATTTTGATTAGATTTACATCTTAACAATTTCCCTTGTACTGTACTTAACTACGAATGTATCAACATCTTTTTATGTAATAGGTTTTGTAGATTACAAGTGATTGATAGATAGGTAGTTGTAGTTTGAATGAACGAGGAACTACATAGTATTTGCATACATAACAAAATCAGGAAGGAAAATATTTTGACTGTCTGAATTGGGTAATGGTTAAATTTAGTCATCAATTATCAAGGATCCCAATATTAATGAAAATATCTTTAAGATTATAATGACGTTAAAAAGTTAAACAATAAATAAATATCGATAATTTCTTAGAACTTTTTCTATGCTCTTAACACTAAAGCCTTACCCAGAGAAAGGGCGTAACCCTCAGGAGAACGCTAAGCGATGGTTAGAGAGGGAGAAATAGAGAGATAACTTTTTTTTTTAAAAGTATAGATAATCATTAATGACTTTCGTGAGTGTAGCAGATGGGTTGATCAGTGAACGACATTAACACAGGCAGGTGGTGCAATGACACATTGTTCAGTAGCAATGTTTCATTCCTAATATATACACAACATGTGATATGTGAACAGTCATGCACATAGTACACATTCCGTTCTTTAGAAATAGAAAATTGAATCATTTCTATAACGGAAGATGAAAAAGACAATTGTAATAATAATAATAATGCTAATAAAATCTCTAGAAATAACTCAGTATTACTATTCATTTCTGTACTAAAAGCAAGCATCGTAAACAATGCCTAACACTTTTAATGACTTCATGTGACGTGGAATGCGACACATACCAGTATCAACTTACATTTTCTCAAGAATTTTTAAACTTCGTTTGATATTTGATATGTTTGCGAACTTTGGATTTTATTTTTGATTATAATTATCTGTTCTGATTCAATATAACTTTTACTGACTGTGTAGGAGTAAATAACGTATTTACTCGAATATAAGCGCCCCCAAAAAAATTTGAGTCGGTTTAGAGAATTTATTTAATCTGCAAATAAAACCACCCCTTATAGGATCACTACAGAAAATTCACCCATGACTCGTCATTGGTTGTAAAATCAATGACTCGATAGACGTATCAATCCGAATAGAGTTAGTATCTTTATCCATTCTGTAGACCTATATTTCAATGTTGGATGAGGTTTGGAGCCCGAGCCTTCCAGACTATTAATGTTGTCCGAAAACGTATTATGCTATTAATAAGCACCCCTCGAGATTTTTAGCCCTACATTTGGCAAAATAACCATTATCAAGATAAGTGTTATCTCAACTACTTGTCATGGAAATTATTTGTCTGAAGCCTGTATAAAGAATATGGAATCTATTTGAAAGTGAACTGGTGCGAGTGCTGTAAGGGATATTGATATCTACTGTAACAGTACAGTCACCAATAATCATACAAGAGCAAGAAATTGTAGGAGCAACATTTCAATAGAGTATTTAAAGTCCGACGTCGCTTTTCCTCTGTTTCTATGGCAACGTGTGCGCCGTGTGCAAACAATGTAGGCATCTAGAATAAAGTTTTGCGAGGAGACCCAACGTTTGCCAGCACTGAGGTAATCTTATTTTCCATGGATTATGGAATAATAGTGTGAAACTGCTATAAACATCATTGAGCGAATTAAAAAAAAAAAGACAAAAATAATTGTGTGCATTCATTGCCGACAAGTATTATGGTTATCGTCGCACATGATGCATGGAGAAAGAACAACTCAATTGTTACCCCCTCCTATTACTCGAAAACTGGAAAAAAATTTCATATTCTCTCTTAAAAATTCGAGGAATAACATTGATAATCTCCATGGAGACGAATCTTCTTTATTTATCCTGTGTGTGAGTGTGGTTTAAATAGGCAGGAAGTTGAAGTGTGACATATATGACTGAAGAGCAAGTGTCTCTCAAGTGATAGCACAGGAATCTGGAATGTGGGAGACTTTATATGTAGAGTTAAGCGACCTTTTAGTTGTTTCTTTCGTATCCCCTACACCACACACCAACGCTCGCTTGTTTTCAATCCGGAGCGCAACAACCAACTCATCCCTCCTTCCCTTCTGATTTTTTTTTTATTATTTAAGGCTTCTAACTACACCAACAACCCGTCTTTATTGTAACTATCGTATCCAGTCAGTTCCTGCCTATTATAGAGCCATCCATATTCATTAGATTATGGGGACGAGCCACGTTTTTAACTTGCAGTAAATTGGTAATTTTATAGTTATCAGAAAGGTATTTTTTCCCACATTTTTACTCCATTACGTGCACTTTGTTTTTGCCCCGTTCTCTTCATTTCCCCCACCTTCCCCTGATCCTTAAGGGTATATAACGAGAGTAATTGGTAAACCACAGCTTTAACAGATGACTGCTACAACCGTGGGAAAGAGGGCGCTCGCATCATCAGCAATATGGCAGTACATGGAGTCTTAAATAATACTGCCACTTTCTTCATCTTAAGAAGTTTTTTTTTGTGTTGTCTTTTATGTTCATGACGGCCAGTCGTATATATATATACATTTTATATATATTCTTGCTTGTCGTATGCAAAATGCTGGAAGGAAGTGTATAGTCGTAAAACTTTCTCAGTTACAAGTCGCCCAAACTACAGAGAACTAAGTCCGCTACACTAGAGAAGTGACAATCACTTAATAATTTACAAAACTCGTGACACGTAATAAATATTACTCTTATTATGTATGGATTACTTAAAATATTATTGATAAGAATAATTTATTCTGATATTGTATACCTGTCATGTCTCATAATTTCCTCCACTTATTATTAACTGAAAAAAGAACACGCTCGATAGTCATTCATTGAACGAAAAAAATATAATGATAAGAATGTAATAAGATTACCTGATCATGACATCACTGTGTTTAGTATTTCAGAGCAGAGCAAATGTAAGGCATCAGTAAAATTATTATTACTGCTGAGTTCTTAGGAATTATAAATATTTACAAAAAAAAAAAAAGTAAACAAAACTTTCAAGATGTGAGACTAGTTTTATCAAGATCTCATCGGGCCAGAACGTTGGTGTAAGACAACGCTTCACCTTACATTCTCATCATAATTATCAAAACTATTAGTAGTTTTACTAATAAAGAACGTTGAAAAGAAACAAGGTCTCACTATGTCGTTGCACACAGTGACTTGCTGAGATTACCAACAGATTTCGCTTTAACTACGTACATCATTCCTAACGAGACATGATGCTCTCCCCAATGAATCTGCTATTCGTGAGTTTAAAAGTGATAATAATAGTGACGCTTTAAAAAAAAAAATGTTAGTGGATTTATATACAATATACGGTTTAATTAGCAAATCAGCGAACGTCTTTCTGTGAAACGTGAAATGTTAAGACAGACATATAATTTGATTTGCCGAGGGCTTGGATAAAGTAAAAAAAAAAAGATATTTTTGTTGCTGTGACTTTCCATGGTTATCTTGTTATTTATATGCTGTGTGTGTGTGTGTGTGTGTGTGTGACATGTGCATGGCTTTAGGCCTAACAAGAAAATAAAATTTATTCCTTCTCTCTCTTTCTTTTCTAGTCATTACACTGTAAAAAATTGAAAGAATGAAAAAAAAAATCTATGAATAATCTAGACTAGAAAAGAGGCTCCGTTTTAGCAACTGAGGAACGCAAACGTTACTTCTTCCCCGTTTCAATCTACGGAACTCTTTCCATTCGATGTAATCTTCAGAATTCAGTTGTTTCTTCTTGTCTTGTTCTCTCCTCTCGTGGAATCTTTTCCTCTTTTGTCAAGCAGTGTGTCCGACACAAATTTACAGTATAATTTGCCTTGAGGACGCGGCAAGAAAACCCCCCATTTAGCCACGGTAATGGACACTGTTACCGTGTCCGGCCATTTACTTCTCCATCTATCATTCTGCTTTGGGTTTTGGTTTTAAAGCAAATGTATTTTTCGCTGCTTTATGTGTGTGTGTGTGTGCGTGTGTGTTGTTTGCTGTTGTTATTTGCTGAAAAGTGGTAATACCAAAGGTCATGCTTCCAATCTTTGTCACATTCCCCTATCGGAAGTTAAAAAAAAGGTTGAAATTAAAGCGAAAACACACACACACATACAGAGAATTCTATTAAAATGTTGCTCAGCGTATAGTGCTTTTCATGAATGTGACACAAAGTGTGTGGCACGTTCCATTCATCGTGTAGGGCAGGTGGCGCTGGGAGCTCGAATAGTTTTTCTTTAGAAGAAAAATGTCTTTTACAACCTAGTTTTGTTTCCAAACACTTGCATTTGGCAATTTGACAACTATTCAGGTAAACCTTTCTTTTTTATTTTTCTTTCTTTGTACTTTGATAGGTAGGATTAAGCATCAGAAAAATCTTTTGTTTTCCCTCCTAGTCTTCGGCAGAAGAATTAACGAAAAGAAACCACAATGTCTTGATTTTCAACGAAACCACATCTCTTACATAGGAATACGTTTTAATTTGTGCTTGATTTCTTTTCTTTTCTTTTTTGTTTGGATTTGGTTTCTTTTCTGCATTTGTGTACACACACACATACTAACAGACATACATAGTAATATGCTATGTATCTGTGATTCTGTATGTCGGTCCCACTGTTCTCTCTATCTATCTCTCTGTGTCTGTCTGTCTCTCCTGCTACTCAATTAAAGAGAGAGAAAAAAATACACAAGTTGAAAGAAAGAGTAGCCGTTTGTTCAGAAGTTGATAAAAGTACTTCTGTTTTTAAGAATGAAAGTCAGCAGGTGTAGCAGGGTATTAAAATGTTTGCATTAGCTTCTGGGAAAACTTGGGAATCTTATTTGTTTAGTCTTTAAAAGTTCCTTTTTTTTCCTTTCTTTTTAAATATCTTGTTTCGGTGTGGCGCATTTTTCAAATTGAAACATTTTTATTTCCAACAGCAAACGCGTAGTACAACCGTTCAAATAGGCGCGCACTTGCTTTAATTATAGATATTGTGTAGTTTTTTGTCTTTTAAAGGTACTTAAGTGTAGACAAGAAGCATATAATTGACTTATCAAGTATTGTAACAAGTTTTACGTATAAGGTACCGACAAGTTCTAAACTGTAGTTGATAGGTGGCCATGTTAATTTAGTATTAACGTGGACAAACTTCTACTTCGGATGTTCTGAAGTATGCTCTTTTTTTGTTTATTTTTAAGCTATCCCCCCCCCCCCCCCCCTCCCTCTACTGTTTGGAATCTAACCATGTAGAAATAAAAGTGACAGTTTTGTTAATTTCTTTTCGGAAGGTTTCGATTACGAGACAAACGTACTGTGTATACCAAAGTTTCAGGATTGATTTCCTGATAAAAAAATAATTTCCTGGCACAGTTACATTTTCGTAAAAACAAATATTTCATCTACAAGGATGCCTAAAAAATGGGGAAAACAAGCAAGTTACCGGTATATATATATATATATATATATATATATATATATATATATATATAT
>JAGDQP010000147.1:144578-161152 GCA_022664845.1 Lepisma saccharinum
ATGCGAATATATATATATATATATATATATATATTCGCAGAGATTATTGTTGGTAGAAGAATTTTACTATTTTTAGCCAAGATCTGATTTTGAAACATTGATCAATTACTTACAAAGAGAAAGAACTTAAAACAATTTCTTGTTTAATTACAACGCAAAAGGAAAGAAAACTTATTGTTTGATTTTGTGATGAATAACACGTATTGTATATCAAACAGACGTTGAAGTCTATTTGCTTCGTAATCGAAATATTCTGGTTTCAAAATCCATCCGGAGTGGCATTTTTCTCCTTACGTCACTTCAAAGGAGATGAAACCTGAAATTGTACGTCAATAGAGAAACAAACAGCAATTTAGTGAGTCCTCAGGATGGCCAAGAGGTTAGAGTGTTCGCTTGGTCAAGGGTTCAAATTCCGCCGGGGTCCATTGAACGGAGTGGTTCGAAGCTTACTTTGCCAAAAAAAAAATGTAAATCCGGTCCTTAGAAGCTCACCATCTCGTTTAGGAAGTTAATTACGATTCACTCATTCACCAATTTAGTGACGTTCAATTCTGTTTCAGCGAGTGATTATTTAGCAATGTTAAAATTATTTCATAATCTGTAAGTGAAACTCCATATTGTGATTTAACCTTATAATAAATAGCTCATTTAACTACATTTGAGTCAACCTTGGCGCATTGTTTTTTATTTCTACTGTGCCCGTTATATTTGCTCGAACGGAAAAAAAGTAATAAAAAAGTTTTTGGATTTATTTTTTTCGGATCGTATAACTGTATTCAGTTACAGTAAAGTCCGTTAAAAGGTTCGCTAGTGGACTGGAATTCAAAATTCTTCTCTATTTTCAGATTCAATATTATTTCGATTTGACAATTGAGAATGTGTGTAAAAAAATACTATGTGAAGTTTATATATATATATTGTAAGAATTTTCTTGTGTGGATTTTTTAAAAAAAGAATATAAACCGACAGATTCACCCCACCATCTCTCTTTCTCTCTCTCTCTCTCTCTCTCTCTCTCTCTCTCTGACACACATAAACACAGGTATTCAGAAAACGCACATAAGAGCTGTAGTAAGAATAAGTAATAGGTTCTCAAATTTCAATTGCAGGTTCTTTTTCCCAGAAAAATGAAAGAAGGAAGCTAACGGTCTCTTTTCTCTTCTTTCAAATAAATAAAAAAAAATAAATTTAAGCCTTTCCCAATTCTTGGCATCGAAGGGTAAACACTAGTAAAGAATCAGAACTATCAAGTATGAAATCCTACTCTATGCCAAACATCCCCACATATAAGCACAGACACATAAGACTTTAAAAAAAAACTTGAGAAAAAGTAGTGAAGGACGATGGAGTTCTACCCTTCAGAGCGAAAGCATTGTGTGCCATAAAGCCCCGTTCGTCTGAGCACAAGGTTTTTTTCTTTTTAAACAGAAACGACTGAATTCTTTTATTGAGATCTTTAAGAGATTGCACTAGAGAGGAATTGGGGATATAAGAACGGGAAGTTGAAAAAGAATAAAAAAAAAATATCATCCAACCCTTTATTCGTAATATTTTTGTTCCTGGTTCCAAAAAAAAAAACCTTTTTTTTTCATTCTACCCCTTTCTTACGTATCCTTTCGTATTTTAAATTCTCATCCGCAGAAAACCCCCAGCAAGCAATGTTCGTCCGTACTTTCTGCCCTTTTCATACACTTTTTTTCTTTCTGATGTTAGCTCTCTTTTGAAAAGGAACAGTGGAAGCGCTTGTTGTATTGTGTTTCCCACATAATTCTAAAAAAAAAATCTTTCCAGCAACCATGTAAGATTTTTTTTCACTCTCTCTCAAGTTCTTTACCTGTTATTTTCCCCCATTTTTTTTATCTATATATATAAAACTCACCCTTTAACCTGAGGCAAGTTCTATTTTTTAACCCCTTCTCAACTTACACATCTGCAACCCCTGAACTTCCGATGTTTATCCCTGTTGTGCCTTGCATGAAAATGGAAATTTAATTCTTCGCAAAAGGGGGTTCAAGTTTTTGGAACGGAAAGTAATTTTCATATAAATTGCTTATACGAAGGGGGAGGGGGAGTTATATGAAAAAAAAAATAATAAGAAGAAGGAATTCGGCTAGTGGTGGAAGGTTAGAATTAGAAGAGCAAATAAAGGGGTAAAAAAGACCAGGAAGAGGTTGGATTTAAAGAAGGGATCCGTGGAGGGAGGGTCAAATTTGGGGGAGTCTTTTTGGGTGAAATCCTGAAGTGGTTTTTGCAGAAGGGTTTTTTTTACTGATCTTCCACCCTTATAAAGAAAACCGACAGGAAAGGATTAAGGACCCCTTCTCCTTAGTTACCGTCACTGGATACGTTACTGCATTGTTTGACTGTCATATTTAGACCAGACCAAAAGAAAAGAAACCTTGGAAAATGGGTATGGTTACATTGTTCAAACACCTGAGATGACATTGCAATAGGAAAGAATTCAATGACTGAAACAACTCAGCAGACTATATACCATAGTGACAGTAATATTGCCTCTCCGTGGTTTTTTTTTTTTATGTTCTCTTTTCAATTATTGCAGTTCCTTTTTCAAAAAATTTAACGACATTTTCTACCAAAAGATGATAACTGAATTTATTTCCGCTTTCTTCGATCTCACTATGAGAAAAAAATTCAGTATTTCCTCATACCATATTATATGTTAAAACTTTTCTTCAAAATTCGGAACAATTATTTTCATGTTCCTTTTGGCCACAGCATTTACCCGCGCTCCACCCAACAACAATCCACACCATTTTTTTTTCCTTAGCCAGTTTCCTGCAAGCTTTTACTACCCTTTTCTCACTCCATTTTCTACTTCTTTAGTTGTTTTTTTTTATTTCAGAGGGGAAAAAAAAAGAAGACACTTGGATCTCTTCAGATAAAAGCATGGATTTTCATTTATATTTGTTCTTCCGCTTTCAACCATACGCAACGAAAAGGAAAAATGTACCTTTTCTCTGTATTTTATTGTCACTTCCTTTTTCGTATTCGAGATAATGGTTTCAACACTTTCTTCTCACCTCGACCCGAGAGATGGCTCTTGCGTCTCCCATTTTTTCTTCTTGCCGTTCGTCACATGTTCACTAGCAAATTCTCCTGTCCAACTTACTTTTTTCGTTTTTTTTTTTTTTGGTGGCGTTTTTACTGTGTTATTTCTTTTCAATTAAAATACACTCTAAGGCATCAGTGTGTTTGGAAAGTGAAGAAAGAGCTGAGGCAGGATGTCCGACAGAATTTTAGGTCTGGTATGTGTGTGTCTAAAACCAAATTTGGGAAGAGGGCATCATTATTATAAGTATAGTTTTTCAGATTTTGTGCCACATTATATCAAGAATGAATCTACAAAAATTACGTTCGATTAATTTAAGTTACTTTAAAACAATATACGTACGGATTACTTACTACTTTATGAAGTTGTTTGCGAGTTTTCTTTGTTGAGGGAAAGATTGTTTCGTTCTTTTAGAACTATTTGTTTGTATGAATTTTTATATTGAATAATAAACTATGAAACCCTTTCCATCTCAATAAATGTTCTCCCAAATTTTTGTCTTAAACTACCGATATGTCTAAAGGTGAATTAAATATTGCTTACTTACTTAATAACATCGACTTTAAAATTTGATGATAAAATCGTTAAGGTTACCATAGTTCATTGCCTGTGGCTACAGTTGTATATTTGATTCATTTTTATTAACAACATCGACTCTATTTTGTCGAACTTGATCTAACTAGAAGCAACAGACAATTATTTTATTATTTAACTGTTTGTTTCTCTCACCAACTGTGTCTCAACTTAGCGGTAGTGCATTTACCTTGTAATGTTTTGGGTTTCAAGCTGAATGTTGGGGTTGTACTTGCGGTTAAAATCATAGGTGGTCGTCCTTATTAGGTAGGGTAATGGAAAACTAAAGTTCTCATGGTGATAAGAATGATAAATGATCTCGCTTTCGGCTAGAGTGGCCTGGGGTCGTTCCAAGTGGGAGGCTCATTGATTTTCGGTGTTGAATCATCTTCGCGAGAACAATTAGAGGCACTATTGAAATGAAAAAGTTGAGGATTCCGTCCATGTAAAACAGAAAAAAAAGTGACAGTGCCCACATAGCAGAGTACGTCCCTGGGACGTCCCATTTAGATCCTATTACCGTCAGAATGGTAATGCTCCCATAACGATGTCCTAAGGACGTCCGTGGGATAACTCTGTGGGCAATACAAACAGTTCATCCCGTATGGATGTCCCCCGGAAAGCCGTGCGGGATTACCTACCTGGAATTTCTATAAATTAAATCGACCTTACTATTATTATTATTTAATTAATTATAACTATACGAAGGATATGCCTTCGTATAGTTATACGAAGGATTAATTATAACTATACGTCCCATGGATGTAAACGGGACTTAAACAGGACGTCCTACGGACGTCCCGATATCCTGCCAGGAGATCCGTCAGATATCCCTGGGACGTCATATTGCTATGTGGGTGCGGGGGTGTCGTTGGGATGACCACACAGCTTACAATTAAATGAAAGCCATCTTGTATGCCCAAAGCCCCAATTTGAACTGGAGGAGTTTTAGTTTCTTAACGCTCCTTTTCACACTCCCGTACAACTTTTTTTTTTTTTTTAATTATGAAAAGATGAAATACAATATTAAAATTTTGTAAAGTTTGGTCGTTGGTGCTTGTGAAATCATATGATATGAAGTTAAAAAGTGTTTTACAGAATTCAATTCTAGTAGAGTTATTTGACAACCAGTGAATTATGACGTCATATGCTGGGCCATCAAATAACTCAGCTAGAACTGAAGTATGTAAAACATTTTGAAGTTAATACCAGAGAGTTCCATAAGCACCAATAATCCTACTTTCCAAAATAGTAATATTATATTTCGTCTTTCAAAAATTTTCAAAAAAAAAACGAACGTGAAAAAGAGCGTAAAAATCCAGGGAACTAGCATATTGTATTATTGCCACAAAAAAAAAAAAAAAAAAAAAGAAATCAATTATTAATGCTTTATATGGAAAAACTTCTCGGTGTTTCTATGAAATATAATAATGTCATCTTTTCATTAGTCCCACATAACTAATCGAAAAGTAACAAGAAAACAAGACAAAAATTATCAATAATGCGTAGCTTTTACAGCAAATAGGAAGAAATAAAACATTGTGGTAGTATTTTCCTAATTACTTGATGTTTTCTTACATTAAAAAAAAAAAACAAAAAACGAAAGATAACAAATTACCACACTTCCTTCCCCCTCGCTTGCCCCCGCTGATTTAACTTTTATGAGAAAGATTTGTTTTTTTTGTTTTTTTTAATTTTTACGCTTTCCGTAATACATCTGATTCACAACGTTTTTGTTTTATTTCAACGCAAATCACTTGTGGAATGAGAGGTCAGTTTGGGGTGTAAGTGCAGTAAATCCACGTGCAGGGGTTATCACTAAAATGGATGTTTTAATGAGAATGCAGAAAGGCAGGAATTTGCGCTGGCGTGGAGTTAGAAATAAACATTTTTCGAATTGACATTCTTCTTCTTCTTCTTCTTCTTGATTTTAAAAGAGAGAGAGAGAGAAAAAAAAGATTAGTCCACTTCCAAATAAGTTTCATAACTATATTTCTTACCGAAGGTCATATTCAATAATTGTTTTTTTGTTGTATGAAAAATGTAAAAAAAATATAAAATAGAAGAGATAAAACTTTTATGCTCTTTTTTCTTATATAAAAAAAATGTGTTACGGTTTATTTCTCACCGAGCATTTCACTGTCAATCATGCTTTTATATGTTTCGCTCTTAGCTGCATATATTGTAAAAAATAATATGTGCTTTTTTTTCATCTTTTACACAATACAAATAAAATTGAGTTTCACTGACCTTACAATGAGTCCACAATCCCAAAATAGGCTATATAGGACTAGTACTTTCAGCATACACACATTGTGTCAAGTAAGTTTATGGTTTATTTTTATCTGCATGAGACCTAACGTACTAGTCTTGATAGTATGAACACTCTACGGAGAAGTTCTGATATTATTGACTACAGTTCACATATTATATGTTCTGTAATATTTACGACTGGCTCACGGTCGCTTTTTACTTCGTGGAAAAGACACTTCGACAAAAATCAAGAGTACTTCCAAATCACTAATTTTTAGAGCTTTATACCATTATTTTTCTCTCACCGTTCAATTGATGAAAAAATTGCAAAGGAAAGTTTAGGTATGACCTGTGAGATGCCTTTGGGCCTAATACTATGAGTGACTGTGTGATGAAATTACATAGCGAATATGCTCATGTGAAGCACGGGGAAATCCCATTCCCGCTTTCAATTAAGGTTAGTGTAAATCATCGATCTCTTACAATAGATGGCAGCACTACCTTCGCTGTCTCTAATGTATGTTATTCGTCTCACGACACTGCAATGCCGCTTCCACAAATTCAAGCCTAGAAAGTTCAAACTTCCAGAGAAGAAAGTTGATAACCGTATAGATTCATTTTTTGTTCATTGTTGAAATTGCTTGATTGTTAGAGGTTTCGATATTCACAACAATCAAGCGATTTTAGCAATAAAAAAAAAAAAGAAAGGAAGTGAAAAGCGGCACTGGTAGATCTCTTGAAATTGTTATGGCACTTGTGGGTACGTACGTGAAGAAGTTCGATTGGATCATGCGCAATGTTGTGCAGTATTTCCTTTTTCTCTTTTTTTTTTTTTTTGTATACAATGTGTCCAGGAAGGGCAACCATTCTCTGATTATGACTAAATTTTGTTAGTGATAAAATTTGTATGTAAACTTGCACTAGAAATTTCTAGACACGTTGTGATCGAGCACGATTAGATTCATTGATCGAACTTTAATGAATATGCTCTAATTAAGCACGTAGCTTCTAAGAATAGGACATGGGCCAGTTTAAATCCGAGCCAGAGTACCAATGTATAGACCAACTACTGTTGTGTACACAGGAGTACCTGCAGAAGTCCCACCCAGTTTCTGAATACGGTGTCTACTTCGTCACTTTAGACGAAGCCTGAGCTGAAGTTGTCTAAAGTCCATCAATGTAATTTAAAATTTCAATCACGCTAGAATTTAATGAGAAAAATGATTAATATAGTTTGGCAATCCAAAACTACTCTTTGAAAGGCGTCATCAATTTGTTCTGGAATTTGGAATTGTGTTATTGAATGTATAATTACTCCGAAAATCACCCTCATATTGCCCCTGCTTTGTAATTTTTTAAATTTCTTATTTGAGTGATATCTCGCCCCTATTTATATATTTGGCCATATTTTAAGAAAATATTAATTTTCTTATTGTTGATAGGAATTGTTTCCACATTTGGAGGAATGGAATGAAAGTGTCAATCCCAACTAAATAAAGGGTTGAATTAATATCACTCTAAAAATTTTTTTATAATGATATTTTCTCGTTTCTTGTACAGAATAGGAAGTTCAAAGTTTCAAAGACTCATTTTGTTTCCATTCTTTCAAGAATTCAGAAACTTCAAGGTTTTCAACTCCACAAAACCATAATTTTCATGAATACTTAATATTTCATTATTATGTTCCGAAATTCTTATAATTTTTACCTTTCGTTTTCCTACCTATCTTTGAAGATGATACTAATGAACAGTCGAAAATTCAAAATTACTAATAATAAAAAAAAAAAATTGCTTTCATAAGACTCTCAAACATTGCTGGTAGATAGTCCGACAGCTTAAAGCAAGTTGTTCGTGTTTCATGTTCACATACAGTCGTTCAGCAATATAAGTGTGGATGGTACACGTTTTGTAAACAATTTTACCAGTTCTGATTTATTCGTTTTAATATTACTGCTACATACAAAAAAAAAAAAAAAAAAATCGTATGGTTCAGTATATTACAAAAACAAACTATTTTTTTTTTCTAAAAAAAAAAGTTTCGTCGTTAAAACATGTAGCTAACTTGTTTTTAACGACTGTTGTAACCAAGGCTCACAAACAGGTAGGACCAAGCGAAGTTCTATATCGTATGAGAAAAGCAACTTAAAAGAAAAAAAAATGAAAAGAAATACACAACAACAAAATAATAAAGAAAGAAAGAAATAAGAGACGGTTTGGTTGTAACAAGCACAGGCTAATTTTATGTGATCCTGCGCTTGTATACGTCATGTTTTTACACCTTTCGTTTATTACATCATCCTTATTTCGATTTTTTGAAAGTCTCAAACTGCTTATATGTACATTCATATGTGACAAGCCATCATTGCAGCGATATATATACACTTTTATTTTTTTTACTCTCTTTTTACCAGGTGAACTTTTGCATTATATCTATTGCTGTTGGAACTAGCTGGTTGAACGCAAGAAGACAATTCCTTACAGAACGTCTGAGGGAAAAAAAAAAAATCCGCAACTGAAAAAATAAGAACGAAAAAAAAAATCAAAATGCAATAAAAATAGTTTATCTTTGGCTTGCTGCATATCTTAATTATGTGCTGCTTTTTCCTTGTTCTATTGGAAGTCTTCTGGAACTATGGTGCACCTTCAGACCAAAATTGCATTTTTATGGCGGCTGTCCACGCTCTGTAAATATACTCCGCGCTTTATACACACGCTCCAGATTGGTATATGTACACACATGAACAGTACACACACACACACACTCATATATATATGTATATATATGTGTATATATATATAGCAAAACAAATCTTCCCCCCTCCCTTCTCCTACGCCTTTTTTGGATTTCGTTTTAATATTCTTATAGGCCTATTCACGCAACGACTATTTCTCTTGTCATGGGTTTGGTCAGCTGTTACAATCAGATTCCTACTACTAATTATTACTGCCCTGAAGTGAACATTTTTTTCTCTTCTTCTTGTTCACAGACGATTCATATATTCTCTCTTGCTTTTAATTTCTTCTTCTTCTTCTTTTTTATCTCTGGTTGCAAATATTCAACACTTTTGTTGGAGCTTTTAACGTGATTATTCTTCGTTGTTATAGTCACCTAATAATAATCTTTTTCCACAGGAATCGTTTTGCGCAATTTGAGCTTTATTAATTTTAAAAGAGTCCTGACTTTTAGTTTGAGCATATAAAAAGGTATTAAGTCGAAGGAAATGTTATAAGAACTTAATATAAACATCAGTGGTGGAAAGAAAAAAAAGTATATAATATGTGCATTATATTATTTTTCTTTTCTTTTAATCAGTGCTGCTGACTTCCATGCCATGGCGCATAAAATATGGCATAGTACTATATTTAAAGTAATATTGTATGCTATTCAGCTTTAATACTTAGTGCAAAATACTTGGCAATAAAGTCTTTTGAGATTAAAAAAAAATCACATACAAGAATTTATAGTCATTAATTATTGTTATGACTTTTTCTCCTCCCCCTTTTCTCCCCCCTCTCTCTCTCAAAGGCAATGTAGCAATTAAACATTTTCTGTTGTTACTTAAAAGAGAAATTTATGTACTTTCATAAGATGGAAATTTAGCGGCAATTGGCATTAATTAGGGCTTAAGTAAGGAAATTGGTAGCATTAATTTATTATACACATTTATATCAGAGTTGTAACGATAATCTGAACTATTTAATAGTTCCTTTTTAATGTTAGATTTGCTAATTTTAATCATATTGAGCGAACGATATATTTAAGATATTTGATACACTTTGTTAAAAGAACGTCAGATTTAGAAGAAAAAGTATCTACGCTTCTTCGCATCAACCCCGGATTGACATATATCTGTTACAGTTCTGTTGCCGAACATTCTAACTCAGGCTTCGTAAAGGTATTACGAAGTTACTTACACCTGGCGATTGTTGTTATGATGCCTAGAAGAAGACCATGACCGCTTCCTGTCCCATTATTTTTTTTAGAGTGCTCGCTCAGGAACGTCATCTCTCTCAGACTTAAGCCATAGATTCATATCAAACTCACACAATTTAAGTGGAATAAATCAAGTACTGTTACATTTATTTATCTTGTAATAAGATGAAAAGGCGGTGTAATATAAAATATTATACGATAACCCATTCACAGGATTCTCCATTTGTAAACGACTATATTAAACGGGTGATTGGATACGGATAACTGAATTTGATTTATTTATGACCTTCTGTGGCTCAGACAGTCAGATCGTTGTGGACTTGTACACTTGATAATTATTATACTAATGCGAATCTCAGTTAAAAATATTTGAGGTTATGATGACGTGTTCCTCCTCCTGCTCCTCTGTCTTCTTCTTCTTCTTCTTCTTCTTCTTCTTATTATTATTATTATTATTATTATTATTATTATTATTATTATTATTATCATCATCACAGTTACATAGTCAATTCTACAGTTTTTATTTTTATGTGTTTACGTGTGTGGTGTGTAAAAGAGAGAGAGAGAGAGAGAGACAGACAGACAGACAGACAGACTTATGGTGTCTATAAAAGTGTTAAAAACTTTCCTTATCCTCCCCCCCCCTCTCTCCCTCTTATAGTATTATGGATGTGAGCTAGAAAACAAGGGTTCAATTACTTACGTATTCCCACAGACAGATAGATATACAAGAAAAAGAAAGAAAAAAAAATGTAGAAATCACAGTGAAGTTCAAAGTTTGTAAAATTGTTTGTAAAATGTCCCAGATGAAGTTTCAGAATATGATTAAAAATACTTCATGTGAGGTCATGCATATTATCAATGCATACACGTGGAGATTGATAAACTGTTTTCAAAAGGGTTTGGTTAGCTTTTTTTTTTTCCTTTTCTGCTATTGTAGGAAAAAATAAATTTAATTATATAACTAAAGTTGCATAGATTAGCACTTATAGAAGGAGCACGTGATTATAGCATATAGTTCACAAGAAATTAAAATGACATATTGATAAAAAAACTTAGTACATTGATTCTATGGCTAGACACTTGCTTCCTGTGGGAGAAATTTTAACTATGATTGCAGTTCCATACAGTGCTTTTTGGATTTCACAAGTTTATGGAGATAATACTAACAAGTAGGTAGGCTAAATTTATTAGTACTTCTTTCAAAATGATATGTACTTCAATTGATTTGTTGAGAATGTGTTATTATTCACTAAATTTGAATCTGGTAGCATGAATTTGACAATCATCCTTGCTTTTTTCCCCCCCCGAGGATAACAGGATGGGGTGAGTGGAAAGGAAACACCCCATTGACTGTGCCAACCACTGATATATTTAGAGACGAGTCCGGTGGTTCCGAATACCCCGAAATTCCGATTTAGAAGTACGTAAAATTAGCGTAATTTTTTAGATATATGCACATTTCATACCCCTGACGGAGTATAGATCCTATAAAATCGTTGAACCCACCCGAAAATATAATCTGTAGATAGATAATTCGTGACAGTATTTTCGTAGGAGAGTTGTAATATTTCTTAAAATGATAAATATGGCCTGATATTGCTTTTTGTAAGATGTTTTGATCGAAATGTATTGTCAAATTTGTAAAACAATTATTCATTAATGAAGGTGGAAAACAAAAGTATAAATTAAGAAAACATATCTGCAGTAGGAATTGTAAAATGTCCTGGGGCCACGGTGGCCCAGTTGGTAGAGCGCTTACCTCTGGTGCTAGGGGTCGTCGGATCTATCCCTGCTCATGCCATGTGGACTTTGTGGTGGACAAAACACCGTGTGCGTGGGTGCGTTTTCTCGGGGTGCTCCCGTTTCCTCCCACTTTCTTCATTCCACCAATTCATCCCATCGTCATCCATACGGCCTGAGCCAAAGTTGCCAAAAGGCCTTAAATTCAATTCAGTTTCTAAAATGTCCTTTTAATGACGACAAAGACATCAAAATTAAAATTAACAAGATCAAAATGTTTTATCTAACAAATTGTTTAGCTTATTAAGTTAGATTATATAGCTTAAAACAGGTTTTATACAGTATCTTGTACGAACGTAATGTTATAATGAGGTTAAATTGTCCACAGTAGGAACAAGTCATTACATTTCGGTACTCGTTCGACCTATACAAAAATAGTAAGTACAGTACAAAAATAGAATACTACTCCCTGAAATGTTAAATGAAATTAACCATTTTGTTTCTCCTTAGTTAGAAATAATCACAGTTCTACAGAGGGCAGAGCAGGGCCGCATTTGGAAATATGGCGCCCCTGCGCACTTAAACGGCCAGCCCCCCCCCCCACCATCTATTAACCACAATATTAGCCAGCGCCGGCGTGCCGGGTGAGTCCAAGTTGAGCGTAGAGGGGAGGGAGCTACCGCGTTGAGAGCGCGTAGTGTGGCATTCACGATTATAGCGCATATTATGAATGCTTTGCGAATTGCGTATAAAATCCTATAAATGCTTTGGCACTCATTGTCATTGAGATTCAAAATGGCTGTTATTTCCAATTTTTTGTGCTGCCCGTTTCAAACTTGCAAGAAATATATTTTCTTCTACTTAAGACATAAATTTTAATTTCTTCCTCCAAAATTTGGCGCTCTAGGCACATGCCTAGTGTGCCTAGTGGCAAATAAATAAATAAAATACGGCCCTGGGGCTGAGTATAACGTTCGTATAGTTATTACGCCAAAGACTACGAAGACATTCATTGTAGAGGTTTTAAAGTTATTTCAGTTTTGTGTGAACATGCAAAGTTATTCTTATTAGTGAACACTATATTCTGATTATTTTTGGACAATTTTTTTACTTACTACTGCAATGCAAATAGGTATATTTTTAATAAGTAATTAATTTCTTTCATCTTCCAACTTAAACGCTTTTGTGTATTATTTATGATTACAATTTATTTTCGTTTCTTTTTTCAATTCATACGAATTCTACATTTCATGAGAATATTTCATAAATCTTTAAAACATGACAGGAATTAATATTAAATACAATGTCAGTAGGAAAGGTATAGAGAGGAAAACAAATTCAGTGATTCATATTTCAAATGTTGTATGTACAAATAATATAAAAAAAAAATTATCATCACATAAAGTAAGTTGAAATGCTTTTTTAGATATGAAAATAGTATTTAAAGTATCAATCTCTCATCCGCGGGTTTATTTATCTACCTGGCAATACTTTCTTCTCGTCCCCATCGACGTCCAATCGTACCGTTTTGAAGAATACACAACTGACTACGCGCCTGAATAAATCGTTGGAAGAACTCTACTATACGCCATCTTGCGTCAGTTTAATGATAATCATGATAAAAAAAAAAAACAACAACAATGTGATTGATATATTTTAACGAATCATTTCCAGTATGTTTTTTTTTTGATATATACTTGGCACGTAAAAGCTTGTCTTTTTTGTTTTAAAAAAAAAATGTGGGTCTATATTTATATGTGTTCTCATATTCCATATATACTTGATATGTGCTCCGTTCCACACTTACCCTGAATACCATAGTGTTGCCTACCGCGTAAATAACGAATAAAAATGAGCTTAGCTGTTATGAAAGAACACCCGCTTTCATGACAGTTGAATATCGCATTGACCTCATTTTTTTGGACAAAGGACTTGACAGATTCACTCGGTTCTAGCAACAATACATCTTGTTCACTTCTCGCAATTCTACGAAGGACGTCTTTAGGAACTTCTGCTTTTCTGTATCCAAATTAGCTCATGTTTATAAGGATTTTTTTTTTGTTTCGTCTTACGTAACTGTCAATTACAGCAGTCTACAACAGAAGAGGAAAAATTGAAGAAGGAAAGAAAAAAAAATCGAAAGAGAAACACTTTGAATACCTAACTTGTACAACAATGAACACTATCCGTGATTTTTATTGAAATTTATTAGGCCTTGGCCTACTTATTAGATTCTTTTTTTTTTTATAGATTGTTATATCAGCCAATAAAAATGACTATAATTTGCAAATCAGAGTGATGAAAAATAAACTGAGAAACATGAAGATGATCTTGCTAACAAATGCACAACAAGATACGAAGAAATGAAACTGCACAAGTACCGAATATGGAGTGAATGAAGTAACTACCATTCAATGTTATGAATATGTTAATGAATTATTATTTAATTAGTGGATATTGCAGCTACATATTTACCACAAGTTTAAAATTGGACTCTTATTGTTGAAGAAATTATCTGAGATATGTTAGCAAAATAGCTTTCGTCCTTTAAAAAAAAATAAAAACAGTGAGCTTTAATTTTTCATAGTGGAGCGCTTGATTGCACTACAAATCAAGTGAGTATCTGAAGCCAGAAACAAGAGGAAAACGAAAAGCTTATTTGAACACTTCCAGTTTAATCCAAAGGTGACCAAACTTTTAGTTCTAATTAAGTTTTTTTTTTCGTTTGTTGTCGCTGTATGGCCGGTTTTCTAATTTATAGCTTAATTAGCTTGCAAGTAGTGTAAATGTTATTTACACAGGATGTGCTATTATATGTGCAGTTCAGTATGCGCATAAGTTAATTATTAAGAGATCGAGCGGCTGTTGTTCAGTTGGTAGAGCGTTGACTTCGTATTTGAAAAGCCCTGGGTTCGATACCAGCGGACAACCATCATGGCAGAGGTTTTTCGAAGATTTTTCCTTAGTAACAGCATTCAAATCCGGGATACCTTCAACTTAGGTCCTGGCCGACTCCTTTCCGCATCCTCTCCCGTATCCTATTCCGGCCTAAGCCTTAGATGCCTAAAAGTCAAGATGCCTAATTCAATAATTAAGACATGTAAGCGAGCTACGCAGCGATAACAAATGTAAATAAATGATGTTAGAAATGAAATTAAAGTTTGGTTCATTTTGGATTAATGATTCCTTTTGCGTTTCACTTAAGACATGAATTGAGGTTTATAATAATAATAATAATCGCGGAGCGGCCTAGGTTCAATATCCGATCGAGAAGTGTGAGATTCCTATCCTTGGTGCCTCTAAATGCTGATTAAAATTTAGTATCAAAACGTATACTAGGGAGGAATCGTAGAGAAAAATCGCTACATGAACTTGATTGATCAAATCAATGTCTGTTTTTTTACCCCAATCTAGAACAGTATCGCTATATGACTATAGTGGCGGAAATTTTCAATGCCTTAGTTACAGATTACTTTCCCCCTGTTTACTTGTTCAAATCGAGTTTAAGTAGAAAAAGGGGAAAAAAAAGTGTCATAAAATAAATCCGTTGCTAATTCGTAAAGAATTTGCAATCCATATTATGTCCCAATATTTCTCGTCTTTGTAATTTAATAATTAAGAAGGGCAATGGAAAAACTGTATACGAAAGATATACTTAAACTTTTTAAGCTCTGTTAAGGATCAAAAGTTTCTTCTCAGGGTAACTAGTTCTGTTTCCCGAAATTGAAATAAGATTTTCTTTGAGTAAATAAATTATAGTAGCAGTAATAAATTTATATGCCAATTTATCACGAATTTAGCAACGCTTTTCATTTTTTTTTTCTCGATTACATTTTCTAGACATGACAAGGACATAGCATTTTTATATTTACGAAAGCTCTTGGTAAAGCATATATTTATAACATAAAATTTCAAATCAAGTATATATCCTGTATATACTTGCTTGACATTAGCATCCGGGAACCTTTTTTTTTCTTTATTGTTAATATTACACAGCTCAAAGCAATAAAACAATAAATTTCTTATTTTTTTCTCCAAATCTAATTTATTATGACGACAAGTATTCATCAACAGTATTTGCTTAAAGATTTTTTTAAATGAAATATTAGGCAAGGTAATGTGTTGAGTGTTTTTATGACGCCATTTTGAACAAGTGGTTCGTGTCATAAGCCTAACTAAACTTGTTGATGTGTGTAAATTCTTTTTTTTTTTAAAGAAAAGAAGTTTCTTAAGATAAGTTCTTTTCTACCACTTCCATTTAATCTCCCTCTGTTATGATCAACGTGGGAGGTAAAAGAAACCCCCTTCAGAAAAGGTCATGTTAACCACAAGACTTGAGGTTAAGCTTGTTTTTTACTGCCTTTACATAAATCAAAAGAGCCGTATGTTAAAAACGCACACTACAAGAAGTATGCAAACAGAAAAGGTCTTGAAACACAAATATGGTATTATCAAGCGGAGTTAACAAAATGTGAATAACTCATGATACCCCACCTTTTGTTTGCGTATGAAGTTTTAGTAGTGGTATTCTCGTGTTCTCTTTCTTCGTAATTCCAAATAAGCCTAAAACTGCTGCGTATTTACATTCAGAGTTAAAAAAAGAAATATATATATGATCTGGCTACTTGTTGCTCCACCTTATATGAGAGTAGTTGTTTGCATGATACAGGAAGAGTAATTGTTGTTTCTTTAAACGTTATCCAACAAAGGTAGTTTTCTTATTGTTTACCTTTTTTTTTTTTTTTTTACAAAAAATACAATTAATAGAAATTTTAGATAATCACTTAGGCCTAACTTTTGCATATTTTCAAAGCAAAATTGTTTAAGAAAATAAACCTCCACATTCTATTGATGACTGTCTCACTGAAGACAACTAGACATAAGCACTTCAAAGCCTAACTTTAGGTTAATTTTCTTAGGTCAACCATTCTCAGTAACATACGTAAAAAAAGTATGATTTCAGGTTGATAATACCATAGAATGTCCGCTTCTACAATGATT
>JAGDQP010000147.1:161162-175764 GCA_022664845.1 Lepisma saccharinum
TTCTTTAAACGTTGTTGATACAATTTTGAATACAACGTTGACGTAACTCCCTCAAAGGGTAAATTTAGGTTAATTTACTTAGATCAACCGTCCTCAGTAACATACGTAGAAAAAAAAGTTTGATTTCAGGTTGATAACACCATAGAATGTCCGCTTCTACAATGATTACACTTTCTTTAAACGTTGTTGATACAATTTTGAATACAACGTTGACGTAACTCCCTCAAAGGGTAAATTTAGGTTAATTTACTTAGATCAACCGTCCTCAGTAACATACGTAGAAAAAAAAGTTTGATTTCAGGTTGATAACACCATAGAATGTCCGCTTCTACAATGATTACACTTTCCTTAAACGCTGTTGATACAATTTTGAATACAACGTTGACGTAACCCCTTCAAAGGGTAAATTTAGGTTAATTTACATAGATCAACCGTCCCCAGTAACACACGTAGAAAAAAAAGTTTGATTTCAGGTTGATAACACCATAGAATATCCGCTTCTTCAGCGATTACACGTTATTTAATCGTTTTTAATTGTTGATAGAACTTTGAAAACAACGTTGAAGAGACGGATATTCTACAGTGATATCAACGTTTTTACTACACTAGGGGGTAGCTTCAAGGTCATAAGAATTTTATTGCGTTTGCAACATGGCGAAACAATCTCTATACTTAGGGTTTTATCTATCTTCTTTTCTTGTATACTCTAACCCTCAGTTTTACAATCGATGGCTAATCTTCTTGTCAAGGGCTAAGTTGAGGCCAAGTCATAGTTCACGTACACCGATTGACCAAAATATAACTTGGCCTCAAGGTAGCCCTCACCAGAAGCTTAGCCGTCGATTGTAAAACTGGGGCTAAGTCAACGTTGTTCTAAGAATTATCTATACAACCGATTTTCTAACTATGGATTTTCTAGCTATGGATTATGGATACATATGTACTTTGAACTTTTTTTGTTACTCCTCCAAATGATAAATATATTTGAACAATATTAGTAATTGGAATATACGCCCTACTTATTTTATTTTCTTAAGAGGATGTCGGTACCAAAGAATTATGAAGTGTTTTCTAAATATGTGTTGCTTTATTATACAACAAATGACATTAAGATTTTTATACTTAAACTTTTGTTTCCTTTCTTTCTATTGTAGGTGTTGTACCAAGTGGTTCTCTTTTCGGAAATCCTCGTGTTGCGCCGCTTCATGGTGTACTGCATGGTGGTAAAGAGGGTCAGAAAGCCGTGCCCATCGACTACTCTCGTTACGTCAAACGCTTTGGTAGTGCAGCAGAATGTGGCAGCAACTATTGCAAGGACCTTAACTACAGGTGAACATAATTTCAATGAAGATTTCTTTTCTTCAAAACTTTTTTTTTGTAATGTGATCTTCGTATTCGCTGAATTAAACCTATTTTTACCATCCAATGACTCACACATAACATACATACTAGAGCTTCCATGATAAAAAGATTTTTTAAAGAATATATTTACAAGAAACCAAACAAATATTTTCTTCTTGTTCAGTGATAACATTTCAGCTACCATGACATTCTTCGTAGTAAACACTAAGCATATTCAACAAAAGAGATAGAAATAAATTATCTCAGTATGAGAGTATTTTCTTCTCGTTTTTTATGTCGGGGCTCTATCTCTCTTTACTACTCTTAAAATAGTTTTTTTAAAGTAAATTCTTAATTTTAAAGCTAATAAACTTTCAAACGATTATAAAACGGGTTCTAAGATTAGTTGGGAATCGACAATTTCAGCGAAACATTAAGTATTGCTCATGAATTAGACAACAATTTCAGATAGTGTTTAGTTAAATGTATAACGTGATTTTGGAAGCGAGTTAAAATACATTACGATGAGTAGTTTTTTGTTGTGTGTTTCTACGTTCATTTTGTACTGCTATTTATTTATCTGCCCAACTGTAAAAGACTAAAAGATTACTAAAAATTTCTTGTATTAAATTGAATATTTAGCAAATTTCTTATTGCCAACACAATAAACCTAAACATTATTTAGAAAATGTAGTGAATTCCATTATAGACAGGCATCAAATTAGTTTTGCATATTGTTGGCAAAGATAACCTTTTCTGGACAACAAAACAAGATTGAAATATAATGCATATTTTCTATTTATATCAAACATGACTGACTTTTTCGAAACGTTTCGAATTATCTGATCTATTCTTTACTAGGGGTTAAGTAAATTCCTGTAACATAGAAAACACATAGTTACATGTTAATAACAAGATTTGTTAACAGACATCAACATTACTTTAGAATTGTATAATGCTTTACAACTACATTCTACCTGTAAAGCAAATTTTATGCCACAAAATTCTGTAAAGCATAAAGAGTCAATGGATGGTTCAAATACTTAATAAGAACATAATTTTCTAGGCTTAAATTGTGTGTATAAATTGGAAAAGTTTTAAAAGAGCGGTAGATAGTAATAAAATAATATAAATATTGTTGAAATCACTTTGAGAAGGGGGTAAAAGAAAGCTTATTCTACTGATTCAAGATGACATTGCAATTCCATTATTAAATTAGTGCAAAATTAATAATACGTATGCAAGAGGAAGCAATGGACTATTATGCATATAAATTTATTTCTCAGATAAATTAGAAGAAACTCAAGTTTGGTAGTAATATTTCATCACTAAGAAGCTTTCCTTTGATCTCCTTTCATTGTGGTTTCTTTGGAGAATTCTTTCTTTTTTGTGAATTTAATAATTACCTAAGATTCACCTTTTGTATAAATAAGTCACTGAAAGTGCGATGAAAGTGTCTTGAATGTTTAAACAACATTATTAAAAGAGTATGCCAATGTTAATTCTTAATGTTACTTTGCATTAGGAATATCCTTAGTGTATGAAATAAATTTCTATTGATTTGAGGAAGGAAAAACTTAAATAGAACTTTATAAAATTATATTTCTAAAGAAAAGTTTCTTATAATGAATTATCATGTCCCATATAAATTCGTGTTCTTCTTTGGATTTATTTACACGAAGACTGAGAAAAGATTTTACTGTCTAGGCAATATTCACCGAACATCAATCACTTATTTCGTAATTTGACAGTACGTAGATGTTTGTATTTGGTACAATATGTATTTAATCTTCGGTTGGTACTATAAAAATCATTTAATATAATATGTTGTAACTTATGATAGATACACTGTAATTTGTTAATCCATATATTAAAGACTATTACATTCAGTTTTATATAAATTCAAATATATAATCATAAAAGTAATTAAACGCAGGAAGCCTGTTGTCAATAGACTTAATAATGAAATATCGCGTTTCTTTCGCAACAGTTTGTTAATTACCAGAAGTAGAAGTTGTAGATTCCTAGCATTATTTTTTGAAAAGAATATATCAAACTGAAATTTAACAACCAATGTTGAATAGAAATACTATTTCAAAGCAAATTACACTGAAAAATTAAGTTCTGTGAACTTATTAAATTTAAATTAAGTCATCAATGTATTACTCTCAAAGAATTCATTAAGTACATTTCTAGAGTATAACATATTGTAATCAAACATTTTTCAAAGAAGAATGACGTTAAAATATTTCAAAGTAGCTTATCAGCAAAGAAAGCAGTAAGAATTCTTGGAATTCAATGTACAAGTTTAAGAACTTGTTTTTGACAATGTTTTTTTTTTCAATTGCGTTATAGTTTTAATTTTCATCAATTAATTTAAATTGCTAATCACTGATTAATATAAATAGCTAATCACTGAACGTTAATTAAACATAACACTGAGAAGAATGCGATCAAAAAATCACAAATTCGATAACAATAACCTCAATTGGAAAGAATTTCATACATCATTAAAACTAATTGTTCTGGTGTTAAGTAATTTCATAAAATTGATACGATATTTTATTAAATATTATTATAATTTCGTTTCCTCTATATATTTACATTTTTTAAAACATAAAAATACATTGTGTATAACAAAACCAGTTATTTATTTCTTTTCCATTATACATAATAACTCTAAATTGAAGTTATTTATTATAGTTAATTGAGTTCTTGAAATACCAAAACCAGTTTTGTTTATATAAATGTATATACACACACATTTTATCTTTTTTTCTGAGAAAATACAGCTTTAAAAGTTATTTATACTTTCAGTCATTCAAATCATCTTCGTTTCGACATTGTATCTGTCTTGTATGTTCTACAAGAGACCCCCGGCATAAAGAATTACGGATTTTCTAGCTTTCTAAATTATTTGAATTTACAGCATATTTTTCTCCTTGTAATTTCGTAATTTACAAAAAAAAATCATCTTCGAAATTGCTAAATCAAACAACATAATAAAATCCAACATTTAAATATCAAATGTAAGATGATTTGAATATGTATCCTCTTTAGTTTTTTTTTCACAGTAAACAACACTACTCAAAGAAAGAAAGGAACACATTGATGTAGGCGGAACGTTGTAATATAATTAAACAGTCTTTATTAATACTTAAACAAATTAAACAATCTTTAAACTGTAATAGACAGAAATGAAAATATTAGACAATAGATCAGACCACTAAAGCTGTTAGTTTGAATTGGCGATGTTGTGAAACAACTTATAATACAAAAAGAAATTTAAAAAATCAACAGAATATTTCTGTGAAAGTAAATATGTAAAATGTTTTTAACAATAATGAAGTAACAATGGGTCTGAAATGTAGATGATATGACTAAAGGACTATTATACCGTATAGGTAAATATTGGTTGTGTATTTCACTGTGTGTTTGTGTTCCATTGATAGTTGATGATAAAATTTAACAAGAGATTTCTTTTAAATGTGGTAATAGAATTTATTTTGTGTCTAATTGTTAACGTTGTATATTTTTCAAAGTAACCACTTCTTCCCGCCCTCCGCTCACAAAATTCATAATTTCATAAAACGTGCAAGCACAATAATATTAAAGGGTACATTTTTTAAATTTTTTTTTAAAAGAGAATAAATTAGTTCATGTTGTGACTTGCTTTTGCTTTGCTTTGCTTTGCTTAAATTGAAATGTGAGTAACTTCTCTTTTTTTTTCTTTAAAAAAAAAACAACAACTCATTTTTTATTGTTATCAATTACTGTGAAATTGAAACACAACATTTTCATTTTTCGGTTTCATCTCTCGACATTTCCAACACTGAAGTTTCAGCATGGATACAGGACAAATATTCAGTTCAGTTCCCATGAATCCATTCGTGCAGAACCAAGAAGAAATGTGCGTACAGTTCACTTATATTTTTTTAGGATTAGATAATGCTTTTTTTCTCTCTCTCTCTTATAATCAATAACACACCAAAGCAAACTAAATACTTCCATTGCAAAGAAAAGAAGAAATAATATATCTCTTTCTTTGACACGTTCCTCATGACAAGATTATATAACAAACGTGTGTAAAGAAGTGAATTTGAAATACTTTTCATTTAGGTTAAACCAGAACCAAAAACGTTACCTAGGAATAGGAAAATTCTTGAAAAAGGATATATTAATACTTTCTTTTAAATCGTAACTACGACAACGTTAGCAGTCGTATTATATTGTAATTCTCTTACGCTAACTAAGTGGTGAAGAGTAACATTAAAAATTAACATTGCATCACTCAGCACACAATCAAATCTGTTTTCTTTTGTTTATATTATTTTAATGATAGAAGTAGCTTGTAAAATATGTTTCATCGTGAGATTATGGATAGGTTAATCATAACTAATTGCAAATTGGTATGTTTATTTAAAATTCAATTTTATTTATAACATATGAAAGAAAGTGTAACAAATCATTATATATTTTTTTTACCTTACGATATGTTTCATTCATAATTTTCAGTGGAAGATAAGAAACTTCATAGATGCAAAGAGATTACATGACATGAAAATAAGGGTACTGTTATATGGAAATAAAGAAATATTATTTACATGTTGTTTGGAAGAATTAGAAATAGATTATATTTTGAAGTTATTTCCTAGTTATAACAATTAACATTCACAATTTTTTGGTCAGTGTTAAAAGTTAATGAAGGGAGTTTACATTGAATATTGGACAAATATTAATAAGTGTTCTTTCATTGTACAATAGTGTATCAAAACACCCAATTATAAGCCACTGGAATGGCCAATACAATATATAAGGAGAGAATAATTCTCATTGTAGTTTAAGTACAGTTAAGGAAATCATCATAAAATAGAAATCCTAAATATTTATAGATCCGTTATTAAGTAAGGAACATAAACTCGTCAGGGCTAAATCTGATGTATACATTTAATAATGTTTTTTTTTTGTTATTAATGCCAATTGAAATGGTCATATGCCTTACTTTTGTACATACTGATAAAATAAAATTTAATAAACTTTTCCTGTAGTCTATACTATTACTAGAAACTTCATTGTAAACCAAAGTCTTAATTTTTTTTGCATTAGCTTCTGTTTTGATTTAGCGTTTTGTTTATGTACAGAAGTATCGATCTTGTACTAGTCTCAACCAGAAACTACCATCTATATCCACGTTGTCTAGTCGATATCAACTTATATCAAAGTCGTTTACAAAGTCGCGTTAACCCTAATTCATTGTTAATTATTTTAGGATATTGTGATTTTTACACTATATATTTCAAAAAATTGAACTTACTAATTCATTTAGAATTTCATTTGTTTCTTTTTTTAAATATAAAATGAGATTAAAGAATAATATTTTAAACCGTGTTTCGTTTTGCTTTTATTATTTGCAGGGAACATTTTCATTGTCTGGACTGTAATTCTCGTGTCTTTGTCAAGAAAGAGGAAATGATACGTCACTTCAAATGGCACAAGAAACGAGATGAATCTTTGCAACATGGTTTCATGAGATATTCTCCAATGGACGATTGTTCAGATAGATTTGCTAATTGCAGTCACAATAGGAAACAAACACATTACCATTGTCTCAAGGTAAGAATTAATAGAAACTTGTATAAAGATAGATAGATACCTTTTTGCAGGATACCTTCCGTGCCAGGATACCTTTTGCACACTGAGTAATAACAATCATTTCGTCTAACGGGATTTTGTTATGATATCTGGATCTAAAGTTCAATTTGTCGGCAACATTTAACCCGTTGATATTATATCAACTTCGTCACTGATTTGTGTCATATTGTACCATTTCTCCCTCTTCTTTGTACCTATTCTATATTTTAATTTGATTTCTCAACAAGCTCCAAAATCTTCCAGTGTTTCTGTGAATTTTTCTTTCTAATAATATCATGACGTCATGATGACAGCATTCTTTTATTTTCGTGATTCTTTATGTTCGTTTAAAGCTCATGAATATTTTTGTAGTGTAACTTTTTCTTGCGGAATAATTTGATTTCGAAATCGCTGTTTTAGAATGCTAAGGTATGCTGCTAGGAGTGATCATCTTAGAATTATTAGTCAAATTAAACATATTTTTCTCCCAAATTTACTTGTGAATTAAAGTACCGAGGAAGACTGGCAAATAAGCAATATCTGGCAGTGTATTTCCGTTATTACAATATTGTGTTTTTCGTGTCCTAATTATATTATATATTTTTTTTTAGTATATGTATTAACAACTGAGAACAAAATGCTTAAAGTAAGCTTGAAGTTTGGTTCTTTTTCATCGCAGGAAGGCTGTGAGAAAGTGTATATTAGCACCTCAGATGTTCAAATGCATGCAAACTACCATCGAAAAGATTCGGCGATCATACAGGAGGGCTTCCAAAGGTTTCGTGCTACAGAAGATTGTGCAGCAAGTTATTGCGCTTTCTTTGGACAAAGAACAACTCATTTTCACTGTCGCCGTTCTGGCTGCAGATACACATTCAAGAACAAAGCAGATATGGGTAAGTATTAGTCATACGGCTTTGTAAGTAAGATCAACTATTGGTTCAGGAACATTAGTGTATGAGCGTATTTCAACTAAGACAGTTATTAACTTAGCTAATCTCTTAATAGTATCTGGAAATGAATGAGGTGTAATAAAACAATAAAACTAGTGCGTGAAAGTTATTTAACTTGAGAGGGGGAAAAAGATGTGTACAAATAACACATTTGGTGTGAGAAAAAATTGCATAACATTGTAAAAGATGGTAATGAGATTTCTAGAAGTTTTTAAATTCTGTTTTGTTCGTATTTGACCTTACACTAGTGCATTGTTTAAACTCCCACTGATTGTTATTCTACGTTTCATTGTCTTGTGAGTTAAGTATTATTTTCTATTGAACAAACATTGAGAAAGAAGATATCACTAGAATTGTGTAAGAAATAAATGATTCCATTTTCTTTTAATGATTCCATTTTCTTCCTATTTTGCTAGGTAGCATCGTAGTTTAAACTTGTGTATCTCAAAGAATTTTGTATCAAAATGACATAAAAAGAATGTTCATGCAAGACAGGTTCTTTTCTTTAAAGAAAATTAAAAAGAAGCAATCTATTTCATAGTCTATTTATGTAAATAAATTTAGCAATCTTGATCTTGCTTTTCTATATGATAGATATATCCTGACATTTGAAACATAAAAGTGTGATGAGAACATGTTACAATTTATTTTGTATGTATTGTTTCAGAAATACTAAAATAGTATTTTTTTAAAATCTTTTTTTCACAGAGAAACATAAAACATATCATATCAAAGATGAGCAACTGAATAAAGATGGATTTAAAAAGTTTATGAAACATGAACATTGTATGTTTGAGAACTGTCGATTTTCCAGAGTGGTTAATCATATCCATTGCATACGACCTGGCTGTTGTTATGTGCTTCATTCGAGTGGACAGCTATATTCTCATAAGAGAAAACATGAACGGAAAGATAACGAAATGGCCTATCGGAAATTTAAATTAGCTCAAAGCATGATGAAGACATTTGGAGAAGGACAACAACTTAACCCCAACATTCTTCGAGCATTTAATGACCAGGTAGGTATTATATTAGATTGAAATGACGCTAGATTTTCTGATTATGATGTCAGATTATGTTTCAATTCGTCAATTTTTATTGGAAATGATTAATATGCAGACTGTATTCTGAAGTTTAAGTAAGGTTAGTTAGGTTAGAACAGGGTTTCTCAACCTGGTGGTCGCGAGCTCCAGTTGGGTCGCGAGGAGAGGTGGAAATATAAATTTAACTAGGATTTTGTAGGTTAAAACTAATTATTTCAAAGCAAGTATTTTATTTTGCTTGCTGTTGTAGTTTATTAATTAGTTTTTGGATAATATAATTAGGATGTTTATTATAAAATACAGGAAATGAAAACTGTCATGTTTTGAAATGAAAAGCATATATACACAAAATAAAACAATTGTGGGTCGCCGGCTAGAGACCATGGTAAAAGCGGGTTGCGGGATGGAAAAGGTTGATAAACGCTGGGTTAGAAGATTGAACTTTTTGGCATTTTCTTGTTTAACATTTTCTTGTAAAAATCAGTTAAAACAAACATATGCAACTTTTGTTTATAACTGCAAAGATGATAATTTAAATTGTGTCAGCTTACTTTGTGAATTTATAATCAAACCTAGTTACAGGTAAGGACACGAATCAAAACAAAACAACAACAACTTACCATATCTAATGTTGATATATGTATTTAGTGCACAACGAATCATTTGCCCAATTGTTATTATAAATCAATTTATCCATTTCTCTTATTAGATATCACAACAGCAATCGGATGCTGTTCAACCACCAATGCCAGCTGCTATCCAAACGTCAGTAATACAGGGTCCTGTCCCAGGACCTTCGTTGACGAATTCCATTCCACAGTTTAATGAGCCACCAAGGGAACCAATGAGTATTAATGGAGGATTGCCCACAAGTTCTTCCGATGTGATGAATTGTTCTGTACCTGGAGGAATAACTATTAAAAAGGAACCACCAACGACACCAACATTTCCAAAGTATCCTTCTGTTCTTCCAGGTATGTAAGAGATATTTATAAATCGTGTTCTCAGTACAAGGGTTGCTCTGAACGTAATGCGTCCATTTTTTTCCCTCTCGGACAAACCACAACAGATACAAATGAAAACTTTTCTTTGCTAAAACAACAGTTGTCAATTCAATTTTTTTTCATAAGAGCAAGAAAAATTCCTTCCAAATTCCATGTTTTGCTGAAATGCACTACATTTATGATATAATTCGTATATTCGTAGTCAAAATTATAAAATTTGGAAGGGTATTTTTCTTACTCTATTAAAAAAGGTACAAGTGACTAGTGTTATTTTTGTAAAAACCATTCAAATGATCACAATAGACCACTGAATAAAGCACACTTTCAGCTGGAAGATACTATTTTTCTATGTAGAGCTACTACCTTTCTGTACACATTTACGCCAGCATTGAACGAGAGCTTGTATGCCACGCTCGTAAATATCATCACTAACCGATTTAGTCCACTGTTTCACAGTCGTGTTGGCGGTATCATCTATTGGGAAATTTTGCCCACGCAATTCATCTTCTTTCATTGGAAAAAGATGGAAATCTGACGAAGCCAAATCAGGACTGTATGGTGGATGTGAAAGGACAGTTCAGCCAAGAACTCTTTCTGTTGCTGTGTAAGAATTCACGGCGCCCAGCGCGCACAAACTTTGCGATATGCCAGTTTACTTAACATGGTTTAAAATGCATTGAAACCAATATTCGGATCTATGCGCAGTTCGCTGGTCGTCATTCGCCGATTCAAACGGATAAGCCCATCAAGACACATTTCATTTTCTGGTGTGACAGCTGTGCATGACTGTCTTTCACTTCACTTTCACCACTGCTGAAAAGGGTGCTTATATCAACTGTCTGGTCTCTATATTGAGGATAGAATATAGAGTTCAATTACTTTTTAACAAATATAAAGTAAAATAGAAAAATAAAAAGAATTGAAATCTACACAGAAACTAAGAAAAATGTATGCATGCAGACTAAAAAGACTATAATGCAAAAGATATAAACATGAAACACATAATACGTCATATTTTAAGGAATCAAAGAACAAGGTAAAAAAGGAAACAATAATGTTATTAGTTCAGTCTCAATAAAAACAATAAAATATTGACATCTATATAAACACTTGCCCAATTACGATTTTTATTGTTCATGTAAAAATGTTTCAGTGGTTTTAAATAATTCTTGAACCTAAGATATGGTTTTTGCATTTTCTGACATTATCATTAAATTCCACACACATTATAAATATTGGTGAATATCTTACTTAAATACAGAGCATGGTGTAATGTTTTGAGGTGGTAGGTATGCTGTAGTTCAGTCTATACAGTTCCTGAATCAAATCCCGGCAAGAGCATGTATATTGTTACAAGTTTTTGTATAATATGATGTTAAGAGCTGTTGTCAGTCATTAAATAAATGTATATGTTTTTGTTTTTAAAGCTGGAATGGAAGCAACAAGTCCACAAGCGTACATGCCACCAGGAGCTGGTATTCCTCCTGGCATGCTGACACCTGAAAATCTTGCAGCCATGGACGAGTTAAAAGCTCGAGGAGACGAGTTATGGAGAAAATACCTGACACGATACGCATCAAATGAAACGTGCAAACCTGAATGTGAATATGTGTACAAAGAACATTATCACTGCACAGCGGAAGGATGTGACATGACATTTAGGTAAGACATAATGAACCTGGGGCTGAATCCAGAACAGCCTGAAAATATTAATTAGTTTTGTTCTCAGATAAAGTACATTGAATTTGAATTTGAATTTGAATTTTATAGCCTTTAAGGGTCTTTGGCTCAGGCCGATAAAGAACATTGAGTATAAGTAATAATTATATTTACTAGAAGACTTGAACAATACGTTCTGTTCTGGACAAGCCCCAGGTTTGGGAAATCATTTTTGTAAGTAAAATATTAAAAAACTAAAGTCAATTAGTACATGATTTTATTCTGATATATGCCCCCATTGTTAAATGATAATTAGTTTTACATATAGTATGGACTAAGTAGATTACTTAATATCTTCTAAAAGATAATAATGGGGATAGTGATTGCGTGTTCTGAACCCAATCAAATATTAGATCTTTAAGTTCATTAGAGCAATTTGAAGACTGTTTTCTACAATTGAGGTTATCTTAAACGTGGGAAGTAACCTTCAGAACTATTGAAAACATGTTTGCTTCTGCAATATATAAGTTCTGAAAATAATTAATTAACAATATCAGAAGTAACAAAGTTATTACAGCTGATTATGGAAGATAGTGATTTACAATAAAAGAAACGGATTGCATGTAACAGTCTTTTTTATCTCAATAAAGGGAAACGGCAATGAATGTCGATACTTTTTTAAGAAACAAAGAAATTAATATTTCTGCTATAATTTGCTATTGTATACTTCCGTCCTAGTTTTTCACTTCTTATTTTCAGTAAAATACACGACTTGCCAACTACTCCGATGACATTGAAAAATACGTGAAATCTAGAAGTGTAAATTCTTGTTTTTCTTCAACGAATGTGTACTGAATCGTAAGAAGTGGTAGCAAATGAAATATACAACATTTTTCATTGTTGAGCTTTCATTATTTGGTGTAATTTTCTGTACCAGAAACGTAAAGGTCTGCGAAGGATAAATGTGACTGGATGATTCAACTACATTGAAATCTCTTAACGTATACTTTTCTCCTTTTTTTTAACTTCAAATTGTTAAAATGGATGAAAACATTTAAAATTTGAAAGCTCGACACTGATTTTGTTGTAACTAAGGTTCTACCATGTTGCAATTTGTTCTTCACGAATATATTGTACAGAAGATAATTTTGTGTAACTTTCTTCTAGATCGAAAGACGGGGTACGAGAGCATGCGAGAAATCACGAAAATCAGGAGCAAGCCACAGACGCATTCTACACAACAGTTGATGTATCTGAGGATCCTTGTCCATGTCCTCAAGACTGTCCCTACCAGAACAAAGAGAAGCACTACCATTGTGGATGGGTGAGTAGTTTTTGGTTTATTACATTAGAAATGGTATAAGTTTCACCTTTTGGCAGTCAGTCCACATCTGCGTCCAATCTCTGTTGAAAGCATACGTTGTGGAAAGCTTAGTTGTAACGAGAGATATTTCAAGTTTAATTGAGAGGAAATCAAGAATATTACTCAAGAATCCAACTCGATTTGATGAAATTAGTTTTACATACTATAGTCATATCAATGAACCAGTGAATGAATGAATCATTCATTCATTCATCTAGTCAAATCAATCAATCTATCTCTATCTATATATCAATTAGTCAGTCATAAATATCAGGCTAGTTTCATATTTCATTTGCTGAATTGCTAATATAAAGTACTTGTATATTTAGCTTTATAATATAATTTCTTTGATTTACAGGAAAACTGTCGAGAGATAATTCTTCCGACAGACAAACCCTTTCGAAGACTGGACCATTACAAAATGCACGAATATTCTCGGAAGTTGAGCATGACGAAAGATCCAATGACCATGACATGGACAACTTCAATGGATGGAATGTTTAAGAGAAAACGAGGAAGACCACCAAAAAACCGCGTCATTGAGGTAAACTTTTGTTTACATTTTATATTAGGGGGAGAGAAAGGATTTGCTTGTGTAGTTATGTAGAGTTTCTAGTAGTACTTTAATGTACAGAATTTTTTCTTCATTTAGTAATTAATATGGAATACTGGGACATACAAAGGCGTTACTTTTTCTGCTTTGTATGGAAAAGAAAATATCTGTTCTGGCGATACATTGGAGAGTTGTCTGCTTGTCATCTTGTGTGGAATATTAGTGATATTTAGCATTAAACTGCCTTGCTTGGTGTATCGGTTTGAAACTTCTCTGTTAGTTTATATATGTTGTGCGGTGTTGGAAGATTTTATTTAAGATCTTTCAATGCATATCAATTTCTGAGCTCCTAATTTGCAATAGTAAAAGATTTTTTTTTTCTGATAACGCGATTTGGGAAAAGTCATAATTCTCTATAATGATGTCATCAAAACTGTAACTTTTTCCAACATAGAAATGGTTCATCAATATAGTGTTTAAAATGTTGTGGTTTCTTGAGTTATACAAGACTTGAAACAAATAGTAAACTCATTTGACATTCAAATTAGCGAAGCAACTTACAATTGATAGAGATAATTATTGTATTCTCAAAAGACAAATGAAGAATTTAAATTCTTTTGATCGTTCATAATTGACGAAAATTCAAGCAAGCTTTGGATACTAGAAAGTATTCTGTTCTTTGATATAACTGGTTTCAAGCTTTTAGCCCTTCACTCCTTCTTCATTCAATATCTGGTTTCCTCATCGAATAAATATATTTCTTTTGTTTATACTGAAAAGAATTTATATCCTTTTCGATCTTCTGACGCCATGTTTTTATATATTCAACAATTTCCAACTCTCCATACGAAATTCACTTCAATAATGTCGATTTCCTTTTCTTTCCTGGAAAATATGCACATTTGTAGAAAACATAGAACTTCCGGAACAAGATAACGTTGAATATTATATTCGTAGATATATGTGATTGCAAGATGATAAATCTTCAAGTCAGAAAACTAAATAGATTGACATGTATTTATATATTCAACAATTTCCAATTCTCCCATACGAAA